>JANVCC010000101.1:2804586-3190994 GCA_025345505.1 Todiramphus chloris collaris | reverse complement strand
AGGAAGGAAGGAAGGAAGGAAGGAAGGAAGGAAGGAAGGAAGTTCCCTTAAGTGGTTTTTGATTTTTTTTAAATGTTGATTGTTTTGTATTTGGTTTGTTTTCCTCCTCCCCCTCCCCCCCCCCCCCCCCCGCCCCCGTAGTTGAAACTTCAGGTGAATTGGAATTTAATTATATTAAGTAAAAATTGCTGATTGTACAGTTTTGCCAATGACAATCAGAAAGGAACAAATGTGGGCAAACACTGGGGAAAGGGGAAAAAATTTACTGGGTGTAAACAGGCAGCTTGTCTATAGGTCTGTCTGACTGATCCTTACATTTCCTTACATTTGACCACTGCAGTCTATCTTCTACATTTATTAAATCTGATTTCTATCTACGACATGGGGGTGAGGTCTTTATTCTGTGTGTCTCTGTGCAAATATTAGCCAACTTAAGTCCCACCTCGCAGGCCTTTTAAGAGATCTAGACACCTAAAAGCGGCTTGGGACTACAAACTTGAAGGGTTCATGGTTTCCAGCATCAGGCAGCTGGACAAGACCCAGGTTTTGGGGTCAGCTACTGAGTCAGTGATGGGAAGCTTGCAGATATTCAGCTTTGCTGCTGTATGTCCATGACAGCACATAAAGGCAGTAGTCTTCAAGCTGTCAGGCTATGGTGGATAGAATCCAGCTGTGTCATAAGAGCCTGATGCATTCAGCAACTCCTAACAGTTCATTACTCAATGAAAATTAAGAAAATTTTGTGCATTTCAAAGAGTAAACAAACAAAAAGAGTTCTTTATTTTTAGGAGGTCCTTGAGGGTGCTTTACCCTGGGGAATGTAAATGTATTGCAGAATCTGTACGATAAAGAATTGCCACAAGATAGACATAATACTCAGTGAAAAAAAGAAACTTTAAAATTTTATATTCTTTATAAACTTGGATTAAGGACTTGATAAAAATCACAGAAACTAAATGTTTAATCCAGCAGAACAGAGGGAACAGTGTCTTATGATAAGCACAATATGGCAGTTACGTGCTTAACCCAAACTCGCTGACAGAGAAATTGTGTTTGTATCTGTGCTGAGTGAACCAGAATGAAACAAAATGTCAGCTTGAGTGAGCCAACACCACCCGGACAGAAACAAAATGTAGAGAAGGTGGTTTCTAAGTACAAACATTTTAAACTATATTCTAATCACCAAAGCTGTTGGGATTCTCCTTCTTCACAGAAGGAATATATTATGACAAAAGCATTAGGCTAGCTCAAAATTAGGTAAAAAAATTCTGCCATACACAACAGAACATACTACAGACTTAAACATGATAGAAAGAAGCAATATCATATATATAGTTGAATTGTCTACTTTTATGAAATAGATGCTTATTCTTTTGTAGAACTGGTAGACAAAAGTGACTTTTGGTGAGTCACTCTCAACTCAGACACAATAACTGGCTTTGGAGGCTGCATCTCACAAGCAACACTTGTGGCAACCTGATATCGAGAAAGTTATCCGTTCTAGCAAATCCATTATCTATTTCATTACTCTCTGAGATGACAGCACATTTTGAAAAAAAAAAAACTTCCTGTTTTATTTTCCAAGAATCCAGACATGACAATAGCTTTGCCAAAGCATTCTGCTTTGTTGATAAGGGTAGCAACTTCACTAGTCTGAGCCATCACTTCTCTATGTGCTTCCTCCACAGTTTGTGCCTTTAAAGGGAAGAGATATTAATACTCTACTTGTGACAGCAGGCTCAGCAGACTGTCATGTTTAGAAGCAGATCCTGAAACAGTTCATGCAAATTACATGCCAGCTTGTCGTCTTCAGTAGAAGAGTACATTAAGAGTAAGGAAGTCTTCAGCAGTGACAGGGTAGAAGAGTAAATACGAAAAGTTCTCTATCTGTCAAGTGAGAACAGGTGACAAAGGAAGGTGACAAAAAGTAGCAGAAAGTAGTTTGATTCTCGTAAATTAGGTACAGCTAGCAGCAATGGTTAATGTCTGAACTTTTAAATTGCTTAGTGCAGCAAAGATGAAGAGGGCAGTAAATCTCAGAAATCAGTAGTACTAATGAGGCTACAGAAACTGGAAGAAATATGATGCCATATTAAGAAAAGAAGTAGAGAGACATCAAATGGGATGGTAGGAAAAAGATAAAACCTCGTTACAATCTAAAAACAATGCATTTAGCAGAGTGGCAGTGAATGCTAAAAACCTATTTGTATTTTGTAAGTTTTTTCTTGTGTCTATTTTGCAAGAAACAAAATGTGGTTACCCTGAGAAACTTGCATATGTTGATCATGCTCAGATACTGTGTAGACCTCTTAAACAGGAAACTGCAGAATAATCTCTCAGACCCTTCCCATAGCTTCTGAGAGGAAAGAAGAAAGCACCAAGGTGTAGGCCTTCCCCTAGATATAGTTGGGGGAAGAATGTCTCTGGACTAGAGGTCTGCAATGACTGCTTCTCTCCAAGAAAATACTCTGGAATTAGGCCATGTTTTCAGTTTATCATCACCCAAAAGCTAAACCTAGGAGACAGTTTTGATAAAGATCATAAAAATTTCTTGTTCCGTTTAAAACAGGCGATGGAACAAGAATAGATAGCCAGGTAATTCCACACAGTAGTCTGTTTCCTCAGAAATAATACCTCCAGAGAACATCTTCCTGTCTAGATAAAGAACTGTGAGGGAGACCCTCAATTTAAAATTTTCTTCTCTCCTATGTTTTTGGTTTATTTCCTTGTTCCTCATGGTGACTTAGTGAAAAATCTTCTGCTCTCTGTCTGTACTTATCCTCTTACAAAAGGAGAAGAAAGCAGCATATTGTTGGTCTTTATCTTTTCTACTAAGCGGATATCTCAAACCTGTGAGGCCATTGAGTCTTGTGAGGTATTTTCACTACATGTTTTTTTTTGGTAGCCAGAGTCTAATTGAATAGCTTCATTCTCTCATGAAATTTTCCAGTTAGGCTTAGACAACTGTGTTCTGATGCGGTTCATTGGGGTCTACCAAATTCAAGGCAAAAGAATTTGTGTATGAGTTAGATTAAGTGATTCTTCTATTCAGTCTGCTCTACTTTTATTTATGTACTGCTATAGATGTGACTAGAACTGAAGGGATTCCTGGAAGGAATTACCATGACCCAAGTAGTTAGTACATTATCAAACAGATTCTGTCTCTATTCCCATCAAAAACCTTTCACATCAAGAGTCAGGACATATTTAATTAAAAGCAATAAACTGGGGTGTAATCACCAATACTAATGAATAATCTTTTTTTATAAGAATACACAGTGGTCCATACAGACATTCATAATGAATAGCATTCAAAAAGTGATAAATTTAAGATCATCCTATCCATGGGAAATTCTCCAAACTAATTTATCTGATTAGAATTGTGGATTCTCTGTCAATTCCTGGTTTAAAAAAAAAAAGGCTAAAGGTATCCTGCCTTCCCTCATCTGCTGAAAAAAAGATGACACAAAGCAACTAGAAAACCAGGTAATAGAAGTTTTAATCCTCATTGTCAAATACTCTTTTTCTCTTCTTCACATTAACATTATTTTCTTTGTTTCAGTAAAACTTTCATCATCAAATTAATAACATTCTTTTAGTGTCAAAATCAAAGTCACCATCATAAGAATTATCTGCTAATAAGTGTGGCAAGTAATTCTATAAATACTTTTAACTTGTCCAAATACATCATACCTAAGAAAACTAAATCAATAAAAATCATGCAAGAAGTAGTTTTAATATATCTCCCTCTTTCTTCTCTCTGTAATATTATTTTCCTTTTTTCATTACTTAATTTCTCCTTATTGAAAATAAGAGGATGGAAGGATAGCTGCAGTTCATTTTTTCATTCCTAAAAATAGCTGTGAGTATAGCTCTGTGGAAAACATTGGCAAACTGAATATTTTTCGGTTTATGCAGAACGCTTAATTCTTCTAGCAGTTAATTTTTCTATCTAGGTATTTTGTAACACTACAATATAAATATAGTATTTAATCCATTCAAACTCTTTACAGGCTGATATCCATCAGAATTCAAATTATTACTCTTCCCTCCACTTAACTATGCCACAAACCTTAATACTTAAAGAAAAAAACTGGTCATGATAAAGGGGACGGATTTATGAATTTACATGTATGTATGCATGTACTCTAATTATGTGGAAACTGTTTAAAATTTAAAATCTTTCCTCCAGCCTTCAGAAATGTTGCAACTAGGAATACATTTATATGAAACACACACATAGCTCTTAAGTTGAAGTTTTTATCATTTAGGGTAACTCAGTGTAACAGTTACAAATATAAATCGAAAGTTAAAAACTCTACCTCAGAAAATAGAGAACAATCTCTTTTTTTCCTTCAAATAGATGATTCCATGCTCTATCAGCTAAAAAAAAATTCAGTCTCTGAGCTGGATGTTTCCATGATTTCTCCTATACTGGAGAGTTTTCACTGTATAGAAGACAGAATTTCTTACTTATTTGCCTGTATAAGTGTCTTGGTATCATCTGTATGATCATCCAAGAGGGTAATCTAGTTAATCCAATACTAACTACTATTAGTACATTTTTCTCCTTATTAAGAAGATTCTGAATTGAAGATATTTATGTCTGAGAAAAGGGTGACATTGTGTACTCTTAACATAACAATGCATTTCCTTTAATGAACCATTCTTCATTATTTTAGTGGTCTGTGTCATTCCTTTAAAGGTTTATGTTTATGTAGTTTGAAGAAGACTTCACTTCTGCAAGAAATATCATGGAATCAAGGGATAACAAATGCACTCAAACCCAAAACCAGACAATTTTGTCCAACCTGGAAAATGATAAAGGGAGAGTTGTAAGTAGTGAGTTTACAAACTACTCAATACCAGAGCAAAACAGAACCTGAAAATTACATCTGATTTTTATACTGAAATAGCTCCTTGCAATCTCCACCACTGTGTACTAAAATCAGATTCCTCTGAGAAGTTAGAGATTTCAAAATTTTTCTTTTTTTAGGGTGATGTAAAGACCAATTGAAGGGCAAGTTAATCTAGAGTGAGTTTTCCTAGTTTTGAAATATTCAAAGCTTGTTACTTTACTGTGATTACTTTTAAGGAAGAACTGATTTGAACCTGAGTTGTAAACATTCCCTAGCAAACTAATATGTATTATAGGCTAGGATTTCTGAAACTTAATACCTTAGACAAATATTGCAGAGTTAATGGTCTTGAGTTTAAATAGCTATGTATACAGGTATATATAAATATAATTTTTATACATACAAAAATTAATTGTGGGGGTATAAAATGATGACAGAAATTGACAACAGAGAAGAAGCCAGAGCAGAAATAATACTAAGTCTGTCCACATGCATCTTACGCTTCAGAACTAGAGGCAAAAATGTATTCCATGGAAACTACTAAGAGATTTTGTAATCTACTGAGTTTTTTTTTAAGTACTGAACTCTCCATCCAACCACAACACTGATGCTTTTGTGCCAGTTCACTAACAGATAAGTAGGAAGAAAACTTTGTGATCCTTTTGTTTCACACTCTGGCAATAACATGTAGAAAAGATTAGTTTTGCTGTGCTTACCAGCCTCAAGCAGCCTTCTTCTGTCTACCATAGTCAGGAGAAGACACAACAGAAAATGGTATGTTTAGCTTTGATTTTGAGCTGTCTTTTCGTAAATTGTTAATGATGCTGTAACAGACCTTATGTTGCGTCCTGTAAATGGAGCGTTCATTTTATTTTCAATTTGTTTGGACTGGATATAAGCATAAACAAAAAGGCCATTCTGAAGCTGTTACAAAGTTGGGTAGAAAATAAAGATAAAGTTAAGTTTTCTTCCTTCTTGGAGACGAGTTTTGAATATGGAGATAAGCACCATCAATCAGAAAAAAAAAATTCTCAAAATTTAAAATCCTTCCTTTCAACACCAATCTCCTCTAGAGCTATGAGAGTTTCCAAGAGAGGTGCTTCTGTTTGCCAAATGACAATGCTCTGACTCAGGCTGAAGATGAAATACAAATCTCACAGAGAGCCCAAACCGCCCTTGTACTTGAGGAAAATTAAAAGATAAATTCTTCAGGGTAAAACAAAACAAAACAACAACAAACAAACCCCACCTTTAAGAAAAGGTTCATCAATATATAGATATCACCAAAACTCCAAACCCATAAGAAACTGGTGAACAACAATTTTCCCAAATTTAGCAGTGTTTCTAGTCAAGGTTCTGTATAAACTTTTATTTCAGACCATCATCCTAGACCTTAGGCTTAGCATCGAAAACATTGTCTCAGAGTATTTTGCTCCATTTTATCTGCATCTCTTAAAACAGCCTGGGGTTTGGGTGTATCTCAGCATCTACAGTTATTCACTAGTATGAATATACATTTCAGTCTATCTGTGTGCTATGGAAAAGTTTTTGCTGCACTGAGCAACCACAAACATTTAGCAAACTGATATATCATAGTGAGGCAACACTAGAATGTACCATAAATATCCATATGTGCTGTTTTCACTAATTCAAAAACTCTCTTCATATGCTTCTTGTAAGTTCCTCATATTAATTCTTAACCAACATAATATAAACCCTGGATAACATCTCAAGACTGTGAATAACCCACATCAAATAAGGTGCACATGAACCTAAAGTATCTTCTTGTTCATCTGCCTTGTAAAGTTTAAACTACTGCATTTCTATATTTTACTTACAGTGAAAACCATTCAAAAATGTACTGAATATTAAGAATTATTGTTAAGGAAAGGAAATCAAAACAAGTTAAATATTCGGACAGTCTTTAAAACTTACCACCCTCAAGAGTTGCAGCAGAAAAACAACAAGTGCAGAAAAAGGCAACAAGGACCAATAAAGGTCCATAATGTCTTTCTGTGAACAGCTACTAAAGGGACAAGAATGCTTACTAAGTAAAAGGATGACAAAAGAAAGGCAATCATTTATTATAAAATCATCAGGGGCAGGACAATAACCGGGAGAGGGGCTGATTACTGATTGTCTCTTATAGTACGAGAAAAAGAGGGCATCAAGACTAATGGCACACGAGTTGAAAATAAAAGGTGTGCTTCTTCCTCAACATGTAACTAGACAGCACCACAAATGCAGATGATGACAGAAATACATGTGGATTAAGAAAACAAGAAAATTAATGGTAGAAAAAAAAAAATCTATCTTGGCCTATTAAATACAAAGAGATGACATTTGATTCATGAAGCACCTGATTCATAACTTGCTGGGAGATGGTAAAAAGAGAACTATCACTGCAGTCATGTCTTGTATACTTTGTTACTCTGACTCAGTGTAGTTATACTATTTAGTTTCCCAGTATAGAGCATGACCTACCATGTTTCTGTTCAAAATTGTCAAAAAATAGTAGTAAATAGCACGTTATATCCTCCTGTATACACAATCCTCCAGAGTGAGGTGACTGCAATACACTCTGCCTGCAGCTGCTTTCAGAGTTGTTTGATCATTTCAGGTGCAATTCTATACTGTCTCCATTAGGCAGACATGCAGAAGTTTCACAAAATCTTTCAGGATACACTTGTGGATCTCTGTTTTGACATAAAGATTAAAAAAAAAAAAAAGTTACGTTGAATTGATACTCATTTTACTTTGCATGTATAAACCAGCATAAGACTAAGAGAAATATAAAATATTCTTAAATAAGGAATCAGTATCTGCAAGGAGTCTGAAGTTATTTACTGCAGATGAACTCCTTGGGGGTTTTAAATCAAAATCGTTCAACAGAGTCAAACATACACAGTCTCAAGGCAAAAAAGTTTCTTTTTATCCCAAGCAGTTGAAAAAATTCTCTAACATAAGAATTTAGTACCATCACTTTGTTTAGATAAAAACTAAAATAACTTCAAAAACTGTGTGAATTCACTAACTCAGAAGAGTACTAAAAAGGGCAATCTTGCAACTGAACACAGGATTTTTTTACCGTCAAGTTTTTTCAAATTCTTTGACCTTTATCATCATGACCACTCAGCCATGGGACAAAAAAAAGAAAATAGTGTATGCTGAATGGTTTTTCTATGCTTCATCAGACATACCTGAAATACACCTCATAATATATATTTTTTTTGTTGGTTTTGTTTTGGTTTGGTTTTTTGATCTGCGTCTAACAGAAGAAAGTTAAAAGCAGCAAAATCAGACAATGACAATAAGAGCTGCCATCTTTTACAAGATAGATACACATCTTTATAGGTAGCATTGTGACTTTCATTCAAAAGCTATAACAATTCAAATATAATGAAATGCTTTAACAGCATGATGGCATTTTCAGTTTCCAATCTGACAAAGCTATAGTCCAGGACGTTCTAAGGCTTCAATATTACTGAAAGCATCTCACAATTTAAAATGCTTTCAAAAGCTTTCTGCAGAGACACTGTCTAGATGTGAAGCAGTGAACTGTTAAAGAGGTGAGGAAAGAAATATGCAGAATGATTCAGAAGATAAATTTTCTTTTCTGAGTGTACCCATGGCTGTTTAAGAACAGCAGAGGTATTAGCAGCTGCCTACTCATTCTTGCACCAGGGAATTCAGCTGCTGCAAACTGTATTACGGCACAGGGAAGGATGGGTTTCCATTGGAAAAGTAAAAATTCGGAGAATAAGCAAAATAAGATGAAATAAAATTGATTTATAGCATCTAAATTATGCTGTTTCCATTTGCCATATATGAATGACAAGGAGAAGTGGAAAGTGTAAAATAGGCAGGAGTAAGTAACACTGACTGCACAGTGATAAAGAAGGTGTGAATACTGTCACAGTCCATTTTCAAATTAAGACCATTTTTTTTACTATACAAAAAAATATTGAATTTTAGTTAAATGTATTACTAAAATGTATTTCTAATGCTTAATATGTTTTTCAATAATATGAAGTAAAGGCAAACTGAACAACAATGTATGCAGATGAATTTTCTTCTTACTTCCTTCACAGTACCACAGTCATTTAATGGCTATGCCAATAAACATACGATAAGCAGTATCACCTTCCTAGGTTTTGCTAGTGAGATTAATACCCTGAAAAAGCACTTGTTGCTGGTATTTCAAACTTTAAAATATAACACTTCAAAACAGAACATAATTAAAAGAATCTGCTAATTCATCATTCCCTATAGCAAGGAAACAATAGAATATTACCATTTCTATGTGCAAAGAGGACAAAGACTAGTTCAAATGATGTTTTAAAATTGATGTGCAACCTGTAATGCTATAAAGCAATGGGAAACATTTTATAACAGAAGAACCTTTAATACAAGGTAATAATCTGTTTTCAAGAAGAGGAGACACAGCTTCCATTTGTCTTGTACTTCAAGAGTATGTAACAAAAGCACACACATGTCCAAAGACCAGCTATATAACACTCAAGGCTCATTTGAGCATTTAACTAGCTTTTTGAGTCAGTTTATAGGAGAGATATGAATGACAGATATTTGGTGTTCCACAACAGCAGACTGTCAAAAGCTATTTCTTTTCACTTTAAAGCACCCTGCCTTTTAATTTCCTCACTCGGATGAGCAGCTGATGACCCAGCACTGGTGTTCCAGAGACTGTTTGCCTGCCTTTCTGCTTTCTGCACAGAACAGAAACTCCTGCAGATGTACAGGGTTCATACCAAAGAAATCCATAGACAAGTGTTACTGCTTTACAGTCAGTTTTCAGAAAGCAGCACACAATAGGCTTGTAAACCACTTCCAATTTATCTGCCATTCATGACACATGACACTGGCCAGCAGTTTTATTAGGAATGCACTGCACAGGTTTACGCATGCTGTGAGAAACCTCTTGCTTGACCAGTTAGCTTATCTGATTTGTGCTGCAGGAGAGACATTGGCAGGTGGTACTGGTGAGACTAATTGTACTAAATAATTTTTTTCTATTAGCTAATTCAAGAATGCAACAACTGTAGTTCACTAGCAAACCAACCAGCACAGAGTAAGAATATGTTAATTTGTCTGTTTCAAAAGTTGCATATTACAACCAAAATGTAAGCGTATTTTGAAAATCAAATGTGTACTTGAAATAGAAGTTATGATACAGGAATCTGGACTACATATCATACTCTATTTCCATCCAATATTAATAGGGCATAGAGGATGGAAAAAATGAAATTAGTATAAGCTGGTAACGTTTTTTAAATCTTGATATTTGTGTATGTAGAATCTAGATTTGCTTTGACTGCCTTTCTCATTTTTGAGAAGGCAAGTTCAGTCTTTAACACCCATAAGTATCCAGACTGCCAGCAGGGTATGGTGACCTCATGAATCATCTAGCTCCAGTGACAGCACAGAGTTTTAAGAGATGATCCCATAGGCTCACAGTCCTGTCTTGTAAAGCTGGCTAAGCTCTCTCTGTAAGGAAGAATATGCCATAGAAACCATCAAAAAGGCAGGGTCACAAGAGATATAAGATTTCCATATATGATAATGAGCTTTATTATGCTCTATGATTTTGATGAAGGTTCTCACTTCAAGTGATGTGGGGATCAACTAAAACCTTCAGTTTATCAGTGCCAGATAGGACAGCACTCTCTCTACTACCTCTCTGTCCACAGACTTTCTATAAATTAGTGCTGTCAGCAAAGGCACACAAGTACTATTTGATGGCTACAACCAGGAAGTACTTATGTGCTGACCGCTCCCTATCAACTCTAGGAGGTGGCAAACAGCAACTGTCTCTTTTTGGGCAGCAGAACAAAAAAATTTCCTTGCCTAGGCAAGGATTGTCACTCTACATGTTAAGTTTTATTTCATTCAGCCTTCAAAAGCTGAAAGGATGTTTTATAATTGTCCCAACATCTATTAATCCTAGAAGGTGATAAAAAAGGCATTATTTTTGTGAATCTGAAAGTAAGGACATGGGGTGAATATAATATATCCTCAGATTTGAATTCAGAAAATGTTATATGCTCTAGTACTGCTAGTATGCTCAGTTCTGATCTCAATTCCTGAAGATACTTTATATTTACAAATATGACCTTAGACCAAGAGAACCAATGTGAACCTCAATCAACCTCTCTCTGCTATTACATTTAAGAGCAAAACAGAACACAAAATGTTAAATTAGACATATCTGTTAAAAGTGATACAAATTTTCAGAGGCAAAATGCTGCAATGCACCATTCAAATGATGGGTTCCAGAGCTCAATGAAGGCAAACAAAAAAACAAATTAAGATGAAAATGAACGGATTTTTCTTAAGAAGTACTTTTATTCAGAGCACTTGCTATTCCTGAATGAAATTTTATGTAAGGTTTCTATCTGATGTCGAATGTAATAAAATTAGAATTTGAAGGACCTAGAGTATTTTTTCAAACTTCACAGTACATTTTTGGTGATTGCCAGATTGAGGAGATTTGTTGATAATTTTACTGATATTGCAAAGTGATGAAAAATTTTAATGCAAATGTCAGTGTTATGAATAATTTTGTGGGTATTATGAAAACTTCTGTAGAGAAGTTGTCTTTCACAAACATTTCTAATAATGATACCAGAACTTGGTAGTTCAGTTCATTCACTGCACAAGTTTTACAAAAACATTGTGTAAGACCTGACAAGGTTTGGTTTATCTCTCACACACCTGACAAATACAAATTTTCCCCTTAGTCTCTACTGTGCATGAACAAGTTGAAGACAAAGCACTTGAGCATTTTAAAGGTCATTTTACAGTGCATTATAGGAAAACCACTATGTGCAGAAGAGTAAGTAATTTTTTAAACATTTATTAACCAGGCACTGAAGTAATTGACTTTGTATCATGTTTATTGTGATGGCACTATGTGCCACTAAGCACTTCAGGTGTGCTTGCCAGTACCAAAGACAAATTTACTTAGAATCAGACTAATTACATTATCATAGAACCATAGAATCATAGAATGCCTTGGGTTGAGAGACCTCCAAAGGTCATCTAGTCTGATCCCCCTGCACTAAGCAGGGACATCTCCAACTAGGTCAGGCTGTTCAGAGCCTCATCAACCCTGACCTTGAATGTCTCAAGGGACAGGGCCTCTACCACCTTCCTGGGAAACCTGTTTCAGTGTTCCACCACCCTCATACTAAAGAATTTCTTCCTAATGTCCAATCTAAATCTACCCTGCTCTAGTTTAAAACCACTGCCCTTTGTCCTATCACTACATGCCCTTGTAAACAGTGTCCTTTCCAGCTTCCTTGTAGTCCCCCTTCAGGTAGTGGACGGTTGCTCTAAGGTCTCCCTGGAGCCTTCTCTTCTCCAGGCTGAACAACCCCAACTGCCTCAGCTTGTCCTCACGGGAGAGGTGTTCCAGACTTCTGATCATTATTGTGGCCCTCCTCTGGACCTGCTCTATCAGGTCCATGTCCTTCCTGTGCTGAGGGCTCCAGAGGGACACAGTACTCTGTGTGAGGTCTCACCAGAGTAGAGCAAGAGTGGCAGAATCACCTCTCTCAATCTGCTGTCCATGCTCTTTTGGATGCAGCCCAGGATGCGACTGGCCTTCTGGGTTGCAAGTGCACATTGTTGACTCATATCCAGCTTCTTGTTCACCAGAATCCCAAGATGTTTTCCACAGGGCTGCTTTCTATCACCTCATCCCCCAGCCTGTATTGATAATGAGCATTGTTCTGACCCAGGTGCAGGACCCTGCACTTGGTCTTGTTGAACCTCAAGAAGTTCACCTGTCCCACTTCTCCAGCTTCTGCAGATCTCTCTGGATGACATCCCATCCCTCTGGTATATGAACCACATGACTCAGTTTGGTGTCATCTGCAAACTTGCTGATGGTGCACTTGATCCTGCTGTCTGCATCACTGATGAAAATATTAAACAGTACTGGTCACAGTACGGACCCCTGAGGGACACCACTTGTCACTGATTTCCCTGTGGATATTGAGCCATTGACCACCACCCTCTGGATGTGACCATCCAGCCAATTCCTTTTCCACTGAACAGTCCACCCCTCAAATCCATATCTCTCCAATTTGGTGAGGATTATGTTGTGGGAGACCATGTCAAAGCCCTTGCAGAAGTCCAGATACATGACATCCACAGCTCTTCACTTGTCTACTGATGTAGTCAGTCCACTGTAGAAAGCTACAGTCAGGCAGGACTTGTCTGACTTGCCCTTAGTGAAGCCATGCTGGCTGTCTCTGATCACCTCCCTGTCCTCCATGTGTCTTACCAGAGTGTGGATGCTGATAAGCTGCTAGCAGAGGGATTTTCTCAGGTTCTTACAATATTTGGTGAGAATCCTGTCTCTCACCAGTGTTATGAAAAACAGTAGGATGTGTTTTTGTAAGCTAGACTAACACGTGGTGTTTTGCTAAGTTCTGTTTATGCTACATTGGAAAAATATTTTGAAATGGGTGCTGTAGGACTGTAGCCAATCACCCTAGGAGATGGGTGATCACTGACCAATCACCCTATGGGGCTAGCATATATAAAATGGGGTTATAGATTAATAAAGTTGCTTCTTTTGCCTTCACTTGCTGAATTTGTTTGTTGCTGCATCTCTCTGCTCCTCGTATTAACAGCGACACCAGAGCTTCCAGGAGAATCTGCTCCATGATCTTGCCAGGCACAGAGATAAGGCTGACAGATCAGTAGTTCCCAGGGTCCTCCTTTCTACCCTTTTTAAAAATGGGTGTAATGTGTCCCTCCTTCCAGTCACCAGGGACTCCACCTGACTGACAGGACTTTTTTAATGTAGTGTGGAGAGTGGAGAGTGTGTAGTGGAGAGTGTTTAATGTGTAGTGGAGAGTGGCTTGGCAACTGCATCAGACAATTCCCTCAGGACTCTGGAATGCATCTTCTCTGGTCCCATAGACTTGTCTATTTTCAGGTTCCACAGGTGATCACATACCTGACTTTGTCCCCCTGGTCCCCATCTTGTGTCCTTTTAACTTGGGAGGTGTGAGGAGTGAGGCTGCCAGTGAAGATCAAGGAAAAAAGTTTGTTGAGAACCTCAGCTTTCTCCTAGTCTTGTTATCAGCTTGCTTGTTATATAACATTCTTTGGGCAGGAAGAGTTTTCTTTCATTTTTCAGATCTCTCTTGTGTGATCATGGGACCACTGGTAAATCATACGGTACAAGAAAGGTATTTGTCAAAAGCACAGAACTTCTGTCATAAAGGAAAGGGTAATTACAGAATGGTTATGATGAGGGGGCCAAGTGAATGCACTTCCGGACTACTGAAAAGTATTTGATAAGTGCTTTTCACTTTAATAAACTATTTTATTCTGCTTGCTTTTCCTAAAGTGAAATAAACACTGCTGAAGAGGACCGTTTGTGAATCCTGGTCTTTGGTTCAAGTCTGCTGAAAATTTTTTCTTTGTATTTCTAACTTATTGTATTTATTAGTTCTAATTTTACAGGCTGAGACAACTGTAGATTTTAAATGTATATTTCAATCATCAGAGAATAAATAATCTATTATTCATACAAGTCTTCCATAATACCCAACAGAAAGCAGCTATAGCTCCCACTGTGAAGTCTTACTGAACTTTTTCAGTAAATAAAATAGAATGGGAACTTTAACTTTATGTATTTTTTATATATATATAAATCATTCATATAAATATCCTGCAGTATTTCCAAAAGATCCCTAAAAGTATTTAAGCAACAGTGTTCTTAGTCATTACTAATCATGTTGGCTACAAACAGAACAGATCTGGGGAAAGGAGGGATATGAAATAATGAACAGTTTGGAGACTCTTTTCTGGTTTTCTAGATACAATTGGCTTCATAAGTATCCTATTTTCTTCCACATTAAAATGTGTGGTTTTTTCTGAACATACTATTCACGAATGCTAGATTTTTAAGCAGAGCTAACTGGTTTTCCCAGAACAGATTTTTCGGAAAGCCAAGTCTCTTTAAGGTCAGAATGTTTTAATAATTAATCTTATTTAACTCACTTTTTTCTCCTGCTCTTTATTACCATATTAAGAACTAAATATTACCCAAATGTACAGGAGAAAGACAGAATATATTTCTGTCAGAATTCAGCTCTCTAAGACTGGAAAATTTGAAATTGAACATATAAAAACATATATTTTTGAAAGTATGGAGTGAAAAGCTAAGTATTAATTCACAGGAATTCATTGAATGAAATCTTTTGTAATAAATGAACAAAATTTTAAACCAAATACTCTGATTCAAGAGATGAGGTGTCTTGAATTTAACCCAGAGCATTGCCCAGTTAAATTAGCACAATTACCTGAAATTATTTTGGTCTCTTGTTGCCGTAGATTTTTGTCTAAAGCTCTCACATTACATTTACATTTCTTCTCCAGTTCAGACATATTTAACACACTGCAGTGACTTGACCAGAATTTTCTGACCTTTCAGATTACACATGAAGTGTAAGTGTGTGAAAACACAGAAGAAAAAATAATAATCTACTTCCAAGCCTTAATTAATATAGTGATGTAATTCATATGAATCAACATCCAACCCCTCTTACAGGCACACAGATTCTAACAGTGTTGCAACTATATCTAATAAAAGGAGATTGAAGATGTAATATCCCCTCTGAAGTGGTATTAACATATCAGTAACCAGGACTTTCTAACATTGCTCAAGCAGTTTCCATAGTGACTGATTTTATACTGGAATGTAAAACATCCTCTGCTTCTGTGTTATTTCTCCATTGGAGTTTAATATTTAAGAGCACTAGGAAGTATGTGAATAGTGTTGAAGTTGTAGCACAGGTACATACTTACTATCACTGAGGACAACATTCACTTAAAAGCGATTTTTAGATATGCTCAACATCAAATCTTACTGAGTTACCTTCAAAAAAGTGAACTTCAGAGTTTCCCATAGTTTTGCACTCTAGCTTCACAGGGATGCTCTTTTTGCTACAGTGTGACTGCTCTGTCTACAGGGTCCACTCATTTCTTTCTGGCCAAACCTTAGTGTTGTATTCGATGATTGTCCTTGCAAAAGTTGCTTATTCATTAAACATCAGTGAAAACTGTTTCTGTCTTGCCTTATTGCCCACACAAAAAGGCTATACAGTTCTGTGCTTAATTCTCCATGTTTTCTTCATGTGTCTTTTGGATAGATCTTCTTGTGTTATTGCACTTGCAAGGTTCCTTCTTTACCTCTCATCTTTATGTACCTGTCCAATTTGAAGTACATCCTTTCAGATGTCATTTTTTAGCATATTAACTCTCAAGAGATTTTGCTACACATCATTAGCTTCCCTACCAACACCTTGAGTTATATTCAGACATTTTTGATATCTTAGACGCCACTCTTTGGATGACCTCACAAATGTAAATTTAACAAAACTAAAGATCAGACTCTACCTGTAACCTCCATAAATAAACCCATCTTTTTTTTCTTTCCTTCTATTTCCTAGTAGAATAGCCCTGTAACCTACAGTTTACTATTCTATTAGTTTCTTTTTTTTTGTAGGAACAGGGTTAAGATGGCTTTCCCAGTATGGGTACCAACTCTTCCATATCATTCAAGCAGAGCCAGTTGATTTCCTAGTCTGTTCCTGCCACTGTTTTGACTGAAGATTACGTCTACATTCACTGCTGCTAGATCACACAGAGATACTTTCCCATCCCTTTGTTAGACTTTCAATTTAACATTTGTGGCACTAAGTTGGTCATCACATTTCAGATAGACCAAGTTTCTGAAAATTCAAAAAAGTTTTAGATAGAATGAGAATTTAATTATTCAATGATTAAACTTTGTGCTTAAAAATAATGTGTTGTTCTAAGTAAAAAAAGCCTTTATACTCTGGTAGTCTTATTACCATTACTAAGTGTTAACAATGCCCTATCTCAGTCAAAATAACAGTCACCTTAAACTGTTGCCTAGTCATAAAACCATGCTTCCATTAATACAATGCTTAGCTAATACTTGAAATTTGGGTCCCCAAAGTATACGATTAAATTTTAATATCTAAAATGTCACATGGGTTCTTACTGTCCAAAAGTTGCTGCAGAAACAGAACACTGTTAAACACAGTTTAACAGGTCCCTTGTTAAAGTGTTAGACTTTTGCCAATGTTAATATCACATACACAAAGAAAAGATACTAATTAGGGGAGGATGTACCAAGATAATTCAAATGCATTGCACACGGCATGTTCCGAGGCAAGCATTATTTAACATAAGGTTCCAGATAAAATGTGAATGAAATTCAATTGTGAAAACAATTTATATGTTTAATTTTCTACTTTTACTGAAGACAGACCTTTCTCTTCAACTATATCTCAAACTTAGCTCCCATAAAATCTCCCTTCATCTAGTCAAAGTCTAGTCTAGTCTAGTCTAGCAAAGTCTGAAAAAGCCCAAAATAACACATGATGGGTAAAAATAAAATGGAAATTGTCTCCATTGAACCATCTTTTCCTTTTTTTTTATATTTTGAATACTAAGTTTTGTGGTTTGTTGGTTTGGTTTTATTTTGCTTTAGAACAGAGCAAAAAGGCTTAGAGAAAAAAAGAAAAAGGAAGTTTCTTTGCCTCTGATCTACATTCTCCTTCTTAGACATTATTCTTTGTAATGGTTTTACTTCACTATTCTTTATGTTATTAACCTGTACCTTCATCTAGCCTCTACACTTCTCCTATCCTGTCCAGTCTCTTAATGCATTCTATAAACTTTTTAACTCTGTCTTTATCTTCTAAGCATATAATTTCTTCAGTCTAGCTTATATGTAGAGGCCTACTCTAGGAAGCCTACGTTTATGAATAAGACTGGATATTTCTGTTTTTTCTCTGGGTCTCTAGACAACACTTCGCAGCAGAGTACTTCCCTTCTCAACTACTAGAATTATTCTCACAATATATGTAGATTTTTGTCCAAAAAACATATACTCACTAAACAGTTTAAATACTATGTTGAGTTATACAAAAAAAACCTAGCAGATAACTAGTGTGAGAAGAGAGTCCTAATATTGATTTGATTCTCCTCCCCAACCCAATAGAGAGGGGCAGGGAACAGGGAGAGATCGGGTGTGTGGTGCTTAATTGCCAACTGTTTGATCTTCTGTAGTGTTAGAACTGTGGAACTATTGTGTCAGAGGGAAGGCTAAACAAAGGGCATTTTTCTTCAGAAATATCTCTGTCAATTCAGATAGCAGAGGTCTTTTGCTTCTTCCTTCTGTTAGTCTTCTACAACCTTTTGAAGTATAGGAAGGGACATCTACATCTGTTTATTATTCTAATCATGAACACGTATGGATGTTAAATGGTAGTTAAGCACTCACATCTCTAATTCTACACCTCTCCATGGGGACTGCTGATTTCTCCTCTCTGGCAGCACAATCAATTTTATTCAGTAAAAAGAAGAAATATTGAAAAGTATGAGGGAAACAGGGAAATAAAATGCATGAATACCTTGTCATGATGAAATGCCTAGGCATTCTCAGTTTAAGTGTTGCTTATTTAGAAAAACCTTTTTCTTAAAATTCTTCATGTACTCTGGCACAGTCCAGAAAAGCCTGCCTGTTGTCTGCTCAGCTAGTTCATAATGCCCCAAGTTGAACTAATAACTGTATAATACTGTGACTAAATCAGTATTCCTCAAAGGTGTTTGATGAGAAAGAAATTCCCTTCTATTCTCTCCGGCAATTAAGCAAAAGTTAACAGCATGTACATTCTCCATTGCAATCCTTTCCAGGCGGGAAAGATAATACTTTTATAGGCTCCACTTGTGAAACACATTTAATTTGTCTTTAACTATGCAATATCCTTTGAAATAATGGGTTGTTGCTAATCTCAAAGAATTCTGCTGGATTAGAATCCATGATCATGTGGAGTAGTTAGGGTAGTTGGGGTTCTATGTTCTCCTAGTTCAAAAATGGTTATAGTAGATAAACTTTTGATTTATAGATTATGAGTTAACCTACCAAATGGCAATGTATCATCTTGTGAATGTAACTGCTTCCTGAAGGTACTACTGAGCCATTATGACTGGCACTATGGCAGTCATGTCAACACCATTTCTTTACTACCAATGCCTTGCTATTGCTGAAATAATTTCTTTTGAACAGAGAAGTTTATTTTGATATTACTTCTATGAACTCAGGATTAAAATTCCTGTCTAAAAGTTAGCAAAAGGCACACCATGCCAGGTATTGAGTGTACTGTTTAATAAAATGATGTCAACAGAGATTTATGACCTGGAACAGCTGCTCGTGTGTTATTTAGAGGGAAGGACTAGTTTTGGTCTACAAGTTCACAGATGCTCGGCTACCTACCTGAGTCTTAATGCCACTCAGTTGTTTTTAACCAGAAAAACTGAAAGAAGATCATAAAGACTAGGAGATGATGGTAAATTGTTACTTGGTTACTTCTTAATCTTTGCAGTTAACTCCAGGTGAGAAGCAATTTCTGCCTCTAAATTTTCATGACATTGTCCCTTATGTTTGTCAATGCTCATACAGTTGCCCAAATTGACACTAAATGATGACTTGAGAATATAAACTGCTTGGTTCTTCAAAGTCTTATGACTGTTTTCTGTATCCCTTTTGAGTGAAATATTCTTATGTTAATATCTGGGACCAAGAATGATGATCCTGGATACACCTTTGAAAATATATCTGTAGGTTGCAAGAAATACTTAAATCCTGCAAAATAAACAGCTAGGTATTCTGGTCCATATATAATACCCAATTCAACATTCATTGAAGTCAACAAAAGGTTTCAGCTCCATTGCCCCAGAATCGAGTATGAATGGTAACTAAATACATAGAAGTAGATCTGACAGAGGACTGAAAATTACTATTACATTCTTACAACTTCTGCAAACTTCTTGAAAATCAAGCAGCAGTGGTAGTATAACCAATGCAATCTATAAAAGCTTAGGTTCATGTTCTGCTATTAAACATATCGAGTATGATGTAACAGGTTTTCATAATTTAGTATTTTGACTGTCAGACAGGAATAGAAAACTAAAGAAGGCCAATGTCTAAAACTCACAATTTTCCTATTATGCAAATTCAAAACATAAGAACAGTCAGTTTTGGTAACTTTAAATATAGCTGTCTTTGAAAATACACCCTTGTTGCAGTTCCATCTACTACTTATCTCACTATTTTAAATGCACTTTTGGAAAAAAAACCAACAAAATCGAACTAGAAGTGATAGAAATTATTAAACTTCTCTTTCTTCTGTGTTCTTTAAAATAACAAAAAGACTGAAAACTTTGAGAAGAAACAAGTAGATCAAGTACTCATTGTGTCAGTAGATTTTAGAAAATTATGTGTCAAAAAGAGGTTCATATAAGTTATATCTGTTAGGAGAATAATCACTTTTACATTTTAAAAAGTTTAATACAAATTGAAGTTTATAAAAATTTTTTATGAAAGTTTGTAATTTAAATTGACAGTCTGTTGCTTCTTCAGTCAACTCAATATCTGCAGGATGCTGCTCAATCTCTAGAGAGTTCCATTTGTAGAGGATAACTTCACAGTTTTCTAACATTTGAAATTTTGTCTGCTTTGGAAATGGATGATGCAAATGAGAAAAACTTCTTGATTCTATGTTTTCATCTATATATCTTGGGTTATCCCTTGTCTTTTAGTTGGGTTTTTTTTTTTGTTTTGTTTTCTTCTCTGTCATTTCTTGTTTGTGGTCATTGTATTTAACCTTCTTTTGTGTATGATGCATGTGGCATATAATTCATATTTAATCCAGAATTCCTAAACTATTTTTATTTTACTAGACAGAGGAGAGAACTTGGCTGCAAAATACGGCTTCCCAACAGCTGAGAGTGCATAGTGTAGGCATTAGGAAAGAAAAGGTGACAGTACTGAGCTGAATCAATAAGCAACTTTTAGTATCTGTAGCTATGTATTGTAAACAGTTCCTTAAATTGTAAATCTGATAAATATAGTCTTGTACGGATTGACTGGCTGATAGTTCATAAGCAAGTTTTGGGAACATCTAGAGCATGCAGGCGACTCATGGCAGGGTGGGGTGAGAGGTGTGTGTGTAGGTGTATGTTACAAGTGACTCAGCCTTCGTTTGCCTTAAGGCCTATCTATGCAGAGACGACCCATGGGGAGCTGTGTGGGTGGCTCAGCCTTGAGTTATCCATAAACTCCAGGCCAAGCAGGGCAATTCTGCTCCACACAAAAAATCAAAACCTAAGCTGAGCCTTGAAATTCCTCAACAAATAGTATGCTCTGAGTCTCAATTCAAACCACTATTCAGCTCCCTGAGAAAGTAAGAAAAAAGAGAGCCTGAAGGGCGTCAGTGGTGGTTTCAGCCAAAACTTTTGTGTATCCAGACTGCGTAATTCAGGCAGGCATAGTTTTGACACAACCACCTAAAGAGTTTCACCCACAACCTTGTGTATTCAAATTGTATAATCAGTCTTGGTAAACCAGGGGAAAAAAGTCCTAAAGATCAACTTAGGAATTGGGAATCACCTCTCCAACCTACATTTCACCCACATGGAGACCCTTCCCTCTTGGCCAGGACATTGGCCAAGGTCATTTTTTAAGGATTGAGAGCCCTTACCTGGAGGGGTAAGTGAATATTTAGCATGCTCTAAGTTTGCAAACAAGGGTGATTAACTGACACACATATAATATTTATTACGCTTTCTAGTTTGTTATAGTGTATTCTTGCTTTTAGGTTGTAATAGTGCATTCTTCAATTGTATCCATAAACACCTGCATTAGTGGCGCATTAGTGGCATATTAGACTTCAAATAGATCATTTGCTGGGGCCTTAAAGTTAAATGTGTGAGTACAAATAAATAATTCTTAAACTCACAATCCAGTCTCTTTTTGCCACAAGACTCATGGAATCATAGAATGGTTTGTGTTGGAAAGGACCTTAAAGATCATCTACTTCTAACCCCCCTACCACGGGCAGGGAAACCTCCTACTAGACCAGGCTGCATGAGGCCCCATCCAACCTGGTCTTGAACACATCCAGTGATGGAGCATCCACAGTATCCTTGGGCAACCTGATCCAGTGTCTCACACTCTCATAGTGAAGAACTTCTTCACTTTGAACTTCTTCAGAAGTTCTTCTGAGTGCAATGCAAATTATTCCTGAGGAGGATTGATTGTTTATCTGTAGTTAGAAATTAAATCCAAATCTAACCTGTATAGCATTCTGCTTTATATCACAATCTAAATTAGTACCCCAGCAAGTAAGCAAGTGTTACACAAATAAAAAATCATATCACAAGTTTTTTTCCATGGGTACTCACCTCTTTTCTAGAAGAAAGATATAATCTTGGCCGTGAACTAAGCATTCGTGATTTAAACTAGTTTAAATAACTTCATTTTAAAGGACATAACCTTCACAGGTCTCTAAACCAGATTACTTCTACTGCCGGCCTAGCACTGTGATTCATTCAGACTAACAGATGCTAAACAGAACAAAAAGCTAGTGATTCTTACACTTAAATGGGAAGTGGCAAATACTAGCCCATGCCTCAGGAGCCCTTAGATGCCATATTTACCTGACACAATGGGCAGACATTACCCTAGAACATCTGGGAGCGTGCCATTCTTGGAAACCTACAAGAAGTCAAGAAGCAATAAATAATGAAAATCAACCCATTTCTTGTATAGTGGCATAAATTTTTCTCTATAATCGCTTTAACAGTGAACAGGAGATATCTTGGTACTGTCTGGAAAAGAGCAAATCGTGTTTTGCTAAAGGTATCACATGTACCATTAGCCAGCTTGCACACAGCCATCTGAACAGCAGAAGGCAAGAGCTGCAAAAAATGTGCTAGACATCTTCTGGTGCACTTGGGTTGCATCACTGGACATTTAAAAGATCTGGAAACTACATTACTACCCAGTGATATTTTCACAATATCTAGTAGCCTTATCCTTTACAAATTTAGATTAGTTACATGGCCAAGCTTTCACATAGGGAGCATTACTTTCTCCTCTATGTATTTCTCTCCAAGGGTATTTGCTAAGATCTAGACCATGTATCAGTGGCTGCTTGCTGTTACAGTTTTTTAGCAATAAAACATGCAATGAAGTCTACAACACTGTCCACATAGCAACTGAATCACTATCTCAGAGATGTACAGAGTGTTACTACTTGACTAAGTGCCAGTTATCCTTCAGTGTCTATATTTCCTTGGCCGGTAGAAGCTTTTCACTACTGCAGATTAAAAAATAAAATAAAACAAAACCCCTATTAAAAATTTTCAAGTTGATGAGATCTTCATCAGCTGTATGCTTGTTTACAGAAAAGCTATGTCAAAACACTACCGTAATACAGATTCATTCAATTCTCTAGTTTAATAGGAATTTAATAAGGGTAAGATTTATTAAAATAATTTTTAAAAGCATGATGAAACAAATACGTTTTTTTCTGAGTGTGAAATTTCTGTTCACTAAAGATTCTTCAACTCTGACAGAAGCTGACACTTTGAATTCCATTAAAATATTTCTAACTGGACAGAACATACTGTTTGTCTTCAAGAAGTGTGACAGCCACCGAGAGACAATGGCAATTAAACAAGAAAGACCTTTCAGGGAACACATCTAAGGGCGATGTAAAAGATAAAAGTAGACTTCAGCAGTCACCTTCTCATACTTCCTTCATAAAAATACAGAGAAATTCATGCCTTATCAATACAAGGGACATAGAAGAGATCACTGCGTTTCAGTAAAACACTTGAAAAAGCACCCTATAAGTATTACCCAAAGTACTTAGAATGAAGGAGTAACTCATTAACAGAAAACAATAAGAGTTTATGAAGAACCTGTTTGGAAAGTGCAAAGTTATTTTTTCAGCTGTTGGCTTAGTTGTAATTAAATAGCTATTCATAACATTAGGAGCTTCCTGATTACATCTGTTAAAAAATATAGGAGACATCATCAGCATGACAGGCAATGGATTATCATGCAGGAAGAGCTTGATAACTAGAGTAAAGGAAATGAAATTGAACTTATCCATGGCTTAGATATCAAGCAACTTGGGGTATGACATGGGGAGTAAAAGAAAGAGAATGAGTCCATGTTTTCATCATACAGAATCTAGATAAGGTGATGCTGCCATGAAAACTAAAACTATAGTTCCTTGATTTATCAGGAAATTTATTTCCAAACAAAATGAGATTACACATAGAATGAAAAAGATGAAAATAAATACAACTGTGTACAGAGAAGGGTGACTAAATTATACAGGTTTTCTAATGGCTCAGAGAAGATCAGAAGAGTGAGAGACGAGAGAGTTGTTTCTCTATACTAATTAGTGAGTTTAAAAACAAACGATAGGACCTAAAATACACTGTTTTTTAACCAGACAAATAGAATCAAGACAGCCATAGATACACTCAAAATGAAAATTAAGAAATGGCTTCCAGCTGTCCATAAAGAGAAATCATTAAGCAGATTCTCAAAAGAAAAAGGAGTAACTGATTTTAAGTTACTAACTGATCTAAAGTTACTCTTGCTAAGTTTCTGTGACATTTTAGACTGCATTCAGCAGACAGCAAATATTAAAAAAAAATAAAAATCAGGACTTTCCTTCTAATTCTATGCAAAAGTATTTCTTCAGCCTTCAGACAGGGGACAGACAAAAACTGTAACAAAATGACAACTGTTATGAGGCCATATTTTCCTTGATCTTTCTACAGAAACCCTGGAGATGGCACGACAGAAGTCCTCCTATTATTTGTTGTTGACAAGAAACACAGATGATCCTAATGATCTTTTTCCACTCAACAACACTGGACTTTATAGATAACAGAATGCCAAATTTTATCAGGTAAGGGAAGAAAGGGAAAAAAAAAAAAAAAAAAACCCAGAGAGAAAGGTCATATTTCTGAGTCCTATGCACACCAACTACCAGTCTGTTAGTTACACATGTAAATGTGCTCATATATATCTTGAGCAGCTATAAACTACCTTCTAGCACAGTTGAAGTTTCAGCAAAACAAGAGAAAAAGGAAATTCCTTGCAGCAATTTTTAAATAAAACCTATCAGCATTATTTACATTTGTAACCTCTGTCTGAATCATATTTAAAGAACAGATTATTGACTGTAGAATGCCCTACAACCAATATTACTTCAGAATAAATTAACTAAAACCAATTTTGTAAAACTGGTTTTCTTTTATCAACTAACAGCAGAAATGTTAACTAAGACTGAAATGGTTTGCTAAATTGCTAAATACATAAAAATAAAACAACCAGAAGGAGTAAAATTTTGATAATTATTTCCTTTTTTCCTTATTTTTTGTTTTTAAGGATGGTAATGGGAGTGCTGGGTTGCCTTAAAGTTCAAAACAACATCATTTAATTTGCTTTACATTTAAAATGCACCTAGTATGTATCCTAGGACATGATGAGCACTTAGACTTGGGCAAGAGTGTTCTTTACATTTCGAAAGTGGAAACATGCATAGCAATCACATGATACCTCAACGGAATAAACTTCAAATATTCTGAGTGGGATAGTAGGTTAAACCTGAAATATTCCTGTAACCTGACTTTAGCATTGCCAATTCTCCATGTACCAGAATGATTGCCTAAACTACTGGTTCCAACATTGTATATTTATGTGACCTGGGTTTTACGGAAGAAACATCATTATATAATGCTGTAAAAGATTATCTGGTTTACTGAATATGGTAAGAAACATAAGTTTGATTAATCAAAAGTTAATGAATTAGGATGTTTTAAAGGAAATTAGCCTAACATTTCATTCTTTTTCAAAAAGAAAATAATGGGATCATGTTTATTTGGAGGATGATTTGTGGAGGAATTTTAGTTCATATGATTATTTTTACACTTTGATGTAGCTATCTATGGCTGCATCATCATCAAAACTTTGTGATGGAAATCTAGGTAACTGCAAGAAAAGTCTCAGTATGTTTAACAATCTGCACAGTATGGAAATTACTCAGGAAGAACCTACATTAAGGGAATGTGAAGAATGAAAAATAAAAATGTCTCTGAGCTGCCTTAAATCATCATCTCAGATTTATGCAGTACAACAAAGAATTGAGTTATATTCTTGCACCTATTTCCAGAGCATTAGTATCTTGATTAATGCAAAGAAAGGAAAGTTTTTCAGAAATGAAAAAAGATTTCACAATGAAGAAGACTATTCTCCTTTATACCTTTATCCAATAATATAACCAAGAGATTTCAAAATAGCTTATAAGGAAAATTGAGCATTATTTCCTATTTCATGCCTGTGCAAACTGAACTATGAATAATGAAAGTTTCTTGCCTAATGTCATCCATCCGCTGTCAGAACTAACCAGTAAACCTGATGCCAAAACAGATTTCATACTGCAGTGACATAATACTTTTATTTGAATTAATTATCGATTTTAAAGAAAGGTTTTTAAAAATGTACTCTGTAGTTCATGTGGGCACTGAAGGCCACTTCAGAGAACCAAACCTTATCTCTGATGACTACATACACTGTCAATTCACTCAAGCAGATGGTGACTAATATTTCACATATTTGGTGTTCAACATATGATTTCCATGGCTAATTTCAAGAAGATGAACATTTAGGTATAAAAGGAAGTGCTACCAGTTTTTCATTTACAAATTTGCAGTTGTTTCACTACTAATGTTCTCAGATCTGCCTCCCTTTATCAGGCACTCTCACTTTTAAAATACATATAAAATACATTTAAAAATACATTAAAAATACATTTAAAATACATGTAACACTTCATGTGATGAAGCAAAATGCAATCTCTCTATTTCTATTACTTAAATTTGTGCATTTCTTCACAAGAACAGCCATAAATACTGTTTGCCATAAAAGAGCATCTGAATTATCAGCATCAGTGAACAATCAGATGAAAGTTACTGTAAATGCTCTATGCATGAAATTAAATTAGGTAACTTTTCATCTCCTGTTCAAAGTCTTGTTCCATTTTTAATATCATTCAACAATTAAAAGAGTGGAGTGGTGCATCAAAATTTGCCCACTTATTCTTTATTTATTTTTATTTACAAGATGTTAACTGAGACAAATGTAATTTTTTTTTTTTCTTAATAATAGTTTAGGTTAGGTCCATATAAAGTTTTTGCACATATTTGCCTGTACTACTGTTCTAAAAATGGGTTCACATGGTTTTCTTTCTTGAGTATATCTTATGCATAATTGTAAAGTGAAGATGCAGGTCAAAGTTCTGGTTATTGATAAGAGTGAGGAAAATATTCTGCTGTGAAAACTGATCTATCAGTGTTTTAAAATACTAAATTCTTTTTAAAAACTTTTTGTTTTCAGTTCCTTGGAATGACACAAAGTTTATGCAGCCATACACTGAAGCAAAAGCAAATTATAAGATTCAAGGCCACTGAATCAAAATTATTATTCAGGTTAAATGTACTCATTTCAAGGCTTAAACTTGATTTCTACAAAACTTACAGTTACAGCAAACACAAAACCATAAGTACTGCACAGATTGAAAATTCACAAATAACTTTTTAGAAGTTCAAACAGATATGAGATTTCTCATCACTTTATCAGAATTCTTTACTAAAAAAAAATGCATTCAACTTTATAATACCTCTGCATTATAGAAAATGACCTCCATCATATGAGAACAGATTCCAAATCCCCAAATGTTAAAAAGGTGACCAGAATAAAATTTATGAGGACAGCATTTCCACAGGACTCATTCTGTATTCCGTTTTTCATTTAAAATAAAAGTACTGCACATAACATTTTGCCTGAAGTCACTTTAGTCCTCCATTCTGCTCTCAGATTTTTAGAAGGAATTATCTGTCTTTCTCATTTACCAACCCAGCAACACAGATGGCTCTACTGAAAGAACTGATCTCAGTATAAAACTAGCTCATCCTGCATATGATGAGCTAGGACATGATAAGTAGAAGTAGGGTGAATGAAAAATGTAATTGTCAGAGTAAAAAATTCCAATGAGCATCATTTTCGTCAATCAAATACCAAACCAGAACCTATGTTACCAACAGATCGCTTCTGATAAACTTCAGGCTTTTTTTCTGTAAAGTTGAAGATGTGTCTCTGAATATAGAGGTCCTTGTAGAAAATATAAATTGTTATAATTAAAAGAATTTTAAAATGTAGATTTTTGCTCACTCTCTTCTTCACATATATTTAACTCAGAAATTAAATATGTGGTAGCCTTAGGGGAATAATTTTTACTTCAATTGATAGCATTTGGAGAAACAAGTATTTGTAAGAGAGCAAAACCTAAATCATTTAAAGGCAATTTATAGAAAACCTTAAGGAAGCACCTCTAGTTCTTTTAGAAACATTTTATGTTACTAGCTACATTTACTGAGATTTTGCACATCCAATTTTCTGACACCTATAACCATTCACTTCAGTCTGTCACAAATGATTTTGTGCAAACATAAATGTGACTCCTAGTTGTGAAGGACACAGTCAAATCTCTCTAATATCTTCTGGCAAGAATCTGCTTGAGGCACTAGGGAGCATTTTATCCTGTCTATCACTGTGTCAGAATAATTAAGCATTGAACTAATTTTAGCAGTCTACAGCAATCATACCCACATACAATTGAGTATCTCAAAGAGGAAAAAAAAAGACATATAAAAGTATATATTTAAGCCTTGTGCCACGTCTGGTGTACCTCCTGGGAAATGTATGTCCTAATGTGAGATATGATTTAGGCCTTTATTGCTTTAAATATTTTCCCCTTTCAAATAAGATTTCTAGACTTGCGAAGATGTTTCTAAGAAGGTCCTAAGACATGCTCCCCTCCCTACTGAGAAAAACACCACCAAAACCAAGAGCTATTGTGGCACATGTCAGCATGAGGGAGTTGCATGGCAGCTTCCTTTTAGAAAAGGACTACGTGGCTGTGTTACTGACATGGTCCTTTATTTCTCCTTCTTTCTGTTCTCTTCCTTTCTATCCAAAAGCATTTAAACAGCTCCGTGATGATATGTTAAAGATGACATGTGTGTTACTTGTTTATGCAAGTCTATGATAAATCTTTAAAAAGCAAGTAACGAGTGTAGGTCTGGAGAGTGCACTGCATGCTGTAGTGAATTGAACATGCACAGCGAAGAGACGTTTCAGAAGTGCAGAGGAGATACAAGGCAGAGCATGAGCGGCTGGCAAGCAGTGAGCCTGCAGCACAGATGAAAGTCTGAAAATTAAAGCACTGGACACAGTAGACAGACAGTCAGGCCTTATGGCTGAGGACGGGGAGAGGCTTTCCTTGGGAACATAAGAGGAAACTGAACAGTTTGCAGCAGCTGGAGAGCCTTGACTACCAAGAGTGCAAACTTGAAAGAAAAGATCTGTCCCACAAGTACACGGTGGTAGGGGAAGTTTTATTTACCAATAATTTATTATTTATGCACTCTTAGGTAATCATTTTGAGTTCCATTTCTAAAATGTTGACTGCTTGTGTTTCTGTTCTAAAAAAAACCCCTGGATTTTCTATTTTTTCCTTGAAGCTTTCTGGAAGCTTCAAAAGCATTTCTAGACCTTTTAAGGGTACTAGCCTTATGAAACTGTCCAGGCAGACCAAATCAAACTTTTGACCAAACTAGTGTCCCATGCCACAAGAATTTTCTTGTAAGACTGGTGATGACAGGGTACAATTACTGCCTTTGCCTTTCTTCTGCCCTCCTCTCCATCTTGAGAAATACTCTTCCATTCTTTGGAGCTGCCCATCTAAATCCATCCACTTCTAGCCATCTGCTTTTGTAAAAGAAAAGACTAAATACTGTGGTACAGACCAGAGGAGAAAGGGCTTTCACAAGGTAAAATGAAAATTGAGGGTGTGTCATGGTTTAGAGTCAAGGGCGGCCCCTTAGACCTATAACAGACGCTCTCTGTTAACCCCCCTCCCTCCCCAGAGGGAAACAGAAAGGGAATAAGGGAGAGAGACTTAGCAATTAGAAAAGGAAACTAGAACAGCTTTCATGACTATGAAAATAATAAAAATGGAATATATACAAATATATACAAACCCAGTATCGAACCCACCCCCCTGATGGTAATTACATCACCGTCACCACTGATGCTGTGGAGCAGGCACCGGGGCAGTCCCAGACTGGGCCCCGCAGCAGACGGGAGCTGTGTTCAGGAGCTGGATTCTGGTACTGGGTTCAGGAACACACAGACCGAGATCGAAGGGAGAATGGACAGAGTCCTCCTTAGATGCTCTGAGGAAGGAACTGAAAGAGGACCCAAGCCAAGCCAAGCAAAGCTGGCAAAGTGGTCCAGGAGGGGAGAAGAGCCAAAGACCCTTCGAATCCTTCTGCCTTATACTGAATATGATGTATAGGGGCTGGAATCCCTCACTGGTCATTTTAGGGTCACCTGTCCTTTCTGCACCTCCCTGCAGGTGCAGCCTTTCATTTTTGTGCACTCTCCAATGTGGTACACAAGATCCAGCAGTGGCCTTGGTCTGCACACCAATCCTTGGTAGTAACTCTAAAAAAACATGGGGTGTTATCACTGCTAGAAGCAGACAGTGCCTGTGAGAACAGGCTGCTAACTTCAGACAGTGCAGTTAGTTAGAGGAACTGAGATGAAAAGTAAAATCACTGAACAGAATTAGTTCTGTTCTCACTAAAACTAGGACAGTGGAGTTCTTTTTTTTTTGAAAAATGATTTCAACATTTATATTTAATAACTGCATTATAAAAAGAAAATCAAGAAATGGTTTTGTCAAAGAAAATGGAATTGGTGTCTGACTTGGAACATTTAATTTCTTTATTTCTTGCCAACATTTCCCAATCCTGCAAGATATTGAAACCAGTATTACCTTTCATAATTCTTACTTTTACTTATTGTCCTGTGTTTGGCTGGGGTAGGGCTAATATTCACCAGAAGCTGGCAAGAGGCCACAGTCAGGACAGCCAACTGAACCAGTCAATGGGATATCTGATACCGGACTGACATCATGCTGGGCTGCTCTCGGTCTGTGGTGGTGGTGCCTTTGATGCAGAACTAGCTCAGTGTGTGTGGTTCATGTCACCTGCTTTATGTATTGTTTCATTACTGTTGTTGTTATTACTGTTGTTTACTTCTCCTTTTGTGTTGTTTTATTAAATCCTCCTTATCTCAGCTGGGTGGGGTTTTGTATTTTTCTCCTTCTCCTTCCTGTTTGGGGGGGGGGGGGGGGGGCAGTGAGCAGGTGGCCACATGATGCTCAGTTCCTGACTGGCTCTAAAGCACAACAATTAAATAGCTATATTTTATTCATACTTTTAGGGAAGAGTTGGGGGGAGGGCATCAGAAACAAACATAAAGGTAACATATGGATCCCATTTCCTTTGTCCCACCAATGGATGGTAACAGAGTAGGTTCCTTCCTCTAATGAGCTGCCAGCAGCAACAAGTGACTTTCTGGACAGGAAAGTTTAACAGGAATTCATGGGGTTTTTTTTTTCATATTGAGGAGAAAACAAGCTATAAAGATTGTTAGCGAAAAAAAAATATTTATCACAAAAGTTAAGAAATGTAGTCTTTGCAGCTGTCAGTCTATTCAGAATATGGGGGTTTGCTGTTTGTAGTAGAAGCTTAGTCTTTGTCTCTAAAATTCTCTTGGCATTGCTTGACTAAATGGACGTTGTTTGCTATATTTAGCAAAGCTTTTACCCATGGATCTCTGCTGAGGCTGTGCTGGGTTCTAGCATTTCTCACCCTATTCTTATATAGTAGAAAAGAAAATATCTTTCTCATGTTTCTCCCTCTTTTTTTTTTTTTTTTGGTTGCATTCACCTATGGTCCTGTGATAGTCATAGTGATGCAGGTACTTTTTCTGATCTCTCTTGGAAAATACTGAGAGGGCAGTATGGAAGGAACAGATGTTAGTTTACAGTGCTGATAAAAGCATTTTTTAGTATGTCAGGAATTCATTTCATGCAGACTTCTATTTTTACCATTATAGGACCATAATACCTAAACAGAATCTATGTCCAAACAGAAACTGCATCATTAATTTGTGTATGTGATTTTTTTTTTAGTTATTGTCATTTAAATCCTTGTTACCCTGGCTTAAGAAAGGAATAATGTTCTCATCAACAGGGAGCAGAGGTTTTGTGGGGAGCATCCAATTCAGAATTCCTATATCTACATAATAAGAATAAGCTTTGCTGCCCAGAAAAGTGTGCTACTAGAAAAAAAAAACCGAACTACAAGCTGTCATTAAACAGGTATGGAAATCACTCTTATGAGATGGCATTCTGGGCCAACCAGCTTTGTTGATCAGTCTAAACCCACTAAATAGTTGCCACAAAGATACAACTGACCATTGCATTTATGTGTATCATGGGTTGAATGCATATGTATACAGAGGACTATAAATTTCCAAGACACAAAATTCACAGAGCTCCTCCAGGGTAACAGACAAGTGGAGCCCCTTTGTCCCACTACCTCAACATGTAGCACAGTAAGTCAGGGTTTGCTCCAAATAAATTTGCAGAAACATTAAATATTTTTGGACTTAAAAAAAACCACCTCCACATCCCAAAATATTGCATAGGTGGCCCAATTAGTCACTGCAACAGTTTGTAATTATGTAAAGTTAGAAATTCATTATAGATAAAATTAATTAAACACCTGGTGTCAATACATAACCCTTTTGAGAAAAGTGGTGGAGCCAATCATCACTCTTCAAATCAAGTTTAACATTAATTTATTGAAATGAGCATATACTTGAGAGACTGCATATACTGGGGATTCTTATTTCAGCCGCTATCCCCCATATACAAAAGAACAAATTAAATACTTCTTTAGTCTACTGGTTATGATACATTTTCCTCACAAGAAGCATTACTGAAGTTTGTCTTCTTTGGGACCTGACAGTAACTGAGGCTGTTCCACTTCCTTGGAGTTACCATTTTGGATTTTGAACTTATAAAGAAAGTCGACAACATGCAGCCCATTGCCATGGTGAAACACAGCTATTCCCAAGCCTGTTCACACTGTATTCCTTGTGAACCAGATGCCATTAGGCTGCATTTAGCACTGTGCACTCTCTCTTAAAGGCTCAAAATGGAGGGCAAGCAAATGAGTGGTTGGCAGCTACACAAGTTTGCAATTTGTGGCCAACATCGCATTCACATCTGTAACTAATGGAACAGCCAAATTCTCATTTTTACCAGTGAATCATTAGGAGGGCCTAGCACACATACCTCAGTATTCTTTCAATTAAATATCAATCCACAGAACCAAATATAAATGTACCATTTTTCTCCTAATATATTCTTGATATAGATATCGCTGTTGTCACTGGCTTGTAATAATATGTAGAATATGAAGGAAAGATTGAGACATGTTTTTCCTTTGCAATATAATTAATAGAAAGTGCAAACACACAAGATTGAGTATTTCAGCCAACTGATTTCTTGTTTCATCACTTAAGCCAGAGGCACTTGACCGGGTGGAATTTCTGTTTGTTTTTGTCGGACGTTGTTTTGTTTTCCTCACTCTTCATTTGGAGACATGATTCAAATGTTATTATTTACAACTAAGAAATGCAAAATTTAGAAGGCAAAATATGTAATCAATATTCTATTAACAAGATTTGTAGACACAGGGAATTCATTTTGTGGCTGCACACAAAAGCAACCTTATCAAAGACACTCAAAATGATCTAATCTATAAACAGACATTCATAATAGATTTCTCTGTAATATTCTGTGAAAACACCTTCTCAAAAACATAATTCTTTTCCCAAAATCCCTTGTATTTTAGAAAACTTATTGAAGTAACATTTGAAAGTACTTTAGGTAAATTTATAGTACTTTTAAAGAAATAAAAAAGCCATATTTAATGAACAACATTTTAAAAAGCGTGTTAATTTTCATGAAAAAACATGTTCATTTTCAAAAACACTGAACAGCATCTTTCCATACTACCTGGTGGTCAAGTGTTTCTAGGTTATTTAAAGAAAATACATTTAACACTCAAAGTCTATGATTTTTCTCAACACTGCTTGTGTTTTGTTATCTGAAGTACCTTCAGTTGTGCTGGAATGAGCCCATTTCTCATGAGGTCAAACTGCTCAGCCTTCTTCTGGCATGGGATTGAGACAGGCAACATGAGACATCCTTTATACTACTTGGAAAGGTACCTTGTCTCTGTGTTTTGACTCATTTCCCATTGGATGAGCATCGTTAAATGGTACTGGAGGCATTTAAAAGATGTGCAGGTGTGGCACTTAGGGACATGGCTTAGTGTTGGATCTGGGAGTGTTAGGTTAATGGTTGGACTCGATGATCTTAAAGGTCTGTTCCAACATAAATGATTCTGTGATTCTATAGCTTGGTGGCAAAGACCCCTGAAGGATTAATAACTTGCATTCTTTGCAAGTAATTAGGATTATATGACTTACTTTCCTATTATAAGGATCAAGTTTTTCCATTATTTTAGTGCTTGAAACATACAGCTCAATTTACAAATGCTCCTGGATTTTTCCAGAATCCACATCACATCTTAGGAAAACCATTCCTTGTGAAGGACATCCCTTCCTGTTGGAACTGCAGCGTGCCCTTAGACAATGGTACCCATTCTTACCTTGAGAAGTAATGCTAGGAAAATATCTATGTACCTACATTTAGATATCTCTTTCCAGTCCTGTGTAAAGTTTTTTGCCCTCCTGCTCTCTCCCTCCCCTATGTGCTCTTCATCACTTGGACAGCCTATAGCTATCTTCCCCTCCCATGCCTCATCCTGTTGTCCTCATCCTAGTTCAGTTTTATTTTTTTGTTGAGTGTGTTGTTGGGGGGTTCTTTCTAGTCTGTCTTCCTAGTTCCTTCCCTCCTCCTTCGAAGGCAGCTGATACTTTCTCCTTTATCTTGCCATTTACAGCTCCCTGGACTCTTCAGGGCAACTGCACTGCTGCAGGGAAAAGGCTGCAGGTTCAAGCACTCTTCTGAGTGCTGCTAGCAAATGTTCTGCAGGTCAGTAGAGATTCAACGGCAGTAGTTTAGCAACTGATAAGCCATTACTACAACCCATCTGATTTTTTGCCTAGGGAAAATAACTCTATGAAAATCAATTTAAGACATTTTCTAAAAAAGGTGAGGAGCCAACTAGGTGCATGCTATGTAACTGATACAAAGCCTGTTCTCCAAATCTTAGCTGATCAGTAGCTTCTAAAAAAGTTTTCTTTTCTGTATACTTAGAAAGGTCAAACTGCTTTTCTGTATACTTAGGCTGCAGGTGCCCGTGTGCTGGCAGCAGGAGCAGCCCCTGTGAGGAGGGCCTGGGGCTTCCCCGTGCCGGACAGAGCCGGTCCCAGCGGCTCCAGCGGCCCCACCACAGGGCACAGCTGAGCCCCTCGGCCAGGGGCCGGAGGGAGCCTCGGGGCAAGCCTGGCTAAGAAAGGGCAAAACGCTGCCCGGCAGCCGGGGCTGAGGAGCGGTGTGAGAAGCGGCCCTGCGAGCCCCGGGAGGAGCGCGGGAGGAGGGCAGGAGGAGCTCCAGGTGCCCCAGTAGAGATGCCCCTGGAGAGGCCCCAGGAGAGAGTGGGGCAGGTGTTTCCCAGCAGCCCGTGGGAAAGACTTGGAGATCTTGCCACCTCCTAGTCCAGCCATTGGAAAGAGGCAAAGTGCCATGGTCTTAGCTTGGTCTAAGTGGGGTGACAACAGTCCTTCTATGTCCCACTTCACACAGGATATAATTAACATGTTGTGATGTTACATAATAGAAAAATAAACCAGCATTTAGTATTAAATATGCAGAAGTTACAGTGTAACAGGTTTTAAGAGTAATACTTCTACCCTGTCTAATCCCCATTTCATATTTTTAATTCCCCATTCATTATACTCCATGATAATAAAGGGAATTAGTGTTTCTTGATTAGTTTTCAGCAGAGAAGATGGGTGCTTTAGTTTGGGGTAAAATTGAGTAATTCATTAGTCACACTATTGAAAGTTCCAAGTCTATTATACCCTTTAAGCTATTTTCCCACAAGACATTTCTATACTCCTAATTTCTAATGCCTGTAGATAAAATTATTATTACTCTCAGTAGTAATGTATAACATGTTAAATTTATTTGTTTCTTTACTTGTTTGTTTTGTAAAGCATTTCTAACAAGTAGCTGAGGGTATTTGAATTTTTAGAATTATAAACATTTATAATAAAAATCTTTTAAAAATCTAAATTTCATAAACTATATGTGAAGGTAAATTTCTTAACCCCCACACAGAGTCAAACTGCAGCCATTAGATAATAATCAGAACTAAAATCTCAGATAGGAAATAACCAGAGATAATCTCAAGTTTCAGTCCTATTTTCTCAATTTTTATTGTAAGTGGTCTACCATATTTAGCTTAATCCCTTGGAGACAATTCCAATATTAAGAATCTCTCTATATTATAGAATATGTATACTGTGATCCCAATGTGCTCACTTCACTTAAAAAAAAAATAAATAAAGCCAGTAAAAAGCTTTATCTTAATGGATCTGGAAGGAGTTGCTTTTTGGATCTAAAGAACTATAACAATGCTGTAATATCAATTGTAATGTACTGTAAGTCACAGAAAGAATGAATCTAATGAAGGTACATTATTATTGTTATTGTTATTATTATTAATATTACTATTATTATGTTAGAAGACCTAAAATTAAATGTGACTTTGTTTGCCCTTTGACATGTCTGATGGGAATGTCTGCATGTTTTCTATCCCTGCATGTCTTTGTATGATGCCAGAATAGAAAAGGGGCCTGGAACAGAAGATTCATTGCAAACAACTTTCCACAGCCTGATTTACAAACCAGGAACTGCAAGAGGAAAAGTCAACACTTGTACGTAACATTACTAAACTGAAGCACAATTCAACCTGATAAGAAATAGACTATTAGAAATAACAGTATTCTGGAAATAAAAACAAAAAACATGGAACCCATGGGCCTAAGATCTTCTGGCCTAAAGGTTTAACTGATTCTACTAAAAGCCTCTTCACATATACAGAATACATGCTGCATGAATCAAGACAATTTATACAAGATTTTTTTTCACACAAATAATGGCAGACTGACCTAGACTGTCTAGCCCTTTCCATCATATTAATTTCACACTGCTTAAAGTCTTGCCTGTGTCTTGGTTAGAAAGACAGGTGTCTGCCAAGGAAGGCAGGAACCCCCCTTGGAATGGAAATGCAGCCCCCTCCCCTCCGAATGCTTATGATTTTGAAATTAAGGGGCTTTCAGGCAAAGATGAGGAAGAGGAATAACCGTCCTTTACTAAATATACATAAAACAAGGCAAACAAACAACAATAACTATGGCACTAACAACAAACAGAGCCAGGAACCCAGTGCCAACCTCTCGGGGGCTCCCGGTGAGCAGGGAGAGCGCGATGGTCTCCCCGCCGCTCCGGAGCCAGCTCAGGCCTCACGGGGCAATGGCCGACGGAAAGCCCGCTTCACAAACCCCCCTGGGCAGCCGATCCCGGTGCCCAGCAGGATCCTTGGGAGACAGCAGGCGTAGAAGGAGAGCAGGAGATGCAGCGGGGACGACCTCTCTCCACCACAAGGGCAGCTTCTCTCCCCTTCGAATGCAGGGAGCGAAACAAGAGCCCCAGGGGCTCCACCCAACCCCCTTTATTCGGCTGGCTGGACCCCTTCCCCTGTGGCCAGGTCTTTTCTTCTCTCTTAAGTACAGCAATTTATCTCCTTGACGAACAAGTATGGGAAAATTGTTTAAGAGAAAAAGGAAAACAAAAGAACTCCCCAAAACCCCAACAGCCTATGAATGGGTTTTGATAAATTAGTTGTGCACCCTAAGGGTATGATAAAATGGCAAACTGAAGATTTAAAGCAATCATTCAGTTTCCCCCATTTCATAGAATCTTTTAGATTGGAAAAGAGCTTTAAGATCATTGAGTCCATCTGTAAACACAGCACTACCAAGTCCACCACTAAACCATGCCCTAAGTGCCATGTCATCAGGGATGGTGAGTCCATCATTTTCCTGGGCAGCCTGTTTCACTGCTTGACATGCCTTTCAGTGAAGAAATTTTTCCAAATATCCAAGCTAAACCTCCCCTGGTGTAACTAGAGGCCATTTCACTTCTTCCCATCGTTTCTTTCTTGGTTGAACAGACCGACCCCCATCTTGCTACAATTTCCTTTCAGGCAGTTGCAGAGAGTGATAAGGTCTCCCCCGAGGCTCCTTTTCTCCAGCTAAATAATTCCAGTTCCCTGAGATGATCCTCATAAAACTTATTCTCTAGACCCTCCACCATTTCTGTTCTTCTTCTTTGGACACACGCCAGCACCTCAGTTTCTTTATCGTAGTGAATATACATTACTGATGAAAGAATGCAGCAAAATCTTTCTACAAATTCAGTAGATACTCAAGATTTTCAGAGGAAAAAACAGTTAAACAACACCAATTTGCTTCATGTACTTTTCAAATCTGCATTCTCTCCTCCAAATTAGTGTAACATACAGCAAATTTTTAATTTAGCATATTCTTCTGAGGATTATACTGAAATTACGAGATTCAGGTAAGCAAGCATCCATAGCCATAAGATCACATACCATCAGTACACATACACTGATATCTTTATGCAATTTACAATGATAGGGTATATAATTTTATTGCTGCAATGTGAATAATTTTAATAAAGATCTGCTATGAATTAAAATTACAAAAAGTCATAATGAATTCTAGACTGTATGAATAAGTAATACAGGCAGCATAAAAAATGAGTAGGAAGGTCTTCCTCCCAGCAATCCCAGCTCTGAAAAGAATTAACAAGAAACAGAACAAAATACTAATTGGAATCAGATCATCAATTTAGGCTGGATCAATGTTTCATTAAGACATACAGAATTATAGAGCATTTGCTACCATTTTAATAATAGCACTAGAAAAGTAGCAAGGGGAACCTTCCAACAAACACTTGGAAAATGAGGGAAAATGCTTCACAAGGATAATCACAAATATAGATTTATTGCCACAGTCAAACCCGAAGGAGTTCTGCAAGATCTCTGTGACTCCTTAGTGGCAATATTTCACCAGTAACCTATCTTTCTGATAGCATGGCTTCAGTAATGCTGCATTGCCAGTTCTAGGTCTAGATGCCTGACTGCCATTGGCATTTAGATGAGGTATCTGTAAATGGATCATGACTAGCACTGCAGGAGTCTAAAACGTCCCTTGGCCTGCTCTCAGTAGCCCATGAAGCTGCTGGAATGGAGAGATGCTTTCCCAAGGCTGTTCACTCTAGATTTAGTATTGTCTTTTTCTTTTTGGATACTCTGCCCCATTCTTTGCACAGATGTCCATACATTCACCAGAACATCTTGCATGATTTTCTGTGTTTAAAATAAATAAAAAAGACTGATGATTTAGACATTTTTTGGGGGTAAGACGACTTAAAGTTTATCAAATACCAGAATACTTTGAAGACCTGTGACAATGAATCCTAAAGTGCCAGAGAAAAGAACAGAGATTATAAGAAGCAATACTCCCTAGTTTATTAATTTTCTCACAGGAACTCTTGTTTACAGGATGGATGCAACACTATAAGTAAAGGTTCAATGAGAAATAAACATTTTTGCCAGGCAGGTTGCATTTCTTGAACTACTGACACATGAACTCTTTTAATGTGAAAAAGTGTCTAAAACTGGACAGTTTTACCATTTAAAGGTTAAGTGACTGAAATAATTAAATAAAGGTGTAGACATTATGGAGAGAAGACAAGGGAAGTAACTGAACTAGGAAATATAAATATATGTATGTGGGAATGAAGTATTTGTTTTCCATTTACAGTGCAGAAAGAAAAAGGGAAAGGAACTGAACTGAACTGAAAAAAATATATAGATGTGGGAAAGACATGTTTGTTTTCCATTTATAATGGAAAACTTCTGTTGAATGTCCCACATAAAATACTGATATCCAGCCAGAATTAGTATTTTCTAGTAGTGATGCATCAGTCCTGAAGAGAATGCATAGAAAGAAAGAACTCCTATGGTCACTTGTAAGTATTGAGTCTGATTTCCCGGTATTCCACATTAAAAAGACAAGGAAAGTTGCCAAAATAATCCAAAAGACAAAAATTTGACAGTGGCTAAGAATGAATAGTGTTTACTAACAATTTAATGATTACGGTAAATGAAGCATACCAACCCCCATTCAACATTCATTTCATGTAAAAAAAAAGAAAAAGCCTGTTAGCATATAAGAACCACTCTAGATAAAAAATGTCCTTCTGAAACATATCTGTTCACTGATGTACACTTTAAATGGCAGAAAATGATAAAAATAATCACTGGAACTCATCTTCCAAAATTGCTTGTCTGAAAACTCATGTAAAAGTTCATACGACAAATCCATGTCCTGAGCTCTCTAGCATCAGATTCATATTTGCTGAGCTAGCTGACCACACAGTTATTTCTGTAACAACCTTTGCTCAACTGAATTCCACCTATATTTATTTAAAAAAACCAAACCCAGATACTATGATCCTAACATTTTAAAATGTGTATTTCCTCCAATCTTTAATTAATCATCTAATTCACTAAATTTCCTGTTAAACATGTTTTTTAGGATAGCATTATTCAACATATACAAATAAGATATACTACTAAAGTAAGCAAAGTATTTAGTCCAATAAAAGATAGAGAGCACACAGCTCATTCTAACTTACAGATTTTCCATCACAAAAAGACTCTTACAGGAAGTCTTTGCTGCATTGCAAATAATGGAACAAATAATCACCAGGAAAATAAGAGCAGTGGTCAAGTAATATTGACCTCTACAAAGAGCAAGCCTATGCTTAGCTTGCTGTGTAGAACAATTAGGAATTAGGAACCTGGAGCTGGCACCTAGGATTTTCTTCCACATAAGTCATGCTTGATGACACTTTGTGCTTTGCTGGAATCCTATTTCGAAAAGAATATAACAGAGCTGAAAAGGGTAAGAGCAGGACAATGTGAAAAACTTTGCCAGATGGAGTTGCTTTTTGTCAGAGATATGACTGTGCCAGAGTGCAGCAGAGAGAGACCCACACCTCAGCTGTATCTATGTCACCTCATGGGCTGTCATGTCCTATTGTATGTGTGCATTGGAGGGCTGCATGAGGTGGTGTGGAGAGATAGAGTGCACACTTTTGACCTACACGTCCTTTAGAAGGGATGGGTGTACCTGTAATCCTGTTCACGGAACTCTTAAGGATTCGTTAGAGAAGGCTGTTTAGAAATCTGTAGGTACATGCAGGAATTTTATAAGCGTCTAGGACAGAGGTTTATCTGTTGATATTGTGATATCATTGATAATCAGATCACTAATTGACAATTAATTATGTGACAATAAACCTCTTCCGTCCTTATTCAGTTAAAACTATGTGAATTGAACAGTTTTCTCCTGTGAAATCACCTGCTTCAGTTGCTGTGCTCCTCAAAAATAAACTATGTGAGATCATAAAAATAGTGTAGTGATATTGTGACATGAAATCAGTTCTCTTTTTGATATAGAAGCAAGTTACAAGCACTTAAGATCCCACATTCAAAAGAATGAAAAATGTGAATAGGTGATCTGTCTTTCTTGTGGGTAGAGGGGGCAACCATTTGTAGATTTTAAGGAGATATTCAACACAGAGACAGCACCAGTGTTCTCAGTGTCGCACGTGGGAATAAATATCCCTCCCAGTCCGGATGGCAGTATCAAAAGGAGTATCCACTGCATTTAAAGAGATAATGCCGTGAACATTGCTGACAATATTCTTCCTCTGCTTGATGTATTTGCACACTTCACAGGAATCACGGGATTCATCTTGTGGAACACATATGATCAAACTGCAGTCTTAATTGTAGCAAACATACTTTAATATTTACATTAGCCTTAAGAAAACCTAAGAAATAAGCAGGTTTTTTTAAACTAGACAATAGCAATCTCATTTCCTGTATACAGACAGGTACAAATGTGCTAGTGAGAAGGCCACAGAGGGATGGAAAAACTCATATCCTTACCTACTAAAAGCCAATGCAGCATATAGTCTGTCACACAGGAGGGAGAGACTACACCAACATCTTCATGACTACATCAACAGTGCTACACACCACAACAAAAAAAGGTGGAAACAATCTTTTTTTAGGGAGCCTTTACACCAATGCCTTTTAGTTATAGCACAATACTAAACACCAGACTTTATAAATTACCTGATTCAGTCTCCTGAATAGTTCTAATGTGATGGGATCACAAGAGCTAAGGCAAGTATTATAAAGCTGTGATTCTGTCCTTCTTAGCGGTTACAGATTGAATTTCGATTTTTAGACTCTTTGGATTTTACCACTTAAATCAATTATGTTTTGAACTTAATATCTCATGCAATCAACACCTGGATTTTAAGTCTCCCACAGGATTTAACTCTAATCTAAATGCAGGTCATTAAAATACAGGCCTTACAAAAAAGCAAGTGTTTATTGTACAAAGTAAGAATTAAACAAAGAACCTGAAATCCTTACATGTGGTAAAAAAAGAAGTGAAAAAGCCAGAAGAATGACTCAACAATGACTGAACACAGCCTTTTCTCTTTCCTGTTAGGAACATTTTTATTGTAGCACACATTAATTTTCACTTGTAAATTCTCTACACGATTCCTTATCAGTTTGATAAGTTATTTGGTGGGACTATTATTTACTCCATTTATACAGTCAATCAGTAAGACTCATTCTTCACCAGCTTATTGCAGTTTACATGGCAAATATTAATCAGTCGAATTCTACTCTGTGAATGTGTATTGTAAGTTAAATTATGATGCACATTAGTATGGAAGTGTCTCTGCATGAATTTTATATGTCTGTAGCATAATTTAACTTTATTAATCATATATCAAATCACATAATCATAGAAAACACTTTGCTAAATAAGAAAATATCTACTTGTCATCATAATTACAATTTAGATATTGTTCAGTTTAGCTGTGCTTTTTGTACTGCCTATCAGTTTCTGGACAAGAAGAAGAAACACTAGAATCAGCATTCTTCTCTTTTTTAGTGAAAGTTCCTGCCAAATAATAGGTATTATTAAAATTTAAAGTAAGCAAATTAGTTTACTCTGTGAAGATGTGCTATTGGTTCTTAAGTCTCTGTCATTTAATTCACAGATGAAGAGGAAGTGATAAGCCTCTCTTAGTTAACACTGACAGCTTAGCTCTGCCATTCCTTCTCACTGGTTATATCTTATTCTGACACTATCCATACTAATTTCAGTGGAAGTACTCAGAACACTTGCAAGTAGTCAGCATGAGTAACACGAACTGAATCACCAGCTTCTGTTGGAGAGGTGACATTTGTAACAGAACTGCCTGGAATCCAGAGCTTCTCACTTCTTGAAATATTCTAGGAATGTGGAACATTCAATGCATTGCAAAAGACTTTGAATTTTCCTCTAATAATTCTGGGTGGAAGGCATCTCAGATAGGCTTTACTTCAATCTCTTACTCAAAGGAGGTCAGGTCTAGTCAGATTATAGAGGGTTTAATCAATAAGGGCTTGAAAACCTTCAGGGCCAGTGACAGCACAGCCCTGATGGCAACTTGTCTCTGGTTAATATTTGACTGTCCTACAGTTACATCCAGTTAGACCTTACTGCATTAAATGTCCCTCATCCTCCCATGATACACTGCTATGAAGTGCCTGGCTCTGTCTTCTGGAGCCCTTTGTACACAGCACAGTGCTGTTAGGTCCCCATGAATTCATCTCTTCTCCAGGCCAGACAAGCCCTAGTCCCTCAACCTCTCCTCATAGGGCACATGCGCCAGTCCATGACCACCCTAGAGGCCTAAGATTATTAGGGACCATTAATATTAGGGAACTGATCACAGACCTGTTAATGACTTTCCTGTATTTGGAGGCTCAAAATTGGATGTGGTATGCTAGATGTTCTGGGTATGAGGGTATAATGTCCTGGCTGTGCCCCTGTAAATACCTCCCAGGACACTGTTGTCTCTCTCTGCAGCCAGGACACACAGTGTGTATCTACCAAGGCCCCAATCTCTTCCCACAGGGCTGGCTGCCTGAAGCCACAGGCACAGCCTGTAGAGATGCACAGGGTGCTTCCTGCCTGCAGCAGTACTTGGTCTTTGTCCTTGTTGAATTTCTTAAAGTTCCTCTTGGCCCAATTCTCCAGCCTGTACAAGTCCCTAAGAATGGCAGCACAATTTAATTCCTCTGCTAGATATAACATTTAAGCAATAATGCAAACAGCTGCCCAAAAATATCATACTTTTCCACATATCTCATCAGTATAAATCTCTGTTGTGAAAGCACACTAACTCGATAAATGCTACTAAGTCAATCAGGAGTGCAACTCACTATGAACCAGCTGAAGCAGAGTAGGCTTTACTGTATTCAGAAATCTTTCCAGTCTCTGTCATACATATTCTTAGGTTATAGTTAAAATAAGCAGTAGCAGAAAGCGATGAGCAACATCAGGTGTCTCCTGAGTTTTATAGTAGTCTGCAGAAATGTTAGTTATTAGCATAGATATCATATCAGATATGTTATCTGGAGCATTTTCTAGTATATAGCACTTCCACGTTGAGTGTTAAATATATCTAATGCACTCGCTTTGTGGAAGCTGGCCAGCGCATCTAACAGAACTTTATGTATCTATGGGTGCTTAGTTTTTGTCACTGTGAAAAAATCCTGTGCAAATGTTACCTCCTTGTACAATAAGAGAATGACTCATTTAACATCTTCCACATATTCTATTTTTAGCTTTTGGAAAGTACCGAACAAGAAATTACTAAAAGGAAGGATAGGAAGAAGTTGACAATTAAAAATGCTTTCTCCTAGTCAATGATAAACTATTTAAGAGTATTTTATTTCAAAAGTATTTTAGGCAAAAATTTAAAATAGAATATGAACATCTATGTATTCATATTGTACACTTTTCGGATGTATATACATGTATGTGTATATAAACATAAGCAAATGCTTTCTCAACTAACACTTTTTCTTTATTTATAAATAAGAAAACCATGTACTTGACATTATTTTAAAATGGTAAAATACTACAACATTCACTTCTGAAATATATTTTTATGGCATACCAATGACTGGTCCTGTTTAGTGATATTTACTGGGGTTTAAAAGGGTTTTAAAACCACATTCATTATCTTGAAATTATTTTGGTTTCACTAAAACCATTTAGAGGTGTTCATATTTTTTGTCAAAAGATGGGACAATTCTGCTTTATGCTTTTGAAGAAAATTTTTTGTTCAACATGACATTAAAAATTATGAATGAAGAGAAACTACAAGAACAAATGGACATGAGTTTCATTTTTTTTTCCCAGTAATGTTGTAATAGCACTAAAATAAACAGCTTCTCACTGTCAGGTAGTATATTTAGCACTTGAAGTAGGACCGACATTTGTGGTCCAAAAAGCAAGGCCAAAGTTTAAAAGCAGCTTTCAAACATTGGATGCAAAAAAACTTGCTCACAGACTGCAGCAGCAAAAAGATTTTGAACGACCAGCTGGATGATGAGTAGGATTCCCTCATGGTCCTGCCTTGAGGACTGTTCTTAACAGTTAAACCGATTTGCTTTTATTGCTTTTGACAAGCATAACAGTCTGGTAACAGGTGTGAGAATCTGCTTAGAAGGAGAAAACAGGAGAATGAAGATGCCACAAAAATCTGGCAGGCTGGAGAGAATAATTTTTGTCATCATTTTACTCACATTTCTGTAGGCACCAAATAAAAGTCTAAAAATGAAACAATATATTTTACATAAAAATAATGCTTGCTTTGCAATTTCAGACAAGGTGATCTGTGACCAAATGTTGGCTGGATTTTATGACCATCTGCCATGCAACAGTGAGGCAGTTGTCAGGATAAACATTTTAAGAAAAAAATAATCTGTGGAGTTTCACTATTTTGACCTTTCAACTGACAACACTACACACATCACTTAGTGTTGACATAACGCTTTGCAACAGCACAAACTTGAAAATAAGAACAAAACCAATGACTACCCAAGAGAGAAGAAAGACCTGGCAGTCTAAATCAGAAATTATTATGTCATGGATTTATATATTCAAGGATATATTGAGATTAGAAAAAATCTCTTTTTTTTTGCTAAAATACATCTTAAGCTTTCCAATTCCAAAGTAAGGCCCCATTTGAAACAGGCCAAGTAAGCAGCTTTACACTATTCATCCTTGGATGTGTCAGGTCTATTTTTTTTTTTTCCCTATCAGAAAGTGCATTTTTTTCTTTAAATCCATCATCTATATGCACAATCATACATACAAAATTGAGTCTTTTGCTTATTTTAACAGGTGCATTATTTTAATTGGCCACAGTATAATTATATTTTTCTAATAGTGCACAATTTGTGTATTCTACAGCTACAGTGAAAAAAAAAACAAAACAGTGGTATTCTAGGTAAAAATTAATGTCAAAAATCAGGGGTAATTCTGATTTCAGCACTTTCATTAGCAAGTTGGAGAAAGAGTATGACATTTGCAGTGAATCACCGGAGTAAGCTAACCCTCACTGACTTTGACAATGTTCTCAAGATTATCATCATCATCATCACCTTCCCATTATTGGATGGGATCATGACGTGAATTTATATTATTGTTATTATCAGGGAATGATTTCCTCAGTGCTGCTGTCAGTATATATATCTTTACCAAGTGTAATTCTGAATAACTCAACGTTCAAAAATGTGCCAGTCTTTGGTTCCTCAGAGATTAACAAGCACTGCAGATAATGCAACAGGATTCCCCTTCCAGAGAATTCAGCTGAACCTTAGTGCACTTTCCAATGGCATTACTTGCCTTCAGAAATCTTGTCTCCTCCCATACAAACTCTTCCTCCCCTGTGAACACTAATATTAGAAGTATCAGCAGTTGTTACTAAAATGTTACACTGTTTTTGCTGATGAAGGCAAGACCAAAGACATCTGGCTCTCAGAGGCAAACAGAGTGATTTTTTTTTGGAAAGTAATTTTATTAGAATACAAGAAGGCCCTTGAGGTAAACTTACTGTACAATAGGAAAAGTTTGTGTGTATTAAAAAGTGCCCAGAATCCATGTTAATTTTTAATAACCTCTTTGAGCTTTCAAAGCGATAAATGAACCAAATTGGATTAGATTTCAAGGGGTCTACTAGTCTTCTGGTTGAATTTCTAATATGACAAAATAAATGCTGGAAACAGTCCTATCATCCAGAATCCCACAAGAACAATTGCTACGAATGTTGGGATTTGCTATAACAGGAAGAAAATACTCCATATGGATTTTCTGCAGTAAAGTTGCTGCTTTTTAATGAATAATATCATGATAATTTGTCAAAGAAGAGATTATGTACAAGTCAAAAAGATCCTGACATTACGCTCATCCGCAGATACGCACTAATTCCTTCATTCTATACATGGATAATTGTACTGGACATTTCCTAGTGGCCTCGTGCATATCAAGAAATCTTGAGTGTTCCAAGCACAAATATTGTCCTCTGTCCTAGTTCTCCTAGAAAAAAATGAGTTCTTCAACTATGCATGTAAGAATGAGATCAAACATTTCTGCTCTTTCTATAGTCAGCGTCTGCAAGTGCATCAGCCTCAAAGAAGTCTGAAGAGGAGGAGAAAGTCTAGAAAATGAGTGCACCCAACAAGCAATCATTTGTAATTGCTAAACGATGCTTCTTTGAGTGACATTTTACAGGAAGGATGGAATCAAGAGTTAACCATTGTTATCACAAATATAGCTAGCAGAAGATGTCAGAGTCTTTCACGACAGGAGCTAAGTCTCAAATCCCAAGACAGGACACACATACTTTGCATATGTTTACCAGCAAACGATTTCTTTAGCAGAGGAAATGTATAGTTATCTCCAGTAAACTCTATTGTTTTCAAAGCTATAAAGTTCGACTTTCAAACATTGATCATGAAAATCAAAGCTAAAAGAGCAATCTGTCAGTCTGTGTTTTTAAGTCTGTCTGGTATTAGGTCCTGTACTGCTAAATCATTAAGTAACTGATAGAGTCAGAGGTTAAAAAGCAACTAGTCCTAATATCTTAGTGATGACTCAGGTGATATAGACAACCCTAATCAATACTGATCCCATCCAGGAAATACAGATATGTTGAATCATGTGTGAAAAGATGAACTTTAAAGGCTAGGAGTTATGAAGTAGGATTTTGGTCAGGGAATGGAAGGTTGCATGTTTCTAGTTAAAGGGCTTTTCTTCAACCTATGTTCAGAATCTATGCACAGACTCTTAGGAAATGTTTTCCAACGCAACCCACAGAGGAAAACACATATTACACTAGAAATGTGATTCCTTAGTATTTTAAAGTCTGCTTCTGTTCCTCTGAGGGATATTTACAAGTTAATTTATATTTGGGTAGCCTTTTAAAAAATTAAATCTAAAGTTAAATGTTACCAGAACTCTGAGAACAGTGCATGGTTTTGGTTTTTTTTTTATTTGTTTGGTTTTTTTTGCAGCTACCAAATGTTTTGCCTTTAAAACAAATTCCAACAATTACTGGCATAAACATGAAATATTTGAGAAATCACATGACATCACATTTTAGATGTCACAGCACTTCTGCAATAATATTCAAATTCTGAGTCTCTAATCTGGTTATTTTAAATGAGTTTAATTTCAAAATTGCTGATAGCTACCTCAGGTGAGGTGAGAGAATGTTTTCTCACAACACTGATTTGTCTTTAGACTGTGAAAATTATTCATGGAATGCAATTAATTTAGATTAATTTATCTACTTTTCTTTAGGAAATGCTTTTTTAAAGTCACTCTCAAAGAATTGTTATTAGCTTGAATAACCAATCTTCTTTTTTCAAAAAAAGAAAAAGGCTAATGGGTAAGTTTTGACTGTTCTATTGTAAAAAATAATGTAATGCTTTAATGTAGATACTAGAGTCTTCTCAGAAAAATAATGTATAAAAAAAATTACAAATCCTTCACCAAAAAATAAGCACAAGTCTCTGTCTTATTTTTAGTACTGCAGCATATCCCATTATGGTCCATTTTGACTGTGATTATCAGGAAAATACACCACCTGTTTAAAGTTTAATTGAAAACTCAGCCTTGTTTGTTTATAGGTGCTGGAACAACAGAGCATGCAAAGATATATAATATTAGAATGACTGTAACAAAAGGCTTATGGTTTTCCAGGTCAAACTAAATTATAGCTAAATAATAGCGATAATGTACAAGTATGCACACACCTTTATATATAATAACTATAAATAATAGTTTTGTGTGAATCAGCAAGGAAAGAAAAGAATTATGCCAACAACAGACATCCCACTGGACTGAAAAAAAACCAAAACAAATAAGAACAAAACAATACAAACAAAACCTCTATGGACAAACTGAATAAAAGATGCATAAAACAGTCAAAAAAATGTGGGGCTTTTTTTTTTTTGTGAATAGACACATTAAAATGCACCCAATCAAATTTATAAGAATGTATTCATTTGTATAGTTATTTAGCCAGTGTGTATAAGTAACTAACTGGTGTTTTCTGTAAAGCAGAGACTTTTGCTCAATGCCCAGAATGAATAGCTTTCAAATAAGCACTAAGAACTAGTAAATAATAGCACAACACATACAGCAGGTAAGGCTTAACTTAACTCTGAAGTGAACTCTGAACAGACAGGATATAATTTTCCTCTCAGCAATGACATGATGTAAGCGGTCCATTTTCATTTCAAACCCTTAGAGACTCTCAAAAGAAAAAAGTCTGTTAGTCTAAACGGAGCAAGCTGGAATTTGAACTATTCAATCTATCAGGCTTCCTGTAGAACCCCATGCTGGGTGACAATAAATCTTTCAAGGTTAGGGCTGGGCCAGCCACTAGACAAATGGCAGATGCTCTCTATTTACCCTTCTCCCTTCCTTAAGGAGAAGAGAAAGGGAACAGGGACTTATGGATTGGAAAAGAAAACTAAACCAGTTTTAATGAAAACAGTAAATCGAAATATATATAACCATACACAAAACAAATATTGAACCCAGTCCTCAGATTGCAATTTCATCACCATCACTACTGCTGCTGTGTAACAGGTACTGGGAGAGTCCCAGACTCAGTGGCAGAACGGAACCAGGTTTGGGAACTGGATTCTAGATCTGGATTCAGAAACTCACAGATTGGGATTGAAGGCACAACAGACAGAGCCCTCCTTGAATGCAGGCATCGAAGAAGAGAGCTTAGGCCTCATGATCCCTCAGCTTCATACCGAATATGAGGTATATGGGGTGGAATACCTCGTTGGTCAGTTTAGTCACCTGTCCTGTCCGCTGCTCCTCACAGGTGTGGCCTTTTACTTTCTGCCCGCACAACATGATGCACAAGATTTGTCAGTGATGTTGGTCTGCACAGGAGGAGACTTTCTACATACCAAACTTTGCTAAGAACTATAAACATTGAGTGTTATCACTGCTAGAAGCAGACACTTCAATGACAAAAATATGCCATTAACTTCAGAAAGTGCAGCTATTTAGAAGAGACTTAGCTGGAAAGTAAAATCACTGAAGGTGATTAGTTCTGTTTTATCTCGAACCAGGACATTAGGCCTGAATACCCAAGCTGCATGCGCAGCACAGCACAGGCCTGCTTCTACTCAGGATGACAGTTATGTAGGTAACCAGCTCCTTCACATACAATAGTCTTCCAGTCAGGGTCATACTAGTCGTGAATACCTCAGTACTTTTTAAACTAATGGCAGCTTCAGAATGAAGCTTCTTTCTAACATGACTATATGCATCTCTCCTGCTTTTATAAAGCAATGATGCAATATTTTCCTTACATATATCATTCTATATCTGCTCCCAATGAAGGATGAAGTTATTACACAAATTTTAGGTATTAATGCAAGATGTAACTACTTAATTCTGATCTGGATATAGACAGTCCAATTCTATGCAGATTCATTCTTTGCAGATAGTATTCCACACAATCCTCACGCACATATTGCAAATAAGAGGGAATAATTGAATTATCTTCTTATGTTACCATCTCTAACATTCTACTGCAACATTTCATTAAATATAATAAATAAACAGATATCAGGGAAATAACATTTTCATCTTGCTGACTGAAAATTTCAAACTAGGAATCCTGAATTCCTAACCAGAATTTCAGTAAGGTGAATTAAGAATCTAGGCTTTTCCCAACATTACAAATATATTTTGATTGTGGTTTATTTTATTCTTGAGAAAAGCTAACATGATTTTCCTGATTTATTCTGATTTATTTTATCATTAATAAAAGATACCAAGGGGTCTCCCTCTTGCTTCTGTTTCACCTAAGAATCTTAGTTATAGATGTCAAATTATCTAAATAGAAAACAAGCAACTAAAAGGACTACAGCTGTCACAGTAGTCCAAGCTAGACTGGGACTTGCTGTAGGTTGTATGTCTCAGTAGCATTTACAGCTGAAAAGTTTTCCCACTTTAAAAGGGAGAAATATGCTCAGAAAAAATATCAGTGGTCAACAGTAAATCTGAAAAAATTACAAGTAGCAAACTTATACATGTCAAAAGATTTTCTCCTCAGAACAAAAATATTTGCTCAAGCAATTCATTGTGTATTCAACATTGAATTTTGCAGTTTACATTCAATGAAGAGAGAAAGGACTTATGGCTGAAAATTCAAGTCCAAAATAGGGTTGAGAATACCATTTTATAACTTAACATTAATGTATGTATTTAAACAGTGCTGTCCAAAAGATGAAACACACAATCTTCCTCATACCGTTTTTACTTTATCAAATTTCAATTGCCTTGATGGAGTAACTAATAACAAGCATGAATGAAAACATCTATTACTCACAGGCCTTACATATGTATCTTACCCAATTCCTTCAGATCTACTCTTTTAAACCTTTATTTCATTCTTTGGGATATATCTTTTATGTCTTAGCTAAATGTAAGTAGAACCAAAGAGCACCTTACATAAATCATCATAATTTCCTCCATAACTACTGTCTTCTGGGACTCACATGGTAATATGGATAACCCATAAACATTAGTTTATTTCTAGGACAGAATTTTTATGTCTGAAGATTAGATGGACTGCAGTTGGATGCAATCACAGAAGAAGAAAGTGAGAGAACTCCTGCAATTGTACATACCTGATCCATATGAACTTCTTCTTCTTTAGATCACTATTAACAACCAAAATTTTACTATTTGTAAGTGAACATTTTCATTTTAATGGACAGAAATGTCTATATTTTGACTGATTTATTTTCTACAAGATTATACCATAGAATCATAGAATCCCAGAGACTGTGTTTCAGGGTTACACTCTGCAGTATAAATTTACTACCTCAAAAACTGGTCAAAAAACACTGATCCACATTTCTATCTAGTTTATATTTTCATGCATATTTTATATAAATTTTATATATTTAAAAGTTTTTTTTTGTTGGTTAGTTTTTTGGTTGAATTTTGGGGCTTTTTTGGAGTTAGTTTTGTAACTTCAAAAGAAAAAGACTTTTTCTTTCTTCTCCCCCATTTTCCAATAGGAATTTTTCTTTAAATCACAATTGCTTTTTATTAAGGTCACAAAGGACGAGAAAGAGATAAAAGAGAACTTTCCTTCTGACAAACCATTCCCTCCATCATCTCCAAAAGCAAACAAATAAATAACCTACTCAGTGCTTTTTTTAATATACATATATATCTGCTTATACATATATATATGCCGACTTTTCATTGGAGACACCTGTAAATGAGAAATACTCTGAAGGCGGTATTCTATTGTCAGTATAGACAGATAAGAGGATTAAGAGGAACCCTGTTTCTTATAGACTGTGACACACACTTTATGTCAGTGAGATTGGTTAGGGAGAGTTCTTTTGCTTGAGAGTTCAAGACAGAGAAAAATCTGCTCAAAGTACAGACAATCTGCTTTTCACTTCCAATGAAATATGTCTTCATTGGAAGACACTAATGATTACAAATCAGTTATTCTAATCAATATTTGGATTTTCATGGTGGGACACTTCTGAGGAATCTATTGCAGTTTGCTTCCTAACTCCTACTAGATTGTAGCCAGTACTGGTGGCTGATTCCTTTAAGCACCCTGGAATGTTCCTGGCCTAAACAAGGTCTTTCAATTTCCACAAGTGATGCTGCCTAGAGTAACTATTACCCACCACTGAGTTACTGAAAACACCACCAAACATGAAAATCAAGCTTTTTCTAATGTCTAAATCATACATTCATCACCTTAGTGATTATTTTGATTTTCACTTTATATTTATTCTGTATTTCTTCAATTTATTTTATAACAGAAATCCCGACTCCTTTTGATAATACTCCAAGGACTAAGCAGTGAAAATAATAAAATAGATTCAAACTGACAGAAAGGTCATATAATCTTCATGTCTTTTTTTTTATACACTATGTTTTAAGAGACATGCTTTTTAACAGTAGGTTGATAACAACCAGTACTGACTAGGACAAACACATGGATTCCACAAACTGTAAAATCTTGTAACATGGAAGGATAAAGTCGCCTAAAACAAGCTGCTGAAAGATAGAGTGAACAGAACTAATCCTATACAGGATGTGGCAGAACATCAATGCAATCTGTTCAGAGATAATGATCCTTTATAGAAGTAAAAGAGACACTTCAGCTTTTTCACATAGCAGGAAATAGGAAAGCACATATGAGTACCTGCACTATAACCATTTTTTCTTTAAGACTACTGCAGTGTCAAACATGTCTGCAGACAAAATCACAATTAAATCCCACCCTAAAACCCAAAGAAACGATCTTTCAATAAAATTAAATTCTCATAAGCTTCCTACCTAATTCATGTTACTTTCTTCCTAATTTGTGTTCTTGTCTGAAAATCACTGATCATCATAATTTAGGACTATAGCACCTATCTAATAGTGTTAGAAAATAATTTATATTCCACTGTTCAGGCAAAAAAAATAGCATTTTTGTTTGTTTGGTTTTCTCAAGGTAGAGAAGCAAACATGAAATTGGTAAAAGAATTTGTTAAGGAAAAATTCCTTGCTATCAGCAGTAAACCGCTTAAATGCTTTTGTGACAGTAAGGAACAATATATATGTAGATACCATTAGTTATAGTTTTCTTTTAAAGAAACAAAATGACAAGCAAGAAAATTTCAATGCTTATGGCACTGAGAACCTAACTGAGGAGAGGAAACAATAAAATAAAAAAAAAGTAGAAGGCTTTTGTCTCCACTGAAGCGCAAACTGTTAAGAATCATCTCCTGAGCTCAGCTTTGACAGTTTGGTGAGCAAGAGCCCTTTGATCTGTCTAAGGTGGTGTCAGAAGTTCAGCACATAACAGAGTGAGGAGTTACTCTGAATATATTCCTGCAGACACTGAAGACAAGCAACAGGTATTCAAAAAGCCTGACTACTCAAAACTTATAATAAATATACCAAACTAAAACATAAACTGATCCAAGTAGTAAGTAATGCTCAGTTTGTGGGAACCAAACAATATGACCACTTTTCTTTGAGAAATCTACTTAAAATCTGGTGACTTGAGAGATAATGTCTATATGTAGCTGTTGAGATTTTTTTTCTTCTACCAATACAGTGCTATCTACTATGTGAATTAATTTGTCAAGCGTATTTGGAATTATTTTTATATTTCACTGGAATTTTCTATATTTTCATTGAATTTTCTTGACAACAAAGAAATACAAAAATATTTCTGCATACTTAAAATGATCCTGGTATATATTTTATGTTGGGCAAAAGTGTTTAATTTGTCCTCATGGAACAGAAATCGCAAGTTTTTGGTATGGCTACCTTCTATTTTGACATATTAATTTCTGTCAACAAAGCACCCTTAAGAATCTAGTTCATAGTCCATAAATGTAGGGTATGAAAATCCTTATGCAGTGTCATTTTCTAGGCTAAGGTTGGTTCAAAGTACATTTGGTCCCTTGGGGAATGGCAAGCAGTTTCATGGCTGCTTACCTGTTTTGCTCAGAGCAGTTGTCAATAAATTGTTCAGGCAATTACAAATTTGCTCTAAGTTGCCTCAAGGAATTCATTAAGATGCCTTTCTTCAGTATTCTAGATCTTTTTAAAGTATTAGAAACAGAGCAATTCTGGAGCAGCCCAAACTGCAACACACTGTACTGTTTCAAGAGCAATTTAATACCTGCTCAGTTATTAAGTACTTCTTATATCCTGCAACCCAACAGGCTTTTATTTTAACTTCCAGACCCGTTATTTGACATGTACCTAGAGTCCAAGTACTTGTTTTTCTTACAAGAGAAAGGGAAGAATATGTTAAAGTTTGGAATTATCACTTCAAAGGAAGATGGCAATTGGAAGCAGAAATGTTTTGGTTCTGTAGCAATCTTCATTTCTATGATTCACAAGTTTCAGCAGCTAGTCACAAAAAACACATAGTACAGAGGAACATGTCATATAAGAAAGTTAACACAGACACAGACAAATTGCAGGAATGGCAAGAAAGGTTTTGGTATCACGTTATCACTTCTACACTCTTTTTTTTTTATTTCTTCCAAGTATAAGTGTGGATGCTGAAAAGCTGCTAGCAGAGGGATTTTCCTAGGTTCTCACAATATTCTGTGAGAACCCTGCCTTTCTCACACGTGTTATGAGAAACAGTAGGACGGTTTTGTAAACTAGACTAGCACATGGTGTTTCGATAAGTTCTGTTTATGGTACATTGTAAAAATATTTTGAAATAGGTGCTGTAGGACTTTAACCAATCACCCTAGGAGATGTGTGATTGCTGACCAATCGCCCTATGGGGCTGGGGTATAAAAATGGGGTTGTAAATTAATAAAGGAGCTTCTTTTGCCTGCTCTTGCTGAACTTATATGTTGCTGCGTCTCTCCGCTCCCGGCATAAACAGCGACATATAAGTACCTTTTATCTCAAATAGAGCTTGAAGTATTGCAAACACTTGCTAGGTAGGATGTGCATGAATGAAAGCACCTCATGACAAGCTTCTGATTCTTTTAAATTTGGAATTAAGTTGGAAATAACGGACTTATAAGAAGAGAAAGGGACTTTATGCTGCACATTGAATTCTGGGATGAATGTTTCTAGGATTTCTGAATTCCATTGGATTGAGGTACACATAAAATATCTGTTATTTAACTGCCTATAATCCAAGACTGATACACATGTATAAATGACACATTGCTTAGAACACTGTCATTGCTTTGTCAATAGCTTTCCTCCCAGAAGACACATAAAATCATTACATATGCATACTCATTTCAGAAACAAAATATTAACTCATATTTACTTAACATCACACTTGTTACATAATCTTTATCAAGAGATTGAGGTCACAGATTTTCTCCTCTTTTGACATACGGAGAGGCATAATCTGTAGATATTCGGCATCCATTGATTATGTAACCAAATTATGGATCATTTAGTAGGCAATTCCCAACCTAGCTGTTATGACAACTGTTAAGTATTTCATGCTGAGACTGAGAAAATTCTCCTTATGATCTTCTGTAAGGAAGTAGGAGTGGATTCCTTGTCCCACAGATTAGTCTGTGTTGCTCTTGCTGTACACAAAACCGCTCTCCAAACCAATTGGCAGAATTTCAGGTCCCTGAAGATGTGGATTCAATGCATGAACTAAATTAATAATTTTCTGCTCTATACCTCATGGCTTTATCTTGTAAACCTTTATTTAAAGTTTTCATTTCTAGATTTAATTTCAAGCAGGGTTTATATCACAGTGGCTTTATCACTGATAAAGAAAAATCCTGTTTTGCACTTAAACTTGCTTGAGTGGGATCTATAAGACAGTAGCATTTACAGAGCTCAGATTATTTGTTAAAAAGACATACTTGATGAAAGAAAAGTGGTGCATACCTTCTGGTTATCACAGTTATATAATTTTATAACAACACTAGACTTCTTTTTTATACATATCAAATTCACTGAAAATAGGTAAAGCTTTAAGCATGTATTATTGTGAAGTATAAAAGTCAGAAGTCTAATGAAGATTGAAGGCAATATCAAAGAGTCAACAACAATAACAAGTTTGTCCTAAAATTAATTTATACATTTTCACCAAGTTTTATTTCTAGTTTATGGAAGGACAAGAAATATATTTAAGTCTTTTACTATTAGCCTATACATCATAAGTGTGTTGGAATTTTTTCAGTCCCTGCTTTTCCTGAATCCCTCCCAGTCTCCTACAACAAATTTACTCTGTGACTTTTGCTTTTGATTTAATATTTTTCTTCTTAGTCACATTGTAAAAATCTCAACTATTGGCCTGTATTACAAAACTACACTGAAATCACAACTCAATACACAACCTCTTCATTCTAGCAATTTAATAAAGATGAAAAAAGGGCATCTTGTTTCCCAATAAGTCGGAAAAGAATGTGATTAAAGGATACAAGTATAATACAATGCCAGCTTTTGACTGGCAGCTAAGTATTGTAAATCAAATCATTAATATGCATAATTTGTAACTCAAATCATACTTTAATAACTAAATAAAACACATTGGGAGATAAACTTACTGAACTAAAAGCAAAGAAACACGAGTACCCTACATCTGAAAAGATGTAGGGATCTATGTATTTACATAGCAAAAAGAAAAAAAAAAAAGAGAAGGGAAAACATATCTTAGCAAGGTATACAAAAATATCAAAAAGAGAAAATGAGGTACAAGAACAATCACTTGAGGATACAATATCAACAAATGGCAGCCAATTGCACAGTAAAAATAACCTACTTTTGCAAATGTGGTTTGAAAGATAGACTAAAACAGGGTTGAATGAAGAGTTCTTTTAATGACTTTCTGCTATTTTTCACTGTAAAATTCAACAGCAAGTATGGCAAATTATTCATGAATGATTATTCTATTTGATTTTATATTCACTGTTACTGGTTTAAAGAATCACTTCTTTATTCTCCTCAGCACATATTTGACATTCAGTCATCTTACGAGTCTAATTATGAGGGGGTTTGCCATTTCATATATTCTTATTTATATACACCAGTAACTCTTTATTTGGCATTAAAGTTACCAACAGAAAGGCAAACAGTTGAAAGAAAATGTATGAACCTGAGCAGTAAATAAATTCGAAGCTGCTTCTTATGCCACACTTCTAAATTGGTGTGTCAAGGAAATATTCTTTCCCATTCCCAAACTTTTTCCCTATCTTTCCAACATAACTCTTATTTTCCAGTGGTTTCTTTCTTTTCTTACTTAATTTGAACATGAAGGAACTGCAGGGTAGTTTTGTTGATGAAAGAAGCAGGACTTACCAGAAATTTCAAACTTTTTATTGTGACAGATTTAAAACACTTAAAACACTGATGCAATTTCTGTCACTGCAAGAAGAAAAGTTTAACTAACTTTCATGCATAGAAGTAACATACAGAAATACTACCTAAAAGCCTTTGATCAGTATCTAAATATGTAACTGAGGAATCAGAATCTCAGTTTTTCAGAAGCCTGATGGTCTTACCTTCCCCAAGAGTATGGAAGTCCATCCTTGTAGGACTGTAGACCTACCGTGATTCTCAGAGCTCAAAGCTGAACACACACATGTACATGCTTACTTTTTGTGCATCATTTGGAAGGTGTTCAGAATGAAAGCTAGCTCATGAGAGTAAGTTAGTATAATACTGAACTCAGCTACTGACTTGTTTGTTGAAATTCCTATCACTTGCAGAAAGATGGGAAAAACTACATCAGTACTCAGAAATTCAACCTTTTTCTCCTTCCCTTAGTGTCCCGTTCCTCCATGTCTACTTTTGTTCCAAGAAATCTGGAGTAATGTGTCATGTTTTTCTAGCATGAGGGCTGTTGCCTGTGAGATATTAGTAAGGGCACATTGTCAATTCATTCATATAATCACTTCAGTTCAGATTCAAATGTGAAGTCAATCTCCAGATTATCCCCACTTATTGTAGTTGGCTTCCTGGATTTCGATCTTTCTTATGGAACCTAGTATCAGATACTTCTCAACAGATATTAATAGTTCTTTAAGACAAGTATTTCAATATTACATAGGTTTATCAGTTATAGAATCTTTATGTCTATTAAAAGAAGTGTAGCCAGCAGATTGAGAGAGGTGATTCTGCCACTCTGCTCTGCTCTGGTGAGACCTCACACAGAGTACTGCGTCCAGCTCTGGAGCCCTCAGCACAGGAAGGACATGGACCTGATGGAACCAGTCAGAAGGAGGGTCACCTCTCCTATGAGGACAGGCTGAGGGAGCTGGGGTTGTTCAGCCTGGAGAAGAGAAGGCTCCAGGGAGACCTTAGAGCAACCTTCCACTACCTGAAGGGGACCTACAAGAAGGCTGGAGAGGGGCTGTTTACAAGGGCATGTAGTGATAGGACAAGGGGCAGTGTTTTTAAACTAGAGAAGAATAAATTTAGATTGAACATTGGAAGAAGTTCTTTACTGTGAGAGTGGTGCAACATTGCAACAGCATGCCCAGGTAGAGGCCCCATCCCTGGAGACATCTAAAGCTTGATGAGGCTTTGCGCAATCTGATCTAGTTGAGGATGTCCCTAGATTAGATTACCTTTAGAGGTCCCTTCCAACCCAGGGCATCCTATGATTCTATAAATTTGTTTCTTATGTGGGACAACATATTTTGCTGTCTTTGACATTCTTTCAATTATGTCTACCAGTTTATTCCTGGAGTTCCCAGGTACACGGCATCAATGCTTTTCTATTTTAATTCTATTTAAATTGAGTAAAAAGCATCTGCACATTTATCCATTCTCTTCTATGCATTCTGATAAATACCCAGCAGTAAACCATTTCCTGGACACAAATATCTGACAACAACATGAAAGAAGCATCCAATTATTTTCAAAGTGATAAAGAAAACTGTATTACTATGCATAGGGGTGTATTACTTTTCAGCTCAATAATAGCTGTGTACTGAAGAGATCGTTAAGAGCAAAACCAGACATATTCAAGATGAATGATGTACTTGGAACATTCCAAAGATATTTGCATCTTAAAACAACTTTGTCAGTCTTCAATTTCTGATTTCAAAGTAACATTACATCTTGCTGTTTATGGATGCTGATAAGCTGCTAGCAGAGGGACTTTCTCAGGTTCTCACAATATTTGGTGAGAGTCCTGCCTTTCTCACACAAGTTATGAGAAACAGTAGGACTGTTTTTGTAAGCTGGACCAACACCTGGTGTTTTGCTAAGTTCTGTTTATGGTACATCGGAAAAATATTTTGAAATGGGTGTTGTAGGACTTTAGCCAATCACCCTAGAAGATGGGTGATCACTGACCAACGCCTTATGGGGCTAGGGTATATAAAATGGGGTTATAAATTAATAAACTCTCTTCTCTTGCTGAATTTGTGTGTTGCTGCATCTCCCTGCTCCCCGTAAACAGTGACAGCTGTTCTGTGAGCAATTTCTGGTTACTTAGTTTCTACCCATACCTAACATCTGACACAATTTAATTATGTTGTTGTGTGGGTACTTTATGTCTTTTTCCTTCTTTGTTTCTTTCTTTTTTAGTAATATGTAAGTTAAAGAAAAAGAAGTAAGCACTGATAAAAAGAATATGTTTGCCTTTAAAATCAGATTGCAGCATACCTGTGTGTCTTCAATTGTTAACTCGAGTTACATTCACATACTTAAAAGTTACTAAACAGAGATCTTTAAGCTCTTTTATGAGGAAAACTGTCAGAAAAAGGTCAAAATTACACTTATCCAAAGTATCTCCTCTTGACTTTTTAGATCATATTTACATTAAAAAAGATTTTTTTTTCCTTCATTCTCAAGAAAAAAGAAATGCTTTGAAATTTTCTTTTCTCCGTTGATAACAAAGTTTTAGAGCCATTGCCTCAGTGAAAACACTTGATGGATATTGAACAGTAAATTAAAGAAAGGGATGACTAATATTTGAAAATAAAGCTAAAGAAATCCAACTTTTAAACTTGCTGACTGGTGTTTTTGATGTTTCCATGAGACAAAGAAAGCAACTAAATATTTTTCTTCAGTATACATGTAAGGGATGAGAATGAAAACAAGTTCATAACATTCATCTTGACACATTTCACCCTGGGAATAGGACAAAGCTATCTGATCAAAGGAAAAGCTGTAATTATTTGGGTATGAAGGAAAGCAGCTTTCTTAGAAGAACTGTCATAGCAAAAAGTTAATATATGCAATTTTCTAAGGAAAGGCTACTATTTTTCTGACTTCAGACTGGGAAACAAAGTATTTTGGTAGGAAACACAAACCCAAACAATTTAAACTAGGGCTTAGCTAACCTAACTGAGCTCAGAAATACATTCCACTAACTCAAGTGAATGACACACATTTAAAGCATGACTGCTCTAATAATTGTTCTTAGAAACAGTGTGGTAGACTTTCATATCATATTTAGTTATGTTCTCTTAAACAAGTAGGCATAGCATCACACTGCCAGACATATCTTGCATACTGCCATATACACAATTGTTTGTCTTTGCTTCCAGTCATGACTGAATTCTTTATTCCTATATGTGTACACAGAGTGAAAATTCTAGAGATGTTATAGAAGAAATTCAAATACTGGAATTGGGTATATGGACATTCACATATACTCCAAGGTGATGATACATGTTGGTGGGGGGGGGGGGAATAAAGGGGTAAATTAATGGCTGAATTTATTCCCTTGTTAAAGTAGGGATTGCAGAAACCTACACAGATGATTTTACGCTCAGAAAGGAATGTCCCAAAGCAAATCAATGCTTCTTTCAAAGAAGGGAAGACTAGATGGCAGGTGCTTCTCAGAAGAGAACTTGGCCACTTGGCCCTACACAGCTGCATAAACCATCTTGACATTTAGTTTTCCCAAAGAGAAGAATAAAGGAACAACTCTGAAGCCAAATAGCTGGCTCCAAGTTCTGCTTAAAGTTTTCTTCTTTGTGCTTAAGCATATCAACACTTTCATTAACCTCTTAACGCAAGGAAGATTGGAAGGAGGCAGCTAAGACAGTCAAATGAGAAACAGTGTCTTTTGCACTGAGAGCGGTTTACAGTACTTGCTGTGAAATTTGCTAGCTGCAAAACCCTCCCCAGTGCCAAGTGGAAAGAACCTGGTAGCAGCTAAGAGCTTGTTAGGTAGTCTGGATGTGTAGAAGTGAATAATTTTTGCAAGTTTTCAATGTTTGAAGGAAAGTAAAAGTGCACGTTTTCTCCAACATATTGTCCAGGTGCTGTTTATGAGATGCACACAAGTGTTCTTTTCTGCTATTGCTATGAAGATCAAAGAAAGAGCCGTGTGTTAAGTGCTCAAGGGCTGAACAGGCAGTTCTAGTCCACTGTCCAATGATAGAGTGTCAGTTTGCCTCAGTGTTAGGGCATGGCTTCATCAAACCAGCAAACAAACAACAGCAAAATTTCTGAGGCCTAGAAAATTAATGTCTTATATCTGAGGAAAGTACAGCAATTTTTTTTTCTGATCTTTTTGAACTAAGCCTTTTGAAATTATGAAAACTTTCAACATTGATAAGCCAAATGTAGCCTAAATACATAAACAGAATATGCTTTTAGCAAAATATTTTAAAGAATACAATCCTGCAAACTATTCTACTTACTCAACTGTTTTCATTTGGTTGTTGCTTAGAAAAAGTAAGCACAAGAAAAAACAGTGTGCTACCAAATTACTTTCTGTGTTAATGAAAATAAAAATATGGTTTAGTGATTGCAATTCTGAGTTAGAATTTCTTGCTTGGCTTTGTAACTGGGAAGAAATTAGACTCCAGCACTTTCATCTGTGGAATTATGAATAGCCTTTAAATGAGAATTTAAAGTCTGATTTTAAAATGTGATACTTTTGATGAGGGAGCTGACCTTTCTAAATTTAAAATATTAAACAAAAGTAAATATCACTGGTTGATTCCAAGGCTAAACAAACCCCATTGCTATTCTTCAATATCTCAAGCTGAAAAGTTGGGTGTGGCACTAGAGAACACTTGTAACTTGTTCTGTCGGACAATTAAATGTTGGGGGATTTCAAGACAGAATTGTCTTTAGAGATTGAGCTGGTTTATTCTTCAGAAAAAAAAAAAAAATCTTCCTGTTTCTTAATTACTTATAAATAATTTAGATGATTCGTGTTTGCAAAGCACATTAGAAGGTCAATTTCAATATTTATGTACATGATTCTCCCAAGACAAAGAAGGGCTATAAATCAAAAATTTTTAACTCTTCTGTTTTGAAGACACATTATTTTGTAATCTGTGCCAGATTCTCATTGCATATGCTTCTGTAATTCAATTTGTTAGTTAATGTTAAGGAATTGAAAGGTTCACCACTAGGTGAAATTCATTCAATAAAGTTATTATTAGTATTTCCTATAGCCCTGTCCTCTTGAGCACTGCATAAATTAAAATAAGAGATTATTCCCATGCCACAGCTTCTAGAATTTCAGAAGTTGAAAGACAGATATGAATGTTCTCCTCTGTTTTTCCAATTTTTGGCTAATGTTTCTTTTTCTGCTGCTCTCCTGTTCCCAAGGGCCCATGACACCTCATGTCACCGAGGAAGAGGTGTAACATATAGAAGACTCAAGACTGAAGGATGGACATGACCATGGACATTGTAGCAGAGGTCATCGATGAAAGTAAAATGTCCTTCAGTCAAGCAAGCCAAGCAGTTAAAGCCCCAGTGGTGTGGAGGACGATGGCTGAAATATAAATATGGAGAGGCCAGGCAGATTGGCTGTATCACACTCCCACAATCCTGCCAGGTCAAGCACCAGATGCTTACAATGGTGGAAGCAACCACTGCATGGCTGGAAAAGTATACAGGGCCCCTTGCTGCTGCCTGGAACACCATCCTGGGCCTTGAAAAGCAAGTCTTATGGTGACATGGCACCTCAGAAAGAACTGAGTCAGACAACAGGACTCATTTCCATAGACACCTAGGCCAAGGAGCATGGCATTGAGTGGGTCTGTCACATCCCCTGCCATGCACCAGCCTCTGGGAAAATTGAATGATACTGTTAAAAACCACACTGAAAGCAAGGGGGGTGGCACCTTCAAACACTGTGACACACATATAGCAAAGGTCACCTGGTTAGTTAACAAAAGAGGATCTGCCAATCGAGCTGTTCCTTCCCAGTCAAAACTCCCATGTGCTGTAGAAAGAGTTAAAGTGCCTGTAGTGCACAGGGAGATTGTCTTAGGGAAGATGGTCTGGGTTAGTCCTGCTTCAGGGACTTCAGGGACCATTAAGACCAGGCAGGTGCTTGTCCATCTGTACTTGGCACTGGTGAGGCTGCACCTTGAGTACTGTGTTCAGTTTTGGGCACCTCAATATAAGAAAGACATGAAGATGCCGGAGTGGGTCCAGAGAAGGGCAATGAAGCTGGTGAAGGGCCTGGAGAACAAGTCTTATGAGGAGCAGCTGAGGGAACTGGGGCTGAAGGAAAGGAGACTGAGGGGAGACCTTATTGCTTTCTACAACTACCTGAAAGGACAGTGAAGCAAGATAAGTGCAGGCCTCTTCTCACAAGTAACTAGTGACAGAACAAGAGGAAATGGCCTCAAGCTGCACCAGGGGAGGTTTAAATGGGAAATTAGGAAAAAAAATTAACTGAAAGGGTTGTCATGTATTGGAACAGGCTGCCCAGGGAGGTCATGGAATCACCGTCCCTTGATGTGTTTAAAAGCAATATAGATGTGGTAGCTGGGGATATAGCTTAATGGACTTGGTAGAGTAGGGTTAATGGTTGGACTCCATGATTTTAAAGATCTTCTAAACCTTGATGATTCTATGATTCATTAAGTTACCTTCATCTCCCTTTAATGTCTTCCAAGCTTTATTTAGAAATTTCTTCATACAATAAACAATTTCATACTTTGAATAACCCTTACTGACCTTTTGAGACCATTTATGAATTTATTTTTTTTTAGATGCAGCGACCAGACTGCACATCCTATTCTAAATGTGGGCAGAAATTGAGTTGATACAGTAGTGTAATAATTTTCTCAGTTTAATTTTCTCTTCCTTCCTAGCAGTTCCTAAGATCAAATTTGCCTTTTCCTTCCCATTAAAAAAGGAGACAGTGATTTCTCATTCATCTGAGATATTGAATGGAGAATGAACAGAACAACAAGAATTCCTGTTGTCTAGTTAATAATCTTACCCAGCATGGGAGGTCATACATAATTTCAAGAGTGGAAACACGTTAAGTTCTTTTTGGTCAACCAATTGTATTAAAGCATTGCACTCAGACAACATATATTCCTGACTTAGAACACAGGTAAATACCTAGGGAAATGACATCCTACTGATTAATAAAATAAAATAAAATAAAATCCAGTTTTGGACATGGTAGTTGAGGTAAGGAAATAAGTACCTCCAGAACTCATCTGACATGTCATTTTCAGATGTTTGAATCTAGTGTTCAGATGTTCAGAATCTAGTTAAGGTTTTCTTAACTCTGTTTGCTACAGCTGTTTTAGAATACACTTAATATTGTCTGACACCTTTCACCTGCTCCATCTATTAAACAGGTACAGAAAACTCTGTCTCTTTATTGCAGAGTTGGTCAGCCATCTAAAGAAAAATTAAATGGTGATTAAAGAAAGTGATTGAAGCATTAGCTCTGTGGGTGTATCTCACATTTAACCCTCAATTGTAACTCTTAACCTGAAATCAATTCTGGGTTTCTGTGTAGAGCCACCCACCCTGAACACCTAAGCATGCAATTATTCACAGTTGCAAAGGAAACTAGCTGGCAGAAGCTGATGTGAAATATAATGGAATGCTTTTAGTTTTATAATCATTCTAATTACAGAACAATCAAAATAAGCTAAATTGATTTATTTGACTGATGAGTAAAAATTAATCAGCAAGTTGTCTCAGCTGTAACATATTAGCTGTTTTGAAATGATTGAACTTTACAACAGTTGCTAAACATGGGATCTGCTGTTTTCTTTTTTTAATCAGTACATTACAATGCAATCTGGTTTTGATCTGTTTAGTTCAGAAAACATCCTTGTACTTAAAATCATGTTCTTGTGAGCATGCTGCATCCAACACCTTTTACAACAGCTCTTCTAGTCCAAAGATTTAATAGCCTTATTGCTTGTACAGAACAATGTGCTAGTTTGGGAATTCAGGAGATAATTGTATAGCCAATGTTGAGACTTGTTGCACCCATAAATTCAAAGTGTATTAAACAAAATATATTTGCTTTCTTTGAAGATATAAATAAGTACACTGAAATAGATTAACCTCCGACTGTGTGTAACATTTTATAACAAAGTTAAGCAGAAGTTTATACATAATAAATAATACTTAATCACAAAGGGATAAATAGAGGCTTATGGTATAATTTCAGAGAGTACAGCAAAATTTGTGTGAGTAGCAAAATTTGCAAGGTAAGAACAAAGGATTTAGACGAGCCAGGAATAATCCTGTGGAAGTAGCAGAAGAGACATCTGATGGACACACAAGTCCTTGTTTTAAAATTGAGGTAGTCTGTGTGGGGAGCAGGTGAGATCACCCCCTTATTTTTGTGGAAGTAGAGAGTGGACTGTAAAAAATCAACAATAAATGAGAAAGTATGGGAAAGAGAGAAGATGTCCACTTTGTTTCAGTCTTCCCTCACTGAAGGGCTCTCAGGACTGGTCACTAACATTGTCAAGTACAGACATTAGTAATAAAACTACACAGCACCAGCTCTAAGACACTGTACATTTACAGCTGATGTGGGATGTAACTGGTAAGGAACAATTGTTTGAAAAGATAATGAGAATGGCTGACAATGAATAAGAACTAACCATTGGCTAATATTATTGCTGATCAAAGTCATTCTGTATGTGTTTTGGAGGTTGAAATAGACCTTGATGATTGATTAATGGTTTAACGCTCCCACCACATAGAACTCTTATTCCACAATTGACAATTACATACATATATACAGAGAGAGAGGGGGGGGAGGGGGGGGGGGGGGGGGGGGGGGGGGGGGGGGGGGGGGGGGGGGGGGGGGAGAGGGAGAGGGAGGGAGAGGGTATGGAATATTCCTTTGGTCAGTTGGGGTCAGCTGTCCCAGCCCATCCTAACCTTTTGCTCACCACCAGTCTACTGTCTGGGAGGCAACATGAGAAACAGAAAAGGCCTTGATGCTGTGCAAGAACTGTTCAGCAATAGCCAAAACACCAGGGAGTTATCAATGCTCGTTTAGTCACAAAACTAAAACACAGCACCACAGGGGCTACTGTGAAGAAAATTATCCCAGCGAGGCCCAACCATATACACATACATTTAGTTGCAACAACTGTAAACTGCTTATTTGTTCAACGTGCTTTATCTCTGCATTACTATGGACAGAAATGTTATTTGAGAAATGCTATCAGAAATTCTTGCTTACTCCATCATTCCTACTGTGGGAGCTATTCTATAGGCTTGACCACCTTTGTTGAAGCCCTGTATTCTCTCCAGAACTCCTCTTGATCTTTTTTGGGTTGGGGAAAGAAAACTGTGTTTAAGGTGCAGTAAAATTTAAATTCATGAAGTAGTTAACAATTTCCTTTAGGATTATTCTATATTAATTTACAAATAACGTCAAACATACACTTTGCTTTTCTAGTTGCTGCTGATTACTATCACTGTATGATATCAAGCATTTCTGTTATAGCCCAAGATCTCACTTTTGAGTGGTAATGACTAACTCAGAGAAAATAATTTTATACAAATATTAACAATGTTTCCCCCACCATATACTCCACTTGAAATCATCACTAGCCATTTTACTGTCCTGTCACATGGTCTCTTAATGTCCTTTTGTAATTTTTAGTGATTAACTGTTGTCTTCACCATCTTAATTAACATAGTGTTGTTAACAAAATCACCTCAGTAGTCTCTCCTTTTTCTAATAACATCTTAATATGTTAAACATCACAGCTCACAACCAAAGTTCCTGTGCAATGCTTAGGATGCCTCTTCTAAGGCCAATTATCCTGTCCTCTGTTTTAAGCCACTCTTCAGTTATGCCAAGATCTTCCCTCTTAAAAAATGATTGCATATGTTCTTTAAGTACTTTGATAGAGGAATCTGACAAACAAATATGGTTTGAAGAAATTCCTGCAAATAGATACGTATTTTTTTAATTTGCTATGTGTTTATTGAGTTCTTCAAAGAGTTCTAATAGCCTTGCAAGACAGGACTTCCCTTTCTCCAAGCAGTGCTGACATTTCCCCAGGAAGACATGCTTACTTATGCCCACCAGTTTTATTCTTTGCTATATCTTCTATTATTTTGCTGTTTGCTGTGTTTTTTTTGTGCCTTGCTCCCTAGATAGTTCCTTTTTTTCAGAAAACAAACAAACAAACCAACCATCACTTAACAACATTCTTGGATTTTGATTGATTTAAAACCTGTTTAGACAGCCATCTTTGGCTGGCTTTTTGTACCACAGTCAAAAAAAGCACTTCATTGAAGTGGCAAAATGCTTCCCAATTCCTTTTAGCATCATTAGTCACAGAGCAGTTACACGGACTAATTAAGTTATTCAAGACTAAAGTGAGCAAATAGACCAAGAATACACTTACAGTGGTTGTCAGAGGAGAAAAAAAAAGCAGTGTTGTCTCATATTTTAAATATCTTTCTGACAGAAATCAGTAACAAAATAAGATATCAAAACAGCTTTAAGTTAAGCATGACTAAATGAATTCAAAAGAATTTTAGAAGCAATATTAAACTACCTAACCAGGACTTTTCACAGGATTTGCAAACACAGAAGTTATGTTCTCTCATGTAATACCCATCTAGTAACTGATCTCATCAAAAGATTAAATTATTTCCTCTGTCTCATCAATTCAAAGAGCTGCTCAATTTGAAGATGAGAACATTTAGAGAGTTGAAGAAATAGCATACACTTGCTCACATGTCCCATGCACTGAGTAGGTCAACTGTTTCTCCACCAATTTTGTGAAAACAGACTTCTCTACTGTGAGGAAATTGGATTATAGCACAGAATCATTCTTGGATTACAGCACAGAATCATTCTGGTTGGAAGAGACCTTCAAGACCATCAAGTCCACAGGTGATAGTCTACCTCTTTTGTAAAGACTCTGGTAAAAAAAAAAAAAATCATATTTGAAACATTGGTATGCAGCCTTGCTACCACAGTTCGTCTCTCAGCATAGACATAAATAATGACATCAGAGGATATCCGACTGTTGTATAAAATCATCATTGTAAAACCTTCAGTTGTAGAACAGACATAGCAACATTTCACAAACACTGAGTAAGAAGCTTTGCTTTGGAAGCAACCTCATGCAAAACAGATAAGGACAGACCTATTTATTTTGCCAAGTCTGTTTTAGGTAGGTAAAGTTTCCAGATGATTTGGGGCCCGACCTTATCCACAGGTGTATTTGTTGCAAATCAGAACGAGTGTTACCAAAGGCGATCTTCAAGTCCTGAAGACTGAACTGACATAGGAAGGTGCTGTTAATATCTTGGTTTCAAGCATTTGACATTTTTATTCATTTTGTATGGTTAAGTTTAGAAGGGAAACAAAAGAAAGCAAGAACTGCACACTACATTGTTGAGAGGTTCTGACCAGAATGAATGCTGGAACAGTTTTCTTCTTTACAGTGAAGTTTATGTGAATGAAATGATGAGCAATTATTATTGAAACAGACAGTTTGCAGATGATGCCAAGTGGGGCAGGAGGGTAGGGAGGCTCTACTGAGGGATCTGGACAGGCTGGACTGATGGGCCAAGACCAATGGCAACAAGGCCAAGTGCTGGGTCCTGCACCTTGTTCACAACAACCCCCTGCAATGCTACAGGCCTGGGGAAGAGTGACTGGAAAAATGTCCATCTGGAGAGCACCCAGGGGTGTTGGTCGACAGTCAGCTGAATATGATCCAGCAGGGTGCCCAGGTGGCCAAGAAGGCCAATGGCATCCTGGTTGGTAACAGAAATTGTGTGGCCAGCAGGACTAGGGAAGTGATCACGCCCCTGTACTTGGCACTGGTGAGCATGCACCTCTGACACTGTGTTCAGGTTTGGACCCCTCACTACAAAAAGGACATTGAGGTGCTGGAGCACATCCAAGGAACAACAAAGCGAGGAGTCTAGAGGGTTTAAAGAACACATCTTATGAGGAAGAGCAGAGGGAACTGTGGTTATTTAGACTGGAGAAAAGGAGGCTGCGGGGAGACCTTATTGCTCTTTATAACTGCCTGAAAGGAGGCTGTAAAAAGGTGAGTGTTGTTCTCTTCTCCCAAGTAGCAAGCTATAGGACAAGGGGAAATGGCCTCAAATTGCACCAGGGGAGGTTTAGATTGGATATTAGGAAAAATTTCTTCACCAAAAGGTTTGGCAAGCATTGGAACAGGCTGCTTAGGAAAGTGGTGAAGTCACCATCCCTGGAGGTATTTAAAAGACATGTTGATGTGACAGTGACATGGTTTAGTAGTGAACTTGGCAGTGCTGGGTTAATGGCTGGACTCAATGATCTTAAAGGTCTTTTCCAACCTAAATGATTCTACTATTCTTTGACCTGGCTTTTGTAGTCAGCTGTCTTCTAACCTTAGTTTCCTCTGAGAGTTATCACCACAGAGGCTTAAAGAGGCAGAAGGAGGAGTGATGGACAGTTAGAGAGAAAGGGAGGGATGCCATAAAGGAAAAAAAAAAAACTTTGTGACTTGGTAATAACTACAATAATACAAGGACTTAATTCCAAATTTGTTTTGAATGTTTTTTTTCCCATCTCTTTCACTCATATTTCTCCTTACTTTACTTTAAAAACAGATCTTAAAGTGGTCTGCCAGGAATTAAAGTTCTAGTTATACGAGGCTTGGAAAGAGGATAATGGAACAGATGACCATGTTGAAACAAGCATAAAGAGAATGGGAATGGAGTGGTGTTCTTCAAAATGGCAAGACAGACAAACATTGGTGACCTTCATGCAAATTTCTCCAAAGTTAGTGCAGTTACACCAGAATGTTTATTTTTAATTTTGTTCTCTAATAAAGCAGCAGCATTTTCCAACCTCAAAAAAAGTCATCTCTATTTACTCAGCTGTAATATTGATATTAATAATTTATAGAGCACCATAAATTTGTACAGTGTTTTACAAGTAGAGATGTATTCTATACCTAAAACAGCTCAGGTACAGAAGACAAATTATATACTGGTAAAGCATCACCTTACCTGAGAGAATCAGGAGATATTACAAAAGAAAAAGCAAGACAGGAAATATTGGAATAGAAGAAACAATACATATTTCCTATGAAGGATTTCATAGGATGGTTTACAGTAGAACAAGGATTTACTTGGTAATAATTCCCTATCTAGTTCTACAGCTAATTGAAAAAGTTTGTTCAGGTCAAACCAATATGGAGATAATCCCAAATACATCAAAATTATTATGTTGAATTAGTCTGGAGAAAAAAAAAACCCAAAAAATCCTATTCAATCTTATTCAATATTGTCTTTCACAACTTTGTCTCAGAAATCCCTATGTATATTGCTCTGACAGTCTCAGTGGCATAGTTTGAAAATAATTGTCTCTAATTAAAGTTAAGCTTTTTTCATTTCACCATTTCACACACTGATCTATCAATTTCCTGAAAGTTTTTGTTTGTTTCCTTGGATTATCCCAGTGTCCTTGTAATTTTATACTTAGTTAATTCTTTCACAATATAATCCTAATTCTATTATTTAGAAAACAAAAATTAAAATAATATAATATAGGGTTTTTAATTCCTCTTCGTGATTCAAGGAGATGTGAAACAGACTCAGAAGTAAAGGATAAAAGACAGACTAGTTTGGTGTTTCTGTGATAGAAACAGAATTTAGGATAAGAATTACAGGAAATTAAGCATTTCTATTAAAAATTAAGCAAGAGAAGCTTCTAATACCTTTAAGATCTGTGAAACAGTATAGCCTACAGAAAGAAAAAGTTGTAGGCAGAAGCAATTTAGCTGTTTCCCATACCTTTCATGCATTTTAAAAATTCCAACCACTGCTGAAGTTGAGGAAGTCATCACTCTTTCCAAAAGAACAAATGTAGAAAATTAATTTCCCAATCATTTCATTTTCCCTCACAGTGCAAGTAGCCTGTCTTAGCACAAACAACAAAAAAATCTTATCTCCTGAAACTGCTCCAAACTGCAAAGTTGGAACATAAATCTCACAAAACTTTCCTTGCTCCAGAAAAATCAACACAAAGCAGAGATTAAGAGCCAGTAGGCACCTCTGGATAAGTGAAAAGAGAGACATAAACATAGAATTTTACAGAGACATAGAGAAAGCTGTTCCCCTGAGAAATCCATCAGCTGATACAGAAAAATCTGTAATAAAACACAGCTGACAAGCAATTATTACCTTCATTTTGTGATTTTTGCAACAAAGACTGCAAAAAATGAAGTATATTTTAAAGTACCCTCAAGTTCATTTTTTAAGGATATCTATCTTTTATGAAAGCCAGTTAATATTACAATAGGGTGTATAAACAAGTAATCATGTTTTCTTTGTGAAACCAGATCACTACACTGCCTGAACATTGGGTACTGGAATCTACACTCAGGTATTTTAAAAACAGTATTTCTTATTAGTGTAATTTTAGAACAGCTTCATTACAGCACATATACTCATAAATATACTTGATTTCGCAATCAGGAGATAACAAGTGTAATGTTAAGGTAATTACATCATCATAAGAGAAGACAAGAATACTTCTAGCTATCCCTCATCCGTGTTGTTGCTAAGAGCTAAGAAGATCCAAGACATACACTAGCAGTAGTTTTTCCTTTCTCTATAATTCAGTGAATAACCACAAAAATCACAGAATGTTAGGGGTTGGAAGGGACCTTGAAAGATCATCTAGTCCAACCCCCCCCTGCCAGAGCAGGATCACCTAGATTAGGTCACACAGGAATGCATCCGGGTAGGTTTTGAATGTTGCCAGAAGAGACTCCACCACCATCCTGGGCAGCCTGTAATAATACTGATTGTTAAAGAAGAAAGACTATTCAGCCTGTGCCAATTCAGTTAACATAGATATCAATGAAGTATAAACATAACCCTGTGAAACCAAAACAGCTAAGATAATTTTTCCGAGTTTTCATTGCTTTTTGGTTTTGTGGGTTTTTTTGGTTTGTTTGGTTGGGCTTTTTTGTTTGTTTGGTTTTATGTTTGTTTGTTTTGGCTTTTATTTTGGTTTTAGAATAGAATAGAGTAGATTATTTCAGTTGGAAGGGACCTACGACAACCATATAGTCCAACGTCTGACCACTTTATGGCTGACTAAGTTAAAGCATGTTTTTAAAGGCATTGTCCAACTGTCTCTTAAACATTGACAGCCTTGGGCAATCAACCACCTCTCTAGGAAGCCTGCTGCAGTGTTTGACCACCCTCTCTGCAAAGAAATGCTTCCTAATGTCCCATCTGAACCTCCTCTGCTGCAGCTTTGGACCATTCCCACGCATCCTATCACTAGACACCAGGGAGAAGAGATTAGGATCTTCCTCTTCACTTCTCCTCAGGAAGCTCTAGAGAGCAATATGGTCACTTCTTAGCCTACTTTTCTCCAAACTAAACAAATCCAAAGTCCTTAGCCACTCCTCACAGGACATTCCTTCCAGCTCTTTCACCGGTATTGTTACCCTCCTCTGAACACATTCAAGGACATTAATATCCTTCATAAATGGTGGGTCCCAGAACTGCACACATTATTCAAAGTGAAGCCAAACCAATGTTGAATACAGCAGGATAATCACTTCTTTTGACCGGCTGGTTATGCTATGTTTGAAGCACCCCAAGATGCAGTTTGCCCTCCTGGCTTATTGAGCCTGCTGGTGACCAGCACCCCCAGACCCCTTTCTGCAGGCTTCTCTCCAGACATGCCTCTCCTAGTTTATACTTATGCCTGGTGTTATTCTGTCTTGGGTGCAGAATCCACCATTTGGACTTCTGTTAAATTTCATACCATTAGTCATTGCCCAATGCACCAATCTATCCAGATCACTCTGCAAGGCCTCTTGTCCCTCAAAAGAGTCAACAGATCCTTCCACTTGGTATCATCAGCAAACTTGTTAATGGTTCATTCAGCCTCTTCATTCACATCATTGATAAATATATGGAACAGAACTGGACTTAAAATTGAACCTAAAGAACACTGCTGGTGACAGGTTGACAACCAGATGTAGCCCCATTCACTATACTTCAAGCTCTGCTCTTGAGCCAGTTTCTCACCCAGCGCACCATGAACCTGCTCAACCCACAACTTGTCCAGAAGGATACTGTGAGGGACAGTAACAAAAGCCTTACTAAAATCCAGAAAAACTACATGCATCACCTTACCTTCATCCACTAGGCAGGCAATCTTATCATAGAAGGATATGAAACTAGTTAAATAGGACTTTACGTTTGTGAATCCATGTTGACTGTGCCTAATGATTACGTTATTCTTTAAATGCCTTTTATAGTACCCAGTATAATCATCTCCATAATTTTTCCAGGAACTGAAGTTACTCTGACAGGTCTGTAGTTCCCCAGATCCTTCCCTCACACCCTTTTTGTGCACAGAAGTAATATCAGCCAGCTTCCAGTCAGGGGGGACCTCCCCAGACTCCTAAGATTTTTGGTAGTTGATCAAGGTGGGTCCTGCCATAACATGCACTGGCTTCTTCAGTACTTTGGTATGAATCCCATTGTGCCCCATGGTCTTGTGGACATTCAGCTAATAGAGCTGGTCCCTTACAGTTTGTGTCCACAAATGGAAAGTCACTGTTGCCACACTCATGGTCCTCTGACTCAGAGAACAAGTAGCCCAAGGTTTATCAGTATCATTAAAGACTAAGGAAAAAAAAATCATTGAATGCCTCCACTTTTTCTTCATCCTTACTAGTCAGATGACAATCTTCAATGAGTATTTGTCCAATGTTTTCTTTAGACCTCCTCTTGCGATTAGCATACTTTAAAAAGTCCTTCTTGTTCTCTGACACCACACTAGCCAGTTTCGATTCTAATTGAGCTTTGGCCCTTCATGTCTTCTCCCTGCATATATGAACCACCGCTCTCATACCCTCCCTGCAAAGCCTGACCTCATTTCCAGAGATCATAATTTCTTTTTCCTCTTGAGCTTCATGAGATCAGCCTCCTCTTCAGACAAGATGGTCTTCTGTCCCATTTGCTTGACTGGTGACACAGTGGCATTGCTTGCTCCTGTGCTTCTAAAAGATGATTAATAAAGATAGACCAGCATTTGTGATCTCCTAAGTTGTCAAAAGTTGTTCTAACTAGATGCACTTTCTGAAGTTAGCAGCCTGTTTTCACAGACGGTGAAATGTTATCACATGTTATCACGTTATCTCAATGCTACGTTATCACATAGCAGTAATAACACCCCATGGTTACTACCAAGGATTGGTAGACCAAGGCCACTGCTGGATCTTGTGTGACACATTGGGGGGTGCAGAAAGTAAAAGGCTGCACCTGCAGGGACGAGTGGGCAGGACAGGTGACCCTAAACTGACTAATGAGTTGTTCCATCCTATATAAATCATATTCAATGTAAAGCTGAGGTATCACAGGGGTCAGTTTCTTCCAGCTTCTTCCTTGCTTCTTCAAAGGCTGGAATCCAAGGAGGACTCTGTCCATTCTGCGTTCAATCCTGTGTCTTCCTGAATCCAGTACCAGAATGCAGCTCCTGAATGCAGTTACTGTCTGATGCTGGGTCCAGTCTGGGACTTTCCTGGTGCCTGCTTCACAGCATTAGTGGTGATGGTGACATAAATGTCATCGGGGGGTTGGGTTCAACACTGGATTTTTATATAGTTGTATATATTCCATTTTTATTATTATAATTTTTAAATTTTCATTAATGCTGTTCTAGTTTCCTTTTCTAATCTCTGTCTCTCTCTTTTATTCCCTTTCTCTTCTACTTTGGAGAGGAATTGGGGTTAACAGAAAGTATCTGTTATAGGCCTAGCAGATGGCCCTGATTTTAAATTGTGACAAATTCTTTTGACGAGTCTTACACAATACAGACTGCAAGACACAACCATCGCCTGTGAAACCTATATGAAAGACCAACATGTCTATAGAGAAACATTGTTTATAACCTGAATTTGGCATGGCAGGAGTTAGAAAATTTTGATCAAAATCATGACCCTCTTCAGAATACCAGCATTCTTACCATCTAGTATTTTCGACACTTTCACCATGAAAAATAAGAGTTCTCATAGACCATTTTCCAGGCATATTTCAAGTTGAGTCATGAGGGTTATGTGGATGCAGTTTCAATACCTTCTACCTGGAAAAACAGTGAAGCCTGCATTGCTACTTTGACCTTTTCAGTATTCTGTGATTCACACAACCATCTCTGTTCTTTACAATTGCATGGACTAGGGAGTAACAACAGACATCTAAAAAAGGTCAAACAGTATAGCAAAGTTCAGTTTGACAGAATAGGCTTAGATAGGATCTCTACCATAAACACATTAAAAGAAATTAACAACTACAAGTAGCATTACAGTACATTCCTTGGAATGTAAAACAACTTTTGGTTGAAAACAAAAAATCAAATGCCAGTTAGTGATTCACGTTCCCACAGAGAGCCTGTGGTGCTGAACCAGGTAGTGGAATTTCAGCCATGGGTTACACTTTTATAAATCATTCCTCACCCTGCAAAGGCTTCCTGCAAAATGGAGAGAGTAAGTTAACAACAATGGAAAAAAAAAAAAGGTAATAAATTGGCTTCATGTTATGCTGAGAGCTAAGCATAGTTTTAAGGAATTCTTATTTTCTTAGGCTGTCAAAATCCATCCTTAGACACTGTATTTTTTTTTTAATAGACCTGGCCCTGAACTCTAAATGAGGGCATACAAGTTAAGATCCTTATTCTTCAGTTTTCAGGCATACATATTAAGATCCTTGTTCTTCAGTTTTCATCTGATTATAATGCAGTAAAACATACTTTCAGTCCAGCAAAAAATGAAACAACTATTCAGGCAGTGAAATGTGAGAGTTTGGCAAATTATATTAATACCTCTTTCTTTGATATTCACTCAAAATTTGCATATCAGTTGTAGAAACGAAGGCTGAAAAGCCTCATGGACACATTCATCATTACTGCTATTGATCATATTATCTCTACACAGACTCTGTAGTTCCCAAAGACAAATCAACTGCTGAATTTGTATCTGTTAGATAACTGGAGGAAGGAGAGATACAGCTGGCATCAGAGTTGCAGAATAAGCCTGAACACTGCCTAGGGATGTCCATGACAGGACAGTTCTGAGGGACACAATAAAGGTTGGCAAGTATGTGAAATCTGGAAATAGAATATGCATTTCTTCCCAACATCTTAACAACAAATGTGAGGAAATTCTAGATGTTATCTAGATCAAATCCCTTAAATCTTTGAACAAGATTTCATTAGACAGGACTCATACAAGGGAAATCTGTGCCATGGCAGGATGAGAAAAGCACTGTGACAGCTTTTGTTTCTGTAATACTAGTCAGTGCAGGCAGAAAGTAATATATTGTAGTCTTGTTAGACTTTTTTCTCTCCTCTGTCAAAGTGGAGCACAGCTGTCATAGTAATAGTTGTAACAAAAGATTTAAGAGCAAACAAAGTTTCAGCTAGCCTTACCACATTCTGAAATTTGACAGCTGCATAGTTTAGGCAAGGAGAGATCTCTCAGGGGGCCTGTTTTGGAAGAAATGCATTCCAGCCTTTTGCTTTGATTACTCCTATGAGTACATGGGATCAGATCCTGAAGTAACAGCCCAACCTGACCTTGATAATCTCACACTGATCCCAAGGATGTGAGTTAAAGATAGAATTCAGACTTTTTTTTTTTTTTCATAAAATATAAACAGTCTTTTTTTGCCACCTGTTGCAGGCTGTAGTTCAACCAGCTGACTCACAAAGCACGCAACACAGAAGCAGTATTCTTTGAAGCTATATAAATTCAAACCAAGGATACAATACGATGTAAAAAAAAATTAAAAAAATTCAAAGAGATCTTGAAACTCATGCTTTTGGGCAAAAATTTTTTCAAGCACATGTATGTTGCTTCAGAAATGACAGTGAAAGGAAATATAAACTTGGGTCTTAATTGCCTATGAATTTCTGAAAAAGAGACTTAGTCGTGTCATTTGCAGAGAAATAAACCAACATAAAAATAATGAATTTTAGGAAGCGACAAACACAAACACATGCAGAAGGGGATTCTCAGAAGTCATTATTCAAGCAGCTTAAGGGAAAGAAGGAAGGAAAATAAAAATTTTTAGTAGGGACACCAAGGAGTCTGCAACCACGCGGACCTCATGTCGGGTCCAAAGAAGCACAAACTCACATACATGAACTGAGATGGCATTAAGAAAGACAAAACATAAAGAAATCCAATGGACACTGTCAAAGGAGAATTTATATATATGGGTGAGAGCAGACATTGAGAAGCCTCAATTGTGCTGCTTGTAACAGCTGAAATGTTAACTAGAAAGAAAAGTGATTGGTGAGTTTGTAGAAGACAATGAGACAAACCTGCTTGTCAAGGTAATATGTTACATCCCATTAATTTTGACGAGATGTTTGAAGCTCTGTACAATTACTTAGTCCATGTAATTTTTATACTTGTAGGAATAAAATCAGGTGTAAAATTGCTGACCCATATAAAGATTAGACTGATTGCACAGACTTCTGACCTGTTAACAGAGAAGGCAGATAATTAACTCAGTAATTTTTTATAATAAAGATAACATAGGAATAAATATGGCCCATTGCTAACTGAGCAATGACTTTATTACGTGGGGTAGATTATTATGTTCAAAGAATTAGCAATGATGCAAACAACATAATTTTTTTGGCTTGAGTTGTCAAACCAATATGCATTTGATGCAGAAGTGATCTACTCACCCATGTAGACATTCTATTACAAGGACTAACTGTGTAAGTCCCACTTTCTACAAAGCTGAGTGGCTTTCTTTCTAGTGGGCAAGTGTTTTTCTCATTAGTGTTTCTCACACTTCTTAAAGGCATCCTTATTAGATATTAATGCTGATGCACTCTCGTTTATCTATTTATCACCTAGGGTGCAGGTATTATATGTACTGTTTTGCTAAAAATTTATGGCTATCCAACAGAGAAGAGAGCTGTCTGCCTGATTTCTTGGATCGATCATACAGGCCCCTCTAGAGGAAAGGGACAGCAATTTCTACATGAAGCGTTAAGCAGGAATATCTGGGAGAAGTTTCTGGAAAGCAGTGAATAGAGAAGAAGAAAGAAGAGAAAGAAAAAGCTCCTACTGCAACAGGACAGTAGAGTAGGAACAAGAAGCAAAGACAAAGGCAGAGCTCTGAGGCTGACAGATGTGCAAGACCAGGCTTTTAAAAATGCTCCAGGGGGCAAGTACTTGTAAATTTATTTGTAATATTACCAAGATGGGTAGAAGTTTTTTATGCATCAGTTATGGCATTAAAAACAAGAAACTTCTGTTCAACAGATGTTTCAGTCCTTAATCCTTGAAGAAAATAAAATCAACAAATTTTCATGTTATTGCAACTAATTATGTATAAAAATAGAACACAGGTTTAAGATTAACTAAGGAATAAATAATCTAGAAGACAACTGAAGTGTTTAATGATCTCAAACTAGAAATAGGTCTTCTGTGTCTTGGAAAAGACACCATATTGAACTGTTTGCCTCTTGGAGATGGGTAGAGACATGTTCAACTATTTTAAGAGTAGTATATACCTGCAAAAATGCCAGAATCAACATTTCTCTCAGTCTTGCAAGGACTGACCCTTTCATAGAGTCTCTTTTTTGTGGTCCCTTTAGAGAATAACTTATCCTATTAGAATAATTTATCCTATTAGATTCTTCAGGAAGCAGTGTATTACCTAAAGCATTTAGCATGAAACTTGAACCAGCTTTCATTTACAGGGACTTCCATGCTTATAATTCCTCTTTTTTGATCACAGAGAACCATCTTCTAAGAGCATCTGTCATGCCGTGCATTGAAAGAATACTGAGATACTAAGCAGGATGAGAGACATCAAGCATAAACAGACATATTAAGCTTAGATTTCACCAGTTAAGAATTAGATACTTGATGGTTTTTCTTTCATACATAAAAGCTTTCACTTATCATCCAAGAAAATACCATCAGTGAAAATTTTACCTTTGATAAGTCAATTTACAAATATGTTAAATACTAATAACCAATGTAACTGTTTATAATAGCAATCACCATTACTGCTACTTAGTAAGAAACTCAGTATGAAACAAAACGTCTCCGGTATTTTGAAGAACTCTTCTTTTCTTGTAGCAAAAGGAACTCTGCAATGCTTTGTCAAAGTTATCAATTTCCAACTAAATAACAATAATATGTTGGTCCCATGAATTCCTCTGCATTCATTCCATTGTCCTACACAGGGACATCCACCTCTGCCTTTAACATTGCACACCAGAGAAACAGCAGATGTATTTTATTTGTAAGGTGTTGAAGTAAATGAAAATAGTCACTGCTTGTGGAAGTTAACTTCTATACTAGATAGAAATGTAGAATTACAGTGCAGCATAAGCAAGGAATAGAGGTGAAAAGCTGTAGCATACCAACAGCGTTTGCTCTATGCAGTAAACTCACAAACTCCTCACATGAAGAAATGAAGAATTAAGTCAGAATAGAAAAAGCTTGTTTGATAATAATCCTTTCACCTGGACAAAAACGCACCCATCAGATCAATTTACTACTTAGATAACAAAGTTCTAGTGAGATTCAGTCAGTGAACCTTTCAAGCTCAGCAAATGAAGTAGGACACTGAACACTCTTTGTAAGTATGCTGTTTTGCCTTGATATCTTCAAATTAAGACAGAATTTAAAGAGACTTCATATGCTTAGCAGGCTCATTCAGGTGGTCTGCTTGGATAGCTCTCTTTGCACCTTTCAGGAGGATATCTTCTCTCCATGGCCTTATAAAAGAACTTTTCAGTCATTCAGGTAGACATGTCTTTATAGTTCCCAAGCTGACTATTGAATGTCCAGTCATCAAAAGTGTTTACATTAAAATGAAGGTTGGGTTTCTTGTTTCTTTGGGGTTTTTTTCAACTACTGAGCTCTGATGGTTTATTTTATGCCTTCTTGTCTCTTGATTTTTGTTTGAGTGGTAAATATTTTAGACTTAGACTTACTATGTTGTGCATTCTAGAAACAGGTTGATAAATAATTAAGGCTTATTTCCATCCTACGTGAGGGTGGAAGAGAGGAAGTAGATCACAGAATTGCAGAATAGTAGGGGTTGGAAGGGACCTCTGGAGATCAGTAAGTCCAACCCCCTGTCCAAAGCAGGTTTGCCTAGACTAGGTTACACAGAATGCTTCCAGGTGGGGCTTGAAATTCTCCACAGGAGACTCCACAACCTCTTTGGGCAGTGTTCTGTCACCCTCACAGTAAAGAATTTTTTTCCTGGAATTACATTAAGGACTCACTCTGCTGTGACCAGATGGAATTTCCTGTGTTCTAGTTTGTACACCTTGCCCCTTTTCCTACCACTGGGCACCACCGAAAAGAGAATGGCCCCATCCTCTTGACACCCACCCTTTCAATATTTATAAACATTTATATTTATAAATATTTATAAAACCTCTCAGCCTTCTTTTTTCCAGGCTAGACAGACCTAGGTGTCTCAGCCTTTCCTCTTAAGAGAGATGTTCCAGCCCCCAAATCATCTTTGTAGCGCTCTGTTTAGACTATCTCCGGTACTTTCCTGTCTGTCTTGAACTGAGAAGCCCAGAAATGGACACTCCAGATGTGGGCTCACTAAGGCAGAGTAAATGCAAGCCTTGTTCCTGAACATGCAGTCTTAAGAACACAGTAAATTTGGAGGACTACAGGTATTCTATACTTTTCTTACTTCCTTCACATATCACAGACATGATAAAACAAAATGCTTTACAGGTACACATGAATATTTGATAATTTGGGCCTGTGCAAAAGGAAGACACTGAGGGTACAACACATCAGAAGACTCTTAGGAAACAGGGTGACAGAATGATAAAATTGCCCCGTATCAAACACAGTTAGGTCATCACAGACACACCTTTGTATACATTTCATTCTGTACCCATATAGAAGATTTCTGATTAATACTCTGTTTAGAATAAATTAAAAAGACCAAACCAAAAACACTGAAAGGGTGGTGCTTTAGGCATACTTATCATACCAACAATATCTTACTGGGTTGAAAAGTATAAACCAGAAATAGACCAGGTTTTCCATATCCTTGGATTTGGTACTTTTTTACTTCTGCAGGTAGAGAAGCCATTCTATTTTTTTGTTACGGTCTTTCTTCACTTGCTGTTGTGCCTCACACATCATCCTGTAAAATTTATAAAATAAAAACTCCAAACCCAGAGTGAGAAATAGGCTTCCAAGTCTGGAAGCCACAAAACAGTTCTTAATGTAGGACTTGATGTCATAGAAGTGGATTGTGTGCCAGAACTTAAGACATACACGGTTATATAGATTAACAATATATACAGTTTACAGGACAGAGAGGCAAAACCGGCATATTATGATTTGCCAGTCAGAGAGGATGCTGACTTTTTTTGAGCAGATGTTCTGCTCTGAAAGATCTCAGCTTATGAATAAAGAAGGTCTGGTTGGTGATGTGAAGGTTGAAAGCAGCCTTGGCTGCAGTGACCATGAGATGGTAGAGTTCAGGATTCTGATAAGAAGGAGGAGCAAGATCACAACCCTGGACTTAAGGGGAGCAGACGCTGGTCTTTCAGGAATGTGCTTAAAAGTGTCCTGTGGGATAAGGCTCAGGAGGGAAGAGGCATCCAATGTAACTGTGTGAAATCCAAGGATCAGCTCCTACAGGCTCATGAGCAACCCATTCCAATGAGAAAAAGTAATAAATGCCAGGATACCTGCATGAATAAACAAGGAGCTCTTGGCAAAAGACAAACATAAAAAGGAAACATACAGAAGGTAGAAGCAGTGAGAGGTATGGCCTAGAGAAACACTTTCAGAGTATGGTGAGACACAGTTAGGAAAGCCAACACCCTCTTGGGGTTGAATCTCATGAGGGATGTCAGCACCCAAACAGCAAAAGGGAAAGTGTGGGCCATTTGCTGCATTGGTAAGGAGCCCTGTTGACTCAGGACATAGAAAAAGCTGATATAAACCTCAGTCTTTAGTAGCAATACTAACCTTCAGAAATCCAAGGACACAGAGACAATGCATGGCCAACTTGATAAACTGCTACAATGAAATGACTGGATTGGTAGATGAGAGAAATAGGTATTTTCTACATTCTGCCTAGAGAAGTTGATGAAGTATGAGCTGGATGAGCAGACAGAGAGGTAGACAGAAAGCTGTCTGAGCTGCATGACTCATAATGTGGTGATCGGTGGTTCAGAGCCTAGTTGGAGACCAGTAACAAGCAGTGTAAGCCAGGGGTCAATACTGGATCCAATCCTGCTCAACATCTGCATTAATGATATGGATGAACATATTCTCAGCAAGTCTGCAGATGACACATAACTGAGAAGAGGGGGTGATATGCCAGTGGGTCATGCTGCCATCCAGATGGACCTTGACAGGCTTGAGAAATGGGCTAACATGAATCTCATTAACTTCATCAACAGTGAGTGCAAAGGCTTGTACCTGGAGAGGAGTAACCCCAGGAACCTGTATGTGCTGAGGGCTGACTGGCAACAAAGCAGCTTTGCCGAAAAGGACCTCGGGATCCTGGTTGTCATCAAGTTGAACATGAGCCTGCAATGTGTATTTCCAGAAAATAAAGGCTAACAGCATCCACAGCCACTTCTATCTCTGGAGTTCCGTGTCCAGTTAAAGGGCTCCCCAGTAACAGACATACATGAACCTACTGGAGAGAGTCCAATGAAGGGCCACAAAGATTATTAAAGGACTGGAACATCTCTCCTGTGAAGAAAGGCTGAGAGACCTGGCGCTGTTCATCCTGGACAAGAGAAGACTTGGGGCAATCCCATCAGTATTTACAAATGCCTAAAGAGGATGGAGCCAGGTTTTTTTTTTAACTGTACCAGGGACAACAGGTACAAACTGAAACACAGGAGGTTCCCTGTGAACATCAGGAAACGCTTGTTTTGTTTTGTTTTTTACTGTGAGGATGATTGAGCACTGGCTCAGAATTACCCAGAGAGGTTGTGGAGATATTAAAAAGGTGCCTGGGCTGTGACCAGATGATCTACAGAGGTCCTTGCTGACTTGAAACATTCTATATTCTGTGAGCTGCTTGATATGAGAAGCTGAAGACCAGATCTAAGTCTTCTGCTGAGAGCATTATTGTTGCTTTCTTTCATTATCATCTTTTTTAGATTAATCAAAAGCTATCAGATACAAGAGTAAAACCCAGAAAAAAACAGGGCAATAGCTGTCTTTTTAGACTCATATAGAAAGTGAAATATTTCAGAATAGTAATTTGTTCCCAAAAGCTACCCACTAAGATATAACTTCGTAAGAAATATTCCTTAGATTAATTCTGCGGTTTTTGTGGTCAGCTGCTTTCTTCACTGACCCATAAACCTGTGTTTTAGCTAAAGCATATAACAGTCTCTTGCCATATTGTGACTTCTTGGTGGAATTACATTAAGGACTCATGCTGTGTGTGTTTGCAATTAAATATTTATTCCAGGTTAATAGTTGTTATAGCAGAATAATTGCTATGATAGCAGAATGATCTGATGGTGATAAAGAGCTTAAAACAAAAATCTGCCATATCAGATCTGTATCAAGAAACTAACAAGAAACAGAGTTAGGTCAGAGGTATACATTACAGGGAAGGAGCTTTACAGTGTTTAGTCTTCAGGTAACATGGCACTTATTAGTGCTAGGATAACCATAACAGCTAACTGCAGAATAAACCAAAGAGTTTCTACATAGATAGATACATTTTTCTTTTAAAAGAAGAAGAAAAAGCAACATTACTAAAAAAAATTTACAACCAAGATTTGTTAAAAATGCCAGGATAATAATTCTGATGGGGTTCTTTATGCTTCCATTTTTCTGTGTGTAGCAAAATCCTATGGAATGATGTCACTATCAAAGGTCTTCTGCCACAGGAAAAGCAGCAGAGCATTGTGAGGTCCCTAGCCAGTGGAGAAGATACTCTACTCAAAAGAGTGTGACACACAAAATTGATGCCCTAGACTGTTCACTCACTGTGGTTTTCTCCCTCTCCCTTCAAAATAAACCAACCAAACTAATCTTTTTCATTTGGAAATAGAAATGAAGGCTTACTGCAATTCTCCTGTGATGGGAAACTGAGTTTCTATCTATCACAACTCTCTGGAGAGAACAACCCAAAAAAAAAGGCTTCTCTATGGTGTGCTGCCTGATAGGAAAACTCTCTGCAGGGTGTGCCAGTCTGTTCCACTTCTCCCTACAAACAGTTAATTTGGCATTAAACTGGGCAACACAAGGGACCATCCACTCTCCCCTGCCTCCCTTGTTAAAAACTGCAGAAAGCTTCTATGCAGGCTATTAGGCAGCATTCTTACTGGTTAAGATTTGTCACACTTTTAGGTTCAGAAGGTCACACAATCTTCTGAGTTTGTTCTTTCAGCTTGGACAACTGGCATGCAACCTGACTTTTTTTCTGTTTGTAAAGAAGAAGAACTAATAGCTTAGACTGCACTGTCTTATTTTAAAAAAATCCTTATCGGTGTTTAAAAATGACCTTTAAAAAATGACCTTATCGGTGTTTACATCACACATTCCTAACATTTCTTCAAATGTAATTAGCACACATCTTTTAATAGTCAGTACTAATCCTTTGTATAACACCATGTTGCCTAGTAAAAACCCTATTTAACTTTTGATTCACTTGAGCAGTGTGACATACAGTGTGTAAAAACTAGTTGAATTATACTTCCCATATTGCCTGGAGGTGCCCGGGAAGATGTGCTTTTACATGTTTAGTCATCTTTTAAAAGGAGGTACAAGAAAATGTTGTTCTTCTCTACTGTTAAGTGAAACAAAAGCTCTAAGTGTTTTAAAAGAAAAAAAAAAAAAAAAAAAGAAAACAAGCAGCATCTTCACTTCTACAATATCTAGCTTCTTCTTCACTTCTACATTATTCATGAAGCTGGGGAAACCTCATACAATCCCAGAGTCTCCAAGAACTTAGCAGGCTTAAGTTACATATACTTAGGAGTAACACTGAAAGTAATGCAGTACTTTATGATACCTGTTTCATATTTTAAAACAGTTGTTTTCTTTATGTTCCTCCACCTCTTCATTTGGCCTCAACAGCATGCAAACAGTCATGAAATTTGAGTTTATCTAGTCACAGTCATTGAAAAATTGCTTCTGTTCAAAGGAGACACAAAGTATTAATCTTATATTGCTCTTCTAAAACAGTCCCCCAGAAGCATTTTCATTTGTCAGTGCACACACATTTTACTGTTCAAGGTGGAGAGCATGTCACTACTGCGTACAGCTCCTTGGTTTCCATGTGTTGGCATCATCAATTCATGGGCTAAATGATCACTTAGCTTGTAAACTAGATTTCCAGTCCACGTGGTTCACATTGTAGCTTATTAATCAAGGAACAATTATGTCATCACATACACCATAGAGCTAGAACAGAGACACGGATACCATTGGCTCAGAGCCACATTACTTGAATTTATTTTAAAATATGAGAGTGAGGGAGGGGTGGAATTCATCATGTTCTTCTTTGTGTATAAGACTTATTCTTAGGCTAAAGAAACTCTTGTAGAGATTCATTAATTAATTTTAATCAAGATCTTTATGGCTAAGAAATTACAGAGATACCAAGAAATGCTATGAAATTGGAAAGTTTATTGTAAGCATTAGTAGAAACTGAACAGTTCATTGTGAGCCTCAGTAGAAGCTCATATAGCACAGAGCAGCCTCCAAAACAGGACTTTTTTCTCTGGTGCTATTCTTTTAGAGCCTATTTATGCCTGTATGAGGCCTAATATTAGCCCAGAGTATTTTAAACTAAGTGATTTACTGTTAAGTATCAGGGATTTTTTTTTGTGGATTTTGTTTGGTTTGGTTTATTTTGTTGGTCAGTTTTGGTTTTTTGCAGGTTTTTTTTTGTGGTTTTAGGGTATTTTCACTTTTTTTTTTTTTCCCCTCAAGCACTTAGAACAGAAAAAACATTTAACATCACACAAGTATTGTTTAAGAAGCCTGGATTTATATATTTCCTTCAACATTAAATAACTACTACAAGCTTTATCCCTCATAAGTACTGAAATGCTGAAATCTACAGAGCACAGGAGTTCTATATTTATAGAGGGAGCCTCAGTAACTCAGGGAACATAAAAGGCTTGACTTTTTTCATACTAAGCAATGGAGTTTCTTATGCTATTTTTTTCAACACCAAATTTGGTTGAAGTAGAAATTATTTATCTGTGTCAAAGACCTCTGAATACCCAGGAGCACAACACATGCACTCTACTCCCCTCCAGGAGTCTAAATCTATACAGAATATGTGAAACATCTGATGAACAGACCAGCATTCCTAAAATAGAGTGGCTTTCTCTCTTTTAAATTTTTTGTTTCTTTTACTTGTTTTTATCCTGTATTTTCATCATCTTTCTTTCAGAAAAACAGTAGATAGTCAAAATGGTAGCTTACTATCTGCTATTTTGCCAGATTTAAATTTTAGGAACTGGCTTTAGCCATCTAAAGAACTTTATATAACACTGAAGTTGACCTTGCATAGTTCCCAAATAAAGTACTTTTCAAAACCAATATGAATTTGAAGACATCAGACAGATTAGTATGTACTGCCAACTGGTTTAGCCATCTACCATCCATCAGTGTAAGCAAAATAATTAACATGTATTTTTCTAGAATACAGAAAGAGGAGATAACAAAGAAAATCAGAGCATCTGCTCTGATTTGTCCTACTCTTGTCCTGGTTTGAGTGAGAACAGAACTAATTCTGTTCAGTGGCTTTACTTTTCAGCTCAGTTCTTCTAACCAACTGCACTGTCTGAAGTTAGCAGCCTGTTCTCACAGGCACTTTCTGCTTCCAGCAGTGATAACACCCCACGTTTAGAGTTACTACCAAGGATTGGTATGCAGACCAAGGACACTGCTGGATCTTGTGTACCACATTGGAGGGTGCACAAAAATGAAAGGTCGCACCTGCAGGGAGGAGCGGACAGGACAGGTGACCCCAAACTGACCAACGAGGGATTCCAGCCCATATACATCATATTCAGTATAAGGTTGAGGGATCTGAAAGGTCTTTGGCTCTTCTCCCCTCTTGGACTGCTTTGCCAGCTTTGCTTGGCTTGGCTCAGGTTCCTTCCTCAGATCATCTAAGGAGAACTCTGTCCACCCTGCCTTTGATCCCATTCTGTATGTTCCTGAATCTGGTACCAGAATCCAGCTCCTGAACACAGCTCCTGTCTGCTGCGGGACCCAGTCTGGGACTCCCCCAGTGCCTGCTCCACAGCATCAGTGGTGACGGTGATGTAATTACCATCAGGGGGTTGGGTTCCGTACTGGTTTTGTATATATTTGTATATATTCCATTTTTATTATTATTAATTTCATTTTCATTAAAGCTGTTCTAGTTTCCTTTTCTAATCGCTAAGTCTCTTTCCCTTATTCCCTTTCTCTTCCCCTCTGGGGAGGGAGGGGGGTTAACAGAGAGCATCTGTTATAGGTCTAAGGGGCCGCCCTGACCCTAAACCATGACAACTCTTTAGAAAGCAAACTGATGAATGGAGGGCTACACTTTGCCCCCTCCCTAATGTATTCTTGTCATTTTGCCAAAATAAAATAAATAAATATAATCTCGGGAGGTAGAAGGGGGAACGGGGGAGAAAAAAAAAAAATCCTGTGTATATCTTTTCAAAAAACCAAAGCAGACTATAAAATTTCAAAACCTTAGCCCTTCACAAGATACTACACACACTTGAAGTGAGAATCTGTGAGTAGTCAATAAAATAATGATGCCCCTTCCTTTAGTGAGATCTTTATACTTTTTCCACCAAATAATAATTCACTCTGAGGAATTAATTAGGTCTTCAAAAAGCTCTTCACAGCAAGTGTATAAAAATTTGCTTCATGGACTTGTCAATCAACTTCTAACTTAAAGAGTTTTAAAACTGCTTTACAATCCACATTCTTTGTGTTGGTTTTTTTTGTTTGTTCATTTTAAATTCGTTATACACATCCAGTAGCAGCTGTAACACCCATTTAAGCACAGTGTCCTTCATCCTTCCAGGTAATATATCCATGCCAAATCCTGCAGCCTGCATAACTGCAGGTACTTTAATGGAGGTTCAGTGGGACGTATCACAGTAAGAACAATGAACTTTGCTACATTTCTGTGCTGAGAGAAATACTTCCGGCTTTTAACACAGGAGCTATTTGAAAGTAAGAGTGATGCTTCTTCTCTCATAAAGCACAAGAGGATAAGCTATGACGTCTGCAGCTGGAAAATACTGTCAAGGGACTCCCAGTTGCCAGATTTCAACTATAATGCTAATTTTATTGCAACTGGATGACAGCAGCTTTGATTCTTACACAAAAGAAGGTTTTCTACAGTGTTTCTCTGCAGGCTGCAAGGAAACAAAAAATACACTTTGTCTTAAGCCAGTGTTACTGAAACCTGAAACAATAAAATAAAAACTTTTAAAAAGAAATTTTCTAAATTTTTAGTGCAATTAGTTAATGCTACTGGCGTAGCTTATAGCTATTGATTGTTTAGCTATTTTGTAAGGTTTGAAGGATTATGAATGTGAGTTTTCATAGCTGCTGCTTTTTCTCTTTTCAAAGTGAGATGGGTATCAGGAAAGCAGAGACTTCACTTCCCTTTCTGTCTCTAAAATATAGCTGTATGCGATTCCAAATCATTTGAAGCAACAGGAAAAAGACCCACTTAGAAATGTATCATGAAAAGTTAATTCAGCACCACAGCCACTGTCTTTCCTGGGCATCTCTGTAGCTGTTTGTTTTTCCTAACATCTCAACCAGAGAGATGTCTGCATCTTGGAAATCTCACTGCTTTGAATTATTCATGAAATGGTAGAAGATTACTTGATATGCTTATTCGTTTCACAAAGTACACAAAAGTGCTAGATCTTGGAAAGAAAGTCTTTAAGCCTGTCAACAGTGGAACTGGAATAAGAGTATTAGAGGCAGGGCTTGCTTTCTCTTCTGTTCAAGGATGGGAGAGAAGACAAAAATGTAGTTATATTTAATGAAGTTATCAAGCCACATGGTACTTTCTAACTGAAGTGGGTTTTATTTGTTTCTCCCAAGTAATTTTTGTTTCTTACAGCTGTGCATTTAACACTTTTGGATTTATTAGATGATGCTTCCAGTACATCAGTTTCTTGGAGAGTGTGTGATCTGCAGAATTGCAGTTCATTTTAAAACACATGTATCAAAATTGTGACTTGAAGCCTAACAATAGCAGGGGACTAGGCTCACTGACTCCAACACCACTTTTGGTTCAACTAGGTCCCAGGGTGAGGAAATTGAAAAAAAACACTTTGAAACTCTTTCAGTTTGTAGTGAAAAAAAAAAAAAAAAACCCAAAAAAAACAGTGAAAAATGATGCCTGTAGTACTTTCTGATAAAAACATCTTGGCTGAAGCTAATGAAGATATTAAAATACTTTGGTACTTTTGCTTTTCTTCTAAGGCCAAGTTGGAATCAAGCTCTTTAAAAGTCCTTCCACTTCAAAGTGCTTTCAGATTAGCAAATCTGTAAACCAGAGCTAAGCACAAAATGTGTCCTCTATAGTCATCTAGGTTTATGCTATACATATATATATGTACAAATGTATTTGAAGGTTGACTTATATACTCAATATATATAATTGACGATATAGTTGAAAATAACATATATATTGAAGTGAGGGGGGACAGTGTTCTGCTTAAAAGATAATGAAGCAAGTTGAGCAGCCCTTGTTATCCTAGGTCCTCCTGAGATAAACAGGAGACAGGACCTTGAGGCCTTGAGGCTTGACAGCTTTACGGCCCTTAGCTCATCTTGCGTGGCTTGTAGATAAGGGAAACTAACTCCAAGACAGGGAGGAATAAAGAAGAGCCTCCCACCAGTCCTGTGATCTCCGATTCATCACAACTCTGCATTTTGAGACAAAAAGGTGAAAAGTACACTGCGAGGAAGACTGGCAGCCTTCCTCCCAAAGACCCCCAAAGACCCAGGCCCACGACCACCAGACGGCATTGCGCAAGCGCCAATGGGAGGAGGCCTCTGATAATGAGTTCCCGGAACTGATTATAATAATCCAACCCTATATAATGAATATGTAGCTAACTCTGTTAAATATGCATGCTTTGGTGTAATAAATAGCTGCTTGATGGACACTTTGGTGTGCAAGTTAGGAGGAATGATCCCCGTTGCACCCAGCGCTGTAATAAACATACCTGCTTTATAACCTTTTACAGATTGGAGAGTTTGTTTTCCACACGTCAATATACTATATATATATATAAATGTACTTGAAGGTCGACATAAGAAAAAAAAAAAACTAATCATACTTACTAGATGGAAGAGTATTTTTCTCACAGAAAGAAGTGATAAAAAAATTGTTAATTTAAATATTTAGATTATTTCTAGAAGGTGCTGATAACTGTCTGAGTATATAAGTGTTTTACCTGGGCCTCTCCAAAAGGTACAAGCATTCTTTAGTAGCAGTAGGAATAGGGGATAACACTTAGGGAACAAAAAAACTCCACGCATTTAATATGCTGTCTGAAAACTCCAGTCACTAGATTTTCATTTTGAATGCAAACACAGGTAATATGCAAAAAGCCTCCTGTGACCAGCATTCACAAGCTGTCTGGCATGGAGGAAGACAGCATAGTGGCTGTTTGAAATTTTGAGGCATTTCAGTAGCTTTAACACTTCAGAGCCCTGTTTTCTCGAAACAAAAACCTATCTCAACATAAACTAAACAAACACTGGTATATTTACCAACCAGTTAAGCTACATTGTTCCTATAGTCTGTCAGTAAGGCTGACACCTTCCTCATCTCAGTTCTCATGGCTTGTTCTATACAGTCTGCATAATTCAGCCTCTTAGTAAGTCTTCAGTCAATTTTATACATTACAAGTCTCTCATTCTCCCACCAAACTTTATCAAGTTGATTGAAAACAACAGTATTGCTGCCTGAAGGTTAAATTAACTAGAACCTAAACAGACAAAAAGGCCACTGAAACACCTATTTGTTTACAGAAAAGAAGTGATAGGTTTTACCCCATAATGCTATGGAGAGCCTGTCAAAACTTAGCAATACAGAGATATATATCTAAATAGCTATATTTAGGTACATAGCAGTACACAAAATCTATACCCCACCAGGAAAACAGCTGTAAAAAAAAAGTTAAATGATTGCAGACAGCTTCATCCTAATTTTCAGTTTGGACTCACTCTGTGACAACAATTCACCTGTCTAAACAAATAAAGAACAACTAAATCTCAAATACATTTTTTATACTTTAAATTATTAGAAAGCATTACTCTCATAACATTTGTCATCTTTCATGAAAGTATGAAATATAAAAGCCCTTACATAGATCTCTATCATCTTTAACTAGTTCTTTGGCATTAATGTTATGCTCAATATTTTTTTAATATCATTTGTATACTTTCATGTACAGAAGGGTAAATTTAAAATCCAGGTTGCATGAGATATGCAACTTCACTATATTCACCTTTATGGATAGAGATAGATGTGTACAAAACACAACTAGGTATTCTTTTGATCTTCATCTCCACGGTTACCTTGTTAACTGTACTTTTTGGATTAAATATTTGGTACTTGAATTATGACAAACTGTCAGCAACCACTTACACATCCTGTCATGAACAACTTGTTCACGCTGTTGTATTAATACTTTATAATCCCAGGAACATTAGAAACAGCTCTGAAAAACTAGACACATGTATTGATAGTTAGTTGGCCCTGCACAGCCCTTGTTGTTGAACCCATGTAGGAATTAGAAAATAAATTTAAAAAAAAAAAAGAGCAAAGTAAGATATTTGAAATATGCCTTTCTCCCTAAGTGTCTTTTACAGAGGAAATGAATATTTTCTCATATTTAGATGGAATCTCCTGTGTTCCAGCTTGTGCCTGTTGCCCCTCGCCCTGTCACTGTGCCCTACCAAAAAGACTCCATCTCCATCCTCCTTGCATTTATGTTTGTAGACATAGATAAGGTCTCCTCTCAGTCTTCTCTTCAAGCAAAAGAGCCCCAGGTGTCTCAACCTTTACCTTTGTAAGAGAGATGCTCCAGTCCCCTAATCATCTTTGTTGCCTCCTGTTTAGACTCTCTCCAGCAGTTCCCTGTCTCCTGAACTGGTGAGCTCAGAAGTGGACACAGTAATCCACATGAGGCCTCACTAGGGCAGAACAGAGCGGGACGTTCCTTGACCTACTGACCACACTTCTAAATGCACACTAGGATACCACTGGCCTCCCTGGCCATAAGGCAAGTTGTTGGCTCACCGCTGAGGAGCTGCTGCGATGCTGCCCCGACGGCCGCGGAGCCTCAGCGCGCTGCCCTCGCGCCACCCGCGGCGCTCCGTGCCGCTCGCGCTTCCCGGGGCAGCGCTGGGGGGCAGTGGGGGGGCCGCCGGGGGCGCTGCTCCGCCCGGGCCGCCTCAGCTGCCGCCCGCAAGGCTGCCGGCCCCGCCACAAGGAGACGCTCTCCCGCCCTCCGGCACGGACAAAAAAGAGCCAAAAAGAACCAAAAAGAGGCCAAACGAGACCACTCACGGCCCTTTCTGCCGCGGTTTCCCCTCCCCAGCGCGGACTCACCACACCGCAGCTGGTCCCTCGGCGAGCGGGCGCCCTCGCCTGCGAGCTGCCGTGCCCCGTGTGCCCGCTCCGTGTCCCGGGTGACCCCCGGGGAACGCCACTCGTCGTTTGTTGGCTCAGCGCTCCCTCGGAGCCGCTTTTATGACGGGGTTGTCTGGGCGAGTGCCCGCTGTGGCGGTTCCGCCTCGTTCGGATCTGCCGCCGCTGGGGCTGCTCCGCCCGGGCCCCTCAGCAGCCTCAGCAGCCGCCCACAGGCTGCCGGCCCCGGCACGGCCCAGCCGCTCTCCCGGCTCCCAGAAGCCCCCAGAGAGACCCTTTCCCGCCCTTATCTCCACGATTCCCTTCCCCAGTGCAGAGCTGGTCTCAGAGAGTGATCGTTGGCATGTTTGCACCTCGTTTAGATGTGCTGCTGGTGGTGAAGGCTCATGTACGTGAAGGTAAGAATGACAGTCTGTCCCATTATGAGAAGGCAAAGGACCCAGCCAAACTCTGTTTCCTTGTCAGAAAACCACGATTTCTATGCAGTATATTAAAAACTGTTTCTTGGTAACATTTTTCTAAGGGAATGATGCAAAGGATATCAAAGCAACATGACAGAATTAGGGAGATGAGGCACCAAACAAGTATATCATAGTACTATAATAGGAAAAACACATGAAAAATTCTAGTAGTTTGAAACATTTGTCTAGTCAGCAAGCTACAATTACAGTTGCAAAATTGTACTAGTTCAGGCTCTCAGGCTGAACACAAGTGTTTTGAGGGTCATAGGGAATGTTACACTGCAAGTATGAACTGGGTAAGAACTGAGGACGAAAAGATGACAGCACTTCGAGCATTATTATTGCCCTTTTGTCTCTTGCTTTGGACACTTCAAACATCTACTACTAGTGAGGATGATAATTAAATCAGGGACCTACTTTCATTTGTTAAGAAGGTGCTCATTACAATGATTCCTGGGACTCTAAGATAGTGCACAAATTGAATTAATGTAGTTATCATTTGTTGCACTGACATGATGTTGGCAGTTGAAAAATGGAGTTAAAATTAAAGAAGTGCTAAGTGGTTAGAGAATGACTTCACAGTCCTTTGAAACATTCTTTATTGTAGGAAATACTCTTTTCTTCCTCATGATAAGGTTGCGCCAAGAACATGGAGTGATCCATGACTGTCAGACAGCTTCTAATGCCACGCTAAACTGTGTTGGTGGTCTTAGAGAATTGAAAGTGTCAGATTAAAGAGAGAATTTAAGGTTGTTTTCCCACGAACAATACAGGTGCTGAACTTCCACCATTCTGAACAGTGTGCTGAAGGGTATTTGAAGCTTAAAAATATTACTTACTGTAATTTTTTTCTGCAGAAGTAATATGAAAGCATACCTAAAAGTGAAGTGGATTTGATCCCATTGGAGTGACAGTCTCAGCCTTAGCTGACTTAGAATACTTATGGATAATGTAAGTATTCCTAAGCTTGAAGTTCTGTACCACTGTTCAGTAGTATCTAAGTAGCACAAGTTATTTAATCTTTAGTGTGTAAATATGCTTTTGATTTTTTTTGTTTTGTTTTGCTTTCCTTTTTTTCTAGCAGAGAACAGTAAGACATAATACATAAATATTAAGAGCCAGCTTTTGTTAGATAACATTAGTTTCTGAAAACATTAACTCTAAAAATTTTTGACTGATTTGTTTATGCTGGAATCTAAGCATGTTGTTCATTATACACCTTCAGCACACTTTAAATCCTTCAGAACAGTCACAGATTAATACTAACATTTTGGGAAGCTTTGTAGAAAACCAATGCTTTAGCATTTCAATGAAGCTTTGGTAGTTTTGGATAAAATTCCCACATATTATTTGTGATTTTTCAACTCCATGCTTAAGGCATCTATCCTAATTCACATCAATCATACCTGTAAAGAGTCAGAAGAAAGAGAAGTTTATTGTGTCCTAGGGAATAAGGTCTCCCATCCTCCTAGGGTGAAATCAGTGTGCTGAAATGCCTGTACACCATTGCACACAGCATGGGGAATAACGAGGAAGAGCTAGAAATCTATGTTTGGGCAAGGGCTTATGATCTGGCGCGATTACAGAGACGTGGTGGGATAGGTCACATGACTGTAATGTGGTCATGGGTGGCTATGTCCTTTTTAGGAAAGACAGGCAAACAAGACAAGGTGGTGGAGTTGCTCTTTACGTGAGAGAGCTACTAGAATGTATCGAGTTCTGTCCAGGAGAGGATGAGGGGTGAGTTGAGAGTTTGTGGGTAAGAATTAAGGGGCAGGCTAGCATGCATGATATTGTTTTGGGTGTCTATTATAGGCCACCTGATCAGGATGAGTAAGCTGATGAGGCCCTCTACAGGCAGCTGATAGCAGCCTTGCAATCACAGGCCTTGGTTCCCTTGGGGGATTTTAACTACCCAGATGTTTGCTCGAAGGCCTACATGGCCAGCCATTCACAGTCCAGGAAGCTCCTCCAGTGCACCGATGACAACCTCTTGATGCAAATGGTGGATGAGCCAACTAGGAGAGGAGCACTGCTGGATCTTATATTCAATAACAAGCAGAGTCTGGTTGAAGTGGTGAAGGTTGAGGGCAGCCTTGGCTGCAGCAACCATGAGATGGCGGAGTTCAGGATCTTGTGCAGTAGGAACAGAATAACAAGCAGGATCACAACCTGGACTTCATCAGGGCCAACTTTGACCTTTTCAAGAGGTCGCTAGGGGAAATCCCATGGGACAGGGCACTAGAGGGTAAAGGGGCCCAAGATAGTTGGGTTGTATTCAAGGACTGCTTTTTCCAGGTTCAAGATCAGAGCATCACAGCAGGTAGAAAATCAAGAATGGGAGCCAGGAGACCCACATGGTTAAACAGGGAACTGCTGGGCAAACTCAAGTAGAAGAAGAGAGTCTTTAGATCATGGAAGAAGGGGATGGCCACTTGGGATGAATATAAGACTGTTGTCAGAGTATGTAAGGAGGTAACTAAGAAAGCTAATGCCCCCTTGGAGTTAAACCTTGCAAGGGAGGTCAAGGACAAAAGAAGAGGCTTCTTCAAATACATTGCAGAGAAAACTAGTACTATGGGCAATGTAGGCCCACTGATGAATGAGGCAGGTGCCCTGGTGACAGAGGATACAGAGAAGGTGGAATTACTGAATGCCTTCTTTGCTTCTGTCTATACTGCTGGTATCCATCCTTGGCAGCCCCAGATCGCTGAGGCCCCAGAGGAAGTCAGGATAGAGGAGGAGACTTCCTTGGTTGATGAGGACTGGATTAGGGATTACTGAGCAATCTGGATGAACATAAATCCATGGGCCCCAATGGGATGCATCTGTGAGTGCTGAGGGAGCTGGCAGAAGTCATTGCTAGACTACTCTCCCATCATCTTTAGTAAGTCATGGAGAATAGGAGAGATGCCTGAGGACTGGAAGAAAGCAAATGTCACTCCAGTCTTCAAAAGGGGCAAGAAGGAGAACCCAAGTAACTACAGACCGGTCAGTCTCACCTCCATCCCTGGAAAGGTGATGGAACAACTTATCCTTGGCACTGTCTCTGGGCATATCAATAACAAGGGGGTCATCAGGAGCAGTCAACATGGTTTTACCAAGGGGAAGTCATGTTTGACCAACATGATAGCCTTCTATGAAGAAATAACCAGGTGGATAGCTGATGGTGCAGTGGATGTGGTTTATTTTGAGTTCAGTAAAGCATTTGACAGCATCTCCCACAGCATCCTTCTGGCTAAACTGAGGTAGTGTGGTCTGGATGATCAGTTAGTGAGGTGGATTGTGAACTGGTTGAGGGAAAGAAGTCAGAGAGTTGTGGTCAATGGGGCAGAGTCTAGTTGGAGGCCTATATCTAGTGGAGTTCCTCAGGGGTCAGTACTGGGGCCAGTACTATTCAATATATTCATCAGTGACCTGGATGAGGGAACAGGGTGCACAGTCAGCAAGTTTGCTGATGACACAAAACTGGCAGGAGTGGCTGACACATGGGAAGGCTGTGCTGCCATTCAGCAGGACCTGGACAGGCTGGAGAGTTGGACAGGGAGAAATCAAATGAAATACATCAAGGGCAAGTGTAGAGTCTTGCATCTGGGAAAGAATAACCCCATGTAACAGTATAGGTTGGGGACTGACTTGTTAGAGAGTAGCATAGGGGAAAGGGACCTGGGGTCCTGGCGGACAGCAGGATGACCATGAGCCAACAATGTTCCCTCGTGGCCAAGAAGGCCAATGGCATCTGGGGTGTAGTAGAAGGGGTGTGGTTAGTAGGTTGGGAGAGGTTCTCCTCCCCCTCTACTCTGCCCTAGTGAGACCGCATCTGGAATATTGTGTTCAGTTCTGGGCCCCTCAGTTCAAGAAGGACAGGGAACGGCTTGAAAGAGTTCAGTGCAGAACCACAAAGATGATTAAGGGAATGAACCATCTCCTTTATGAGGAAAGGCTGAGGGAGCTGGGTCTCTTTAGCTTGGAGAAGAGGAGACTGAGGGGTGACCTCATTAATGTTTATAAATATGTAAAGGGCAAGTGTCAGGAGGATGGAGCCAGGCTCTTCTCTGTTATGTCCAATGATGGGACAAGGGGCAACAAGTGCAAGCTGGAGCATAAGAGGTTCTGCAGAAACATTTTCAGAAACATTTTCACAGTGAGGGTGACAGGGCACTGGAATAGGCTTCCCAGAGGGGTTGTGGAGTCTCCTTCTCTGGAGACATTTAAAAACCACCTGGATGTGTTCTTATGAGACCTGCTCTAGGTGGCCCTGCTCTGGCAGGGAGATTGGACTAGATGATCTTTCAAGGTCCCTTCCAACCCTTAACATTCTGTGATTCTGTAAAAATGTCTCATTATATATCTCATGATCTTATTGTTCATATGCTGTGTGAGTCTTTTTAGAATGTACAACCATCTGTTACTCCCCTTCCCCCTCCAAAATAGTTAAATATGTAAAATCTGCAAGACACGATAGAGATGGCAAATGATTGATATTTTCTGAGATAATAGTTGTCTTGCTAACATTTTTCCTTATATTTAAATCAATATTTTTTATAAAAAATTCTGAGTCTTGATCCAATGGATTAAATTATTGAGGAGAACAACTATTGATTTTTCTGAGTTCAGTCTAAAGCTGAATGCTAAGGGAAAAGCTATTTAAGGTGAAAAAGTAATACATCTAGGATGTTCTCAAATAATTACATCTCTGAAATATATTTTTACATTAGCAGGTTTATATCAACTAAGCATCTTACCACATACAGAAAAATAACAACTGCAGGAAAGATTACTGTATTTTTGGACAAAGAACAAAGAAATATTGTCCAATAGTTACATGGAATAAGTACGGCTGGTTTCATACAAGAGTTTAAAATGTTGGATTTTTTTACTCTTTGACACAGTTTGGTATTTCAGCAATTCAAGATTTATTAATAAAATGAGATAAATCAAAGGCTGATTTTAGCAGCACTTGTAACAACTTATAAGAAGTGATTTAGAAAAACAGCGGATTAATAACAGATTTAAGAATGAAAACATTCACACTGACTACAAGGTATCTCCAACCAAAGCATGTGTATATGCATGAACATAAAGCATACAGACACAGAAATGCTCGGGCAGTGAAATATGTAGATGCCCACACTCATAAAAGCAAATGCATCAAATCAAACACCTAGATATGTAAAGAGATGGATAAAAAAGTCTGGCCTATAGTCAAAATTTTCTACCGTCAAGTTTAAATACTCAGAATTCATCATCATTTCTCAATGGAGGTGGTGGATGGGGGTGGGGTGAGTGGGATTTGAGTGTTGAGGAGGTGGTCTTACCCAGGTCTTGTGTCAACTTCACTGGAAGATGGTCCTGAGAGGCATCCCAGTGTAGAGAACGTGCTGGATGCAACCCACTGTGATGCAGGACAGCTCAAAGGATCTCATTTTGGATCAATATTTATAGAGTCCAAGACGATGGACTTTTGTCAAATACTTTTCCACTTCAGCCTAACTCAAGTGTTGTAATATTCTGTTTTGCCAGAACTTGAGGGGTCTGGTATTTTTCCACCAGTTATGCATGCCTGGAACATACTGGATCTTGGGATCCTGGTGTCTCCTCTCTGGGCCACAACCCAAGTTCAAGTGTACCAGGCCATAAAAGGGTTGACTGATCATGCAAGATGATAAATAGGGGAGTAGAAGCCAGGTGTGCCAATGGGACACCTCAACACTCTTGTCCACAGCAGGTGGTAATTGTCATTATTGTCCCTAGAGAACAGGGGAGGCAGGAGCCAGGTGGGTTAAGGGGGTGCCTTAATGCTTGGCTACATGGCCTTTTGCAACTTGTACTTTTCCAATGCACTGCTGTGTGGCCCAGAGAGAGGAGCTATACCCTGTATTAGGCAGCCCATGAATAAGGGGGAATCACTCTACCACACCCCTTAACTGGAAATCAGGTTACATGTTCAAAAACAGTTTTAAATGTTGATTTGGGAGTTTTATGTCAAGACCCTGAGGGCACTGTTAGCCCTTTCTGTCCCTGCCTAGCCTCTCTTGGGCTCTTTCACACTCAGTCATTGCCCAGCTTGGGGCCTTCAGTCCCTGCCCCAGAGATGCTGTAGCAGCGCTGCTCCCCAGCCCTGTTTCTGGCCTTTCATTTGGATTCATTATGATTTATTGTCTTGGTCCTGGCTTGATGCACTACCATTGGCTGATGCTCCTTGGCCTGCCTAACAGAAGCCATTGCTGTCCTCCCAGATCTTCTCCCCTGGCTGAGCCCATTGGTAGGGACATTGCCCATCCACAGCTCCCACCCTGCTCATTGACTATTGAGAAGCAGCATCACTCTTGCCACTACTTAACAACTTAGAAATACATGGAGTGATTTTTAATCTAACATAGCCCAATAATCACCTGATGAACTTCAGATGTCTACAGAAATTTAACAACTTCGAGAGTAAAGTACACGTTCCAATGCATTGTTTGATGGTAATTCTTTATTTACACTATCACAGTGATTTATGATTTATAGTTTTATGTTAATATGTATAGTCAAAGTGTCCAGATGCAGAACCCCCGAAAAGCCTGGCACAAATTTGTTCTGTCTGCATCTACTTCTTTATCTGTATCACTATAAATTTATATATGTATTGTAATGGGTCTGGCTGGAATGCAGTCAATTCTCTTCGTGGCAGTCAGTATGGTGCTGTATTTTGGGATGGTAACCAAAACTGTTGATAACACACCAGTGTTCAGCTATTGCACAACATCAGGGATACAGATGACCTACTTACCAAGGATATGGAGAAGGCTAAAGTACTCAATGATTATTTTTGCTTCAGTCTTCACTGGTAACCACTTGAGTTTCATCACCCAAGTCACAGGGAGCATTGGCTGGGTCTGGGAGAGTGGTGAACCATCCAGGGTAGGAGCAGATCAGATCCAGGAACTCCCTAGAGAATATGAAGGTACACAAGACTGTGGGATCTGATGAGATACATCCATAGGTCCTGAGGGAACTTGTGACTGAAGTTGCTAGGCGACTAACCATCATATTTGAGAAGTGGTGGCAGTTTGTCTAAGTTCCCACAGATTTGAAAAGGGGAAACATAAGCCCCATTTTCAAAGAGGGAAGCAAAGAAAACCGAGGGAGCTACAGACCAGTAAGCCTCACCTCTATGCCAGGTAAAATCATGGAGCAGATCATCCTGGTATCTGTACTAAGGCACATGGTAAATGATGAGGTGATCAGTGACAGCCAACATAGCTTCACTAAGGGGAGATTGTGGCATGCTTTGACAGAGCTACATCTCTGGTTGATATGGGAAGAGCAAGTTGCATCATCTACCTGGACTTGTGCAAGGCATTTGACACTGTCCCACATGATATCCTTGTCTCTAAGATGGAGAGACATAGACTTGATGGATGGACCACTCAGTGGATAAGGAACTGGCTAGAAGGTTGCACTCAAAGAGTTGTGATCAATGGCTCGATGTCCAAGTGGAGAACAGTGACAAGTGGAGTTCCTCAGGGGTCTGTTCTGGGTCCAGTGCTATTCAACATCTTTGTCAGAAATGACAACAGCATCAAGTTCACCCTCAGCAGTTCTGCTGATGAGACCAAGCTGTGTGGTGTGATGGACTCACTTGAGAGAAGGGATGCCATGTATTGACAGGCTTGGGAAATGGCCCAGTGAAAACTGCCTGAGGTTCAACAAGTTAAAGTGCAAGGTCCTGCATCTGGGTAAGGCCAATCGCAGGCACAATTACAGACTGGGTTGAGAGTAGCCCTGAAGAGGACTTGGGGGTATTGATTGATGAGAAACTCAACATGAGCTGGCAGTGTGCTCATGCAGCCCAGAAGGCAAACCATATCCTAAGATGCATCAAGAGGATTGTGGCCAGCAGATCAAGAGAGGTGATTCTCCCCCTTTACTCTGCTCTTGTGAGACCCCACCTTGAATACTGCATCCAATTCTGGTGTCCCCACCATAAGAGGGACATAGATCTGTAGGAACGAATCCAAAGGGGGGGGGGGGCACAAAGATGATCCAGGGGCTGGAGCACCTCTGCTTTGAGGATAGGCTGGGGCATCTCAGATTGTTCAGCCTGGAGAGGAGGAGACACCTGGGGGACCTTAAAACTGCCTTCCAAAACCCGAAGGAAACCTACAGAAAGGCTGGAGAGGGACTTTTCACAACAGTATCCAGCAATAGGACGAGGGGAAATGGTCTTAAACTGAAGGAGAATATGTTTAGGTTGGATCTTAGGAAGAAGTTCTTCAGTATGAGGGTGGCAAGACTCTGTAATAGATTGCTCAGAGAAGTTGTGGGTGCCACCTCCCTGGAGGTGTTCAAGGCCAGGTTGCATGAGGCCTAGAGCAATCTAGTCTAGCTGAGAGGTGTCCCTGCCCATGGCAGGTAGATTGGATTAGTTGATCTCTGAGGTCCCTTCCAACCTAAGCCATTCTGTGATTCTATGATCAAGCCTTTCTCTTTTTCCCACTCAACCCACTGCAAGCAAAGAGGCTGCACAAAGTTGGGAGTAGCTGATCATAAGTAACCAAAGGAATTTTCAGTAACATGTAAAATAGAACTCACCAATAAAATCTCAGGGAAGGGAGGAAGCAGGAACATTTGTAGCTGCCTGTTAATCAGTAGTAGTGAATAAATTCCTTATTTTACTTTGCTTGTGTGCACAGCTTTTCTTTACTTATTAAACTGTTTCTATCTCAATTGATAAGTTTTCTCACTTTCACTTTTCTGATTCTGTCCCCCATCCCTCCTTGGGTGGGAAGATAACAAGTGTCTGGGGGAGTGTTTAGCTGCTGACCATGGTCAACAAAATATATTTACATATATATATGCAAATAAGTAAGTTTTCATAAACTGCACCATGGAGGAATAATGGATGCCACACACAAGCAATGTGATCAAAGTAAACAATGACGAACATTTATTGCAATACACGCCTGGTTTATATAGCTCAGGCAACTAGCCATGTGCCCGTAAACAGATCACGATTGGTTGTAAGGGTCCATGCGTCCTTTCTTGATTGGTTCCCTGCAGGTGGTCAGGCAGCAACCAGTCTATTGTGATAGCTTTCCATACCCGGAACTGTGTTGCCCTGCTTCCCTTTCATGACACGCATTCCACCTATTGTCCTTCAGTCGATCTCCATCTTGTTATCCTTCAGACAACGGGTTACAGTTTGGATTGCCCATGTGCACTAATATCCCACACTGCACTTCCTTATTTGGAGTTCATTCTCTGAGCCATTACAGCAAAGACAGTTCACCTTCTAAGCTTTTTTTCCTGAAGGTCAATATTCTAGAACACTTTAACATTTAGGATCAGGTTTTCTGTTTGGTTTGGTTTGGTGTGGTTTGGTTTGGTTTACTTGACATTAAGCTTTCTCATGTAAACATTTATCTGAGAAACTTTAAGGTTGTCATAGGAATCTTAACTGGAGTTCCAGTGTTAAAATACTTCAGCAGAGTTTCCAGCAGATGATATAAATGGAGAAGAAGTAAAATAAAATTATTCAGACCTGATTGTCAATTACCTGACAGTGTCACCTCTGAAAGATGTCTTCAAATTGTTGGATCCCTCTAATGATTAAATCATTTCCCTGTTGTAATTACTGGTGGCTCGAATTAGCAGTATCTAACTCCCTGAGGACTTTCAATTTTGTCAGTTAACATGTCTGCATGAAGGTTTCAACATGCAAAAGGTGTTTGTGGAAGCAATTGAGTTTTCTACAAAATGTCTATGGTGCTTTTAGGCACATCCTCACAGTTCTCCACTTTTAACTACTACTTGTCACGAGGCAATAGTGATAAAAACAATATATGCAGGTGATCCCAGGAGTGCTGTATGAACATATATATAAAATTTTCTTTTGACTATCCCAACTGAATAAATAAGATGGAAACAAAACCTGGTTTTGAGACTCAAAGATAAGTCACAATAGTGCTTGAAAGAAATGTGAGGTAAGTTAGTTAGTTCAAAACAAATCTTCTGACTAGAAAAGTTGTATTTGACATATGAGTATTACATTTTACTTTGAATTTGCCATATAGTAATCAATGTTTTAGAATTAAATATTTGTAAACAAATTAGATTAGGGTGTATACAGTATACATACCTCTTCATATTGAATCTCAATGTCGTCATTGACAATAAAAAAAGAAGATATTTTATCTCTAAAAAAATTATTATTATAAAAAATTATTTTGTTTGTTTGTGTAATAAATTAAGTTAAACTGATGACACTAATTTGCATTCATTTTCCTGGAGCAGGATTTTGTTGTCATGGTTTTTTACATATAGTATGTATTATCAGGTTAATGTCATGTCCTTTGGTTAAAAACATGTATATTGTTTGAAATTATTTTACACTTCATTAACTTTGTGCTTTACTAGATTAAATGTGATTCAAAATTGTGTTGCTTCAGTACTACAGTAATTCTTGAATGTATTCAATTAATATATCATTGTTTTTAGAAGTCCTTCATTTAAAAAACATTTCTCAATTTCTGTCCTCTGAGATGGTGTGCTATAAATCCTGAGTAATACTAAGAACTGTGCTGCATACCCTACACTTGCACAGGAATTTTCTGTATAATGTTCTCTTACTCTTTAGAATAATTTATTTTCATTTTGAGTTGGCACTTTGTGTACTTTGGGAGAATGGGAAATTCTCAGAATTACATGGGTAATAAAAATTCAAGGTCTTGAATTCTTGCATTTAGCTTTAGTCTCAGTGAATTTTGTTGCAGAGAGTGATGGAGTACATCTGGAGTTAATGATGTGCAATTCCAGTACCTTAGGAAGGATGAAACATTAAATATTCATCTAGCTCTTGTCTACTTCCCCCAGCCTCACACACAAACACCAAAATGTTTAAGTCCTGGCTACCAGAAAGCATCTTAATATTATACAGAAGAAAGGGCATTTTTAGATGCATACTGGGAAGAAGAATACACCTGCCCTGTCTTATGTTGTTGCCTTCAGAAAAACAAATAGAATAAATGGCAAGAGGTTATCTACTAGGGAGCAGAGGAGGAAGAAGAAAATAAAATCAGTTGTAAGAGTGCTGTTAAGATTCAGAAAAACATAGATAGGCAACACCTTTAAGAGATACTCCTGGAACAGCTCTTGCTTGCAATCTGAGAAGCCACTTTGATAGAATATCTTGTGCATCACTGCACTCTGAGCACAGAATTACCCTCTGCACAGGAATCACAGAGCCTGCAGAATCACTGGAACTCAGGTCAGGCTATGGTGCTCCCAAGCAGATTGATGCTTTATCCTGAAACAAGGTTGAGACCCACCATTCTGACATGTAACTGCTAGGTCTCTGAAAAACCCATGAATATAGATCAGAAAGAAAAACTAGGTGGACTCAGAATTCTAAAGATAGCATAGCAAGCTGACTTACACTTCTGCCTATTCCACTGCCCCCCTTCTGTGACTCTCTGTCATCAGCCATATGCAAATATTTGGTGGCAAAATTCCCTCCTTTCCTCCCAATTTTCACACAATTATTTTTCAATTGTTTTTATCATCTTTGTGAACCATTATTTTAAGTGCAAATCCAATTACTAAGGTAAATAAATAAAAGGCAGCTAAAATTCTTTCCAGCATATTGATAGGAAAAACTTATATTTCTGTAAGTATTATCTTGGATGATATAAACAGGCCTAACAATATCATTTCTGCATAAAATCTAATGTTTCAATAAATAAGAAACATTCACCTCTACTAGGATATTGTTCTAATATTCCAAAAGATTTTTGGGCAGAGTTCATAGGACCCTGCCTCAGAGATACAGGCAGATAGACCTGTAGTGCCAACAGCCTGTAAAATAGTTAATTCAAGTGCACCGACTTCACTGAAGTCTGCAGAACACATTAACAGAAGTAGCAGACTCCAGGTCTGAGAGTTACAGACTCCAGAACTGCAGTTACAACTCACACAGATAAGCAAAAAATAACAGCAGAAAAACCAAAATCCTAGCTTATGCGCTGCTGGGGGAGCCCTTGTCTTCTGCAGTTGATGAACTAGAGTTCTAAAGCAGAGTTGTTGTAGTAAAATTATTGTGCAGGAAACAGTAATGAATTTCCATGCGACCCCTTTGAGATTACAGTAAATTGTCCTCCTAGATATTCTTTTCTCAGACTTAATGCTTCACCTTTGAGATGACTCCTGTCCTGTTGTTAAAATCCTTACCTAATAGGCAAACTGCATCTTCAAATAACTTCAGCTCTTTCTTTTTATTATTTCTTTCAGATGATGTTTTTAGAACTCCATTCACTCATAGATTGAAAAATTTTGTTATTTTCTATCAAAATGTATGTTACCTATAAAGACACTACTGTACTCTGAATTTGGACTCATATTGTGATTTAAGTACACTAGTACAACATTCTGCTAAATCCAAAACCCATATAATGTTAGATAACTTCAAATAAGTAAATTTGATATTAAACATTATTCTCTATACATGTGAAACACCTAAAAGAACCCGGGCAGTGAGTGCTGGATTCTGACAACCTATTTCTAATAATTCCCACTAGACTTTTAAAACACATCCTGTCACATTTAATAGTTACATGATTCCTGCGCCTCTCTTCTTGTTACTCCCAAACACACTGAAAGAGATTCAGTATGCTTGTCAGTCATTCTTGTGCTGAACCAGATACACTTTAACTTTTTTTTCTTAAGATAGATGTTCCTTCTGTCATCATCTTAGCAGCCAATTCCTGCCCTTGTTGCAAGTTAGCCTGATTTTGAACATAAGGAGTCAGAACCACACAGAATGTACTAATGGAATTGTTCTCTGTGTCCCGAGTACTTATCTATCGCCTTTCTCTACTGCAGATACTTTATCAGACAGATCTTACAATCGCTCTTCCATTGTTTTTTTCCAATGTTGTTCCTTATGACTAAGGAATATAGTCAGATCTCTTTCATTTTCTGTCATCTTCAACTAATGATGTATTTCTATATAGTAGAATCCCTTGCTTTTGTTGCATTAGCCCATGACTTTGACTAAAAATTTATTTCTTTTTCTACTAGGAAACAGAGTATAATTGTTCTTGTAGTATTATCTCATTCTTCACAGCATCAGCATTACCTCCTTTTTATAAGTATACACTTCCTTCAGGATATTAATGATCTCAGATTTACATGTTTGAGCAAATTTCATTTTGTATGCCCTTATTAAAAGGATCAAAACCTAATACATCCATTGGAAACAGACATCTTCCAGTATACATTTTAGTGTAGTGTTTTGCAAGAGAGAGTGGCTTCAGTTCCAAATCTAGTCCCTATTCATGACATTGTAACCAATGATAGCTTAAGTCTTAGATGGGCATATACTACCCAGTAAATATACCTTGCCTTTTTTTATTTTTAATGTTATCTTCATTATTTTCACTTTGTGAACAATTATAAGACTGCATTGTGAGAATTTGTATTGCATTATTAATTTGGAAGCTTTCAAAATTCTGGAAGCTATTTTATGTGTGGTACACACATATGGCAGCAATTTTATTATAGTTCTTAAAACATCAGCAATTGTTACACAAGGGATTTTTTTTTTTTTAATACCTTAAACAATTTTATTTTAGGACATCTTTCATTATGATTCTTTTAATTGTTTGGATTTTATAAAGACACATCATTCTTTTTAACGAAGTTTTGTCCATCAACAACTGTCAATCTAAGAAGAGCTGCTTTAGTGGCTCTGGCTGAGCTGCTCAGCCAGACCCACTACAGCTGCATTGCTAACAAGACTGGTTCTTAAAAGTATTGCAGTATTTCCTAACTAAAATGTTCATAAGTGACTAATGAAAGTGTCAGTTTGTGGCAGGCTTAAAGAGATGTTTTTTCAGGAAGGGATGACTATGCTTATTTAAACATCATGACACCACATGAGAATTCAGATAAGAAATCCAGAAGTCTATAGTCATTTATGAAAATATTGAATTTCATATCTAGAAACAATGCTCCAAACTTCAAGTCATGATTCATAATGCCAGTATTAGTCTAGTGTCTAAGCAGTTCTATGTCAAATTCTAACAATACTTGCCTTAGCTTTGTTTTAAAGTCTGCTGCTTAATCCAAACCTATTGTTTGAAATCACAGGGGTTTTCTTTTTTGCACAAGACCAATGTTCAACCAGTTTGAAAAGTAAGTTTTACATCTCATCTTGTAACACAGCAGTCAAAATGCAGAGAGTATTGAGGTTGTTCCTTTACCTTTAGTCTGAAAAACTGTAATTTAAATTTTTTTTTTATGTTTCTAAATTTCTCATTTAAATTAATTTTGAAAGGAACAATAATTCCATTACTAGCAGTTAGGATAGCTACAAATTGGGAAAATTAATAACATTTTATTGTGTCTTTGTCTTCAAAATCTTACTGTTTAGTTCAGGAAGAATGAAGAAAAAATTTTTTAAAAAAAGCTTTTAATAATGTACCACATCTTAGTGTATAATTATCTTTCCTTCTAAACAGTGCAATGCAAAGTTCATGAACATTCATATGTCATGGTACTGCTATATAATGAAATTTAGATTCTAGCAAAGCACAGTTAATGGTGATTAAAAAATAGAAACAAAGGAACTGGGAGTTCTGAAGAAGACAGAGCTCACAATTTGTAAACTGCCCTAGAAATTAACAATGGCTTTTGATAAATTATAAACACTGGCAAACCCACAGGGCTGAAATTCTCAACCCATGGTATGGAGATTATGCACTCCTGGGAATTTACTCCTGGTATGGAGTATGGAGGATTGACTCCTGGTCAACTTTTAAATTGTTGTTTGTCTGCTTATGGCTGATAAATTGAATTATGACTGTAGTATAACTTTAAGCTAAAGCAGAACTATCTATTTCAAACCATGTAATTTAAGGCATGAAAATGATATTTAAACAAAAGCATCACTTGTAATTTTTTTAATGTTTAGGAATCAATAAGGTTCAGGCAAAATTATTCTATCGACAATATTATTGCATTAGAATGATGTATCCTTTACCTTTTACAAATATTCAACATTTTGTTATGAACAAAATCATGTTTCTATTGCTTACAAATCAATAGCAGGCCTTTAAAAACAACCTTCTTTTTGTGATGAAAGGTAGGGAGAAAATCAGCACTGGGTGACAGCTGTATCAATAGTGAACCTCCATGCTGAAATAGCCTGTTAAACTTTTTTATTAGTGTACTTCTACCATTCCCCCAAGTGATATTGCTAAGTGACCACAACATCGCTGGTTCTGCCACAAGGAAAAAGAAAATCTTATTCTGCAGTTCTCATACCTTTCCTTCCTTATAGCAGTTTGAAAAATGATGTAGTTTAGAGTAGTAATAGTGTTGTTGCACTATAAGGATACAGAAGTTCACAATACAGTTTCTCCTCACAAACCTTGCTCCAGTTTTTTATTGATACATTTTTTTTTCTGCAGATTGTTTTTCCTTGTATATTTCTTGGTCTTTTTTTCACATTGTAGCAAATGCTGTAGGAAATAACTTTTTAGCAGAGATTGTAGTAGAGTAGGTAGCAAAACTACATGCTGAAGAAGCACCCAGGTCAGACAGTTCTAGTTCAGTGTGAACTTGGCCAAGAAGTTTCTGTGTCACTGTATCTAGACATCCCATCTGTGAACCAGTCTGGCTTGTTCTTGAAACATAGTAAGAGAGGAAAAAAACCTTGCTTTTAGAAGTACATGCTTACACTGCAGTGAAAACATGGGTTCAGTCTGGTGGCTCTAGTATGAAGGTAGTGAGGATTTCAAATCAGATAATAGTACACAAGCTGTGACAATGTGAACATGTGATTTTTCTTAGTACTGTGCAGGAAGTTAGAAAAAAACTGGTGTGCCTGTTTGGGCACCTTTGACTATATTTCCAACACAAGCCAGTTTAGATCAACACTACAGAAGACCAGTAACTCAGTTACTGGTGTGTTAATAACCAAGTATTTACCCTTTTCCTTTCCACCATTTTAATATACCCAGCTGTGATTTGTAGTTTAGTTTATATGGCCATTCTAGGTTAAAATCACCAGAGTGTACCAGTGATACGCATGAAATGGAATATTAGTATATATAAGAAATTTCGAAGTATAAATAAAAGTATATAGTTATAACTGTATATAAGTATATGCTAACATACGTATATAAGTATATACTTATATATGTGTATGTAAGAAACATTATGCAATGAGATAAAAGTTTCATATTTTGATAAAGAACATGTTCTGCACAGAGAAAAGCACAGGTAGATTTCCACGTTAAAGAAAAATGAATTAAGTAAAATGTACTAACATATATCAGTAGTTACGAATTTTCATGGGAGATGCCAGATTTAGGAAAGAGTGAATTTTCAGGTGAAGTGGGCATATAACAAAGTATTTATTAGGTAGATTTAACTTATTCAAGTCCAGACTTGAAAGTAACAGCACAAAGAGAATAGCAAATGCTAGTGCTTGATGCTAAAGACAGTGAGGAAGATTTACAGGTTTATCTTTCTAACAAGATTTAGAGAGCTTAGCACACTTTCACCTTTAGGCCTAATATAGGAGCACTTTGTTGTACACAGGGATTTGACAAACAAATTTTATATGATCTCTGTGAGAAGATTAGAGAAGACTCTAAGGTGAGGCAGTGGAGAACCACCCTTTACAGAAAAAGAAAGGCTGAAATGTCACCCTAACCACTGTCCAAAAACCCTCTGTAAATTTTGGCCAGTTCAGCCACATTAACCCCTTTTTTTTTTCCCTTGTGATCTTGTGTCATTTTATCCTTGTAAATCCAACATTGCTTCAGGATGTCAGAAAAAGCATACTGAATCCAGCACTGAGACTGGCAACATGGTGAAGTCCTGCAGAAGTCATGAGTGGTGTCAGAGGGAATGTGTGACTCCTCAGAACAGCCTGGCCCTGTAGTCCATGGATGTCAAATGCTGCGTGCTCTGGTAAAGGTCAGCCTGACAGCTTTTGGCCATGATTCGTATCAGGTATCCCACTGAAAATGTTATCTGTACATCTATGCCTACTACAACTACATAGTTGGTTGAATATTGGGAAGAATATTAATCTCTTTTCAAAACTGAACCCCAGAGTAATGCCCATTTCTTGTACAGGAGAAGGAAGACTGCAAAATTCTTGTTCTTCATTATTTTTCTATCAGGAAGAGTATTTTAATTCACTTTACTGGAGTTATTCTTGGCTTAGATCAAGAATACAAATGAAAGCAGAATCTCAGAAAAGAAATTGTTTGAATTATCTCCATCTCTGATAGTACACATTACATTTGCACTCATTTTCAAAAAAATCAATTTCTTAAAAGGATAATTTTAATTATTGGTACCAGCTCTTTATTTATCAGACACTGAATTATTGATTTTTTAACCTTATTGACCTTTTATCAGTAAAACAAATTTGGTACTTTATTTTCTCAAATTTAGATGGAATACCTGCCAATTGATCTCTGTAGTAGAGGGACAGTATTAAGATTATTTCTTGAAATTAACTTTCTTTCATTTTAACATAAAATTACATATTTTGCAGCCCAGAAATGGATGTCATTGCATACAAACTCTATTTCAATTCTTTAGTTTAGAAGCACTATCTTCCTAACTATGTTGTGGTATTTTTTAATGTGTTTCTGTTCTCGTCAAAGGAGAACCAGGGTTTAACAATGACAAGGCAAAGTAAGCTTCCAATTACTTTGATTAATAAATAACATTCTTTGCCCACAATATTTTCTTTGAAAATAGTAAAGCTGTCAAAAAAAGAACCTAATAAAGTTATTACTCTGGGTCAAGAACAAAGTTTGAATGTAAGCTTAAATGCAATCCACATCTTTCATATTTCTCTGAACAAGATGTAAATGTCTGAAATGCAGGTTGATTTGACATGACTCAGAAAACTGTATAAAATATTAGTTACATGTTGTGATTTTCCAGTTAGATGAATGCAATTGAATAATATCCCTTACTTCTACTTACAGGTAGCTTTAGGATGAAAACTGAGGCTTGTTTTAACTTACAATTTTGTATTTTGTCTGATGAGTCTATTTCTAAACTAATGGATATAGGAAAAAAAAACACGTACTATCAAGAACTGGGATCTTTTTTGGAAAGACATGCTATCTGAGCATGATTATGCTAGGCAGGACAAAAGCATTCCGGAATCGGCCTTATTGTAGGATGATTAGTTAATTTGGAAGTACACACTCAGAAAAACCCATGGGTATAAGTCTATGGTCATAAACAAGACTAACAGCCTCTCTACAGAACCCGCATTCTTTCCCCTCAGGAATTCTTACTTCTACTGTGATATTCTAAAAAGGCATATATTATGATAAAGAAGTAGGAACAAGTGAAATAAGTACACTTCTGACAAAAGAAAAATTTAAGCAGACATTTCCTTTCCTAGAGTATTTCAAGTATTTCTGCTCAAATGTTACCTGCTGACCTTGGTGTCCAGTATCTCCCACAGCAACGACATCCTACTGCAGTGGTGTCTCTGTGGCCTGGGGGTGGCAAGCTTCCTCACAAAACTGTCAGAGGAACTAGACTTGGTTCATGTAGTTCATTCCCATAAGGTCATGCAAGTTTGAAAATTTCTTTTTTTTAGACAGGTTACACAAGTGAATCCTTCAGAAAAGTCCATCTTTAGAAATATCTTAAAGTACAAATTCACTGAGGTTTGTCTGTGCTGTGTGCTAAAAAGAGATGAAGTTTTTTATTCTGTTTTGCTTTGGGCTGGTTTTTTGTTTCCAGGACAAAGTCTTGAATTCTCCAAATGCTTATGCAATTAGCATTCATTATCTTAATAAATATAGTGTGAAAACTCTGATAAACATGCTACAGCCTGTTTTATGACATATATTGCTAACCTTACATAGGAATACACTATGATTTTACAGATTTTATTTATTGCATTTTTGGACCCTTTTATGTTTATGTAAGCTGGTTATCTCTTTTGCAACTTTATCAAAACTAGTCAATCTCAAAAGATATCTTGAGATAAGAGAAAGTAAAAAAAGCTCTTCATACCACCTTGACTTTAAATGCAGCATTGTGGTGCCACTTCTCTGTCACCCCTGTAGACAAAAATTATAAGTAACTGAAGCTATTCACTGTACTTTATAGAGTTGTATACACCTGTGATCACAGACACACTTAACTTCCGCAGAAGTGAGAACTACTAGGTTTTCTTAAAGGTTTTCTTCTGATGCATACCTCAATAGTGTGAAAATGGATTAAACTGTTGTATATTGCTCCCCTAGAAACAGTGTGTTTATAACAGAAAAAAATCTGGCATTATATAACAAAAAAGCAAGAGCTCTTGTGGTTTGAAGGAAAAACAAAAAAAGAAAAAGCTTGTCATTGGACTAGATCAACTGTGCGTACTATTTCTGTAGTTAAATTGCATCATTAACTAAGTGAAGTTTGTTCTTTACTTGCAACTATCTCTTCTCGAATGAGAACAATCATAGAATCATAGAATGTTAGGGGTTGGAAGGGACCTCAAAAGATCATCTAGTCCAACCCCCCTGCCAGAGCAGGATCACCTAGACCAAGTCACACAGGAACATGTCCAGGCGGATTTTGAACGCCTGCAGAGAAGGAGACTCCACAACCTCCCTGGGCAGCCTGTTCCAGTGCTCCGTCACCCTCACTGTGAAAAAAGTTTTTCCTTATGTTTACCCTAAACCTCTTGTGCTCCAACTTAATCCCATTGCCTCTTGTCCTAACATTGGATGACATTGCGAAGAGTCTGGCTCCATCCTCCTTATACTCGCCCTTAACATATTTATAGACATTAATGAGGTCCCCCCTCAGTCTCCTCCAGGCTAAAGAGACCCAGCTCTCTCAGCCTCTCCTCCTAAGGGAGATGCTCCACTCCCTTAATAAGCTTGGTGGCCCTGCACTGGACTCTCTCCAGTAGCTCTATGTCTTTCCTGAACTGGAGTGCCCAGAACTGGACATAGTATTCCAGGTAGAGGGGGAGGAGAACCTCTCTTGACCTGCTGACCACACTCTTCTTAATGCATCCCAGGATGCCATTGGCCTTCTTGGTTGCGAGGGCACATTGTCGGCTCATGGTCATTCTCTTGTCCACCAGGACCCCTAGGTCTTTTTCCCCAGAACTGCTTTCCAACAGATCAGCCCCCAGCCCATACTGATCCATGGGGTTGTTCTTCCCCAGATGCAGCACTTTACACTTGCTCTTGTTAAATTGCATTAAATTTCTCCGCGCCCAGCTCTCCAGCCTGTCCAGGTCATGCTGGATGGCAGCACAGCCTTCTGGAGTGTCAGCCACTCCTCCCAGTTTTGTATCATCAGCAAACTTGCTGAGGGTACCCTCTATCCCTTCGTCCAGGTCATTGATGAATATATTGAACAATATTGGACCCAGCACTCACCCCTGGGGGCCACCACTACCCACAGGCCTCCAGCTAGACTCTGCTCCACTGACCACAACTCTCTGGGCTCTGTCCTTCAGCCAGTTCCCAATCCACCTCACTGCACAACCACCCAATTACACACTTCTTAAGCTTGGCTGTGAGGATACCATGGGAGACAGTATCGAAAGCCTTGCTGAAGTCAGGAAATACCACATCAACTGCCCTTTCCTCATCTATTCAACTACTTGTGCCATCATAAAAGTCTATCAGATTAGTCAAGCATGATTACCCCTTACAGAATCCACGTTGACTACTCGTGATAAGCCTGCTTTCCTCCACGTTCTTCGAGATGGTGGCAAGAACAAGCTGCTCCATCACCTTTCCAGGGATGAAAGTGAGGCAGAGCAGCCTATAGTTACCCAGGTCCTCCTTTTTGCCCTTTTTGTATATTGGAATGACATTAGCCTTCCTCCAGTTCTCATGCACCTCTCCTGATCTCCAGGACCTCTCAAAGATTATGGAGAGTGGCCTAGCAATGACCTCTGCCATCTCCCTCATCACTCGTGGGTGTATCCCTTCGGGGCCCATAGACTTGTGGATGTCCACTTTGATCAACTGATCTCTAACCCAAGCCCCTTCGAAACTTCCCTAGAAACTTCCTTCCTCCAGATTTCCTCTGTGGTCTTGAAGGCCTGGGACTCCTGGTAGCTGGCTTGAGTAGTAAAGACCGAGGAGAAGGTGGCATTCAGTATTTCAGCCTTCTCTCTATCCTTGGTCACCAGCGCACCCACTTCATTCAGCAGTGGGCCCACATTTCCTCTATAATTTCTTTTGCCTCCAACATACTTGAAAAAGCTTTTCTTGTTGTCCTTGACCTCTCTCACCAGGTTTAGTTCTAGAGAGGCCTTAGCTTTCCTTGTTGCATCCCTGCATCCTCTGACAACCTCCCGGTATTATTCCCAAGTGGCCTGCCCCTCCTTCCATGTTCTGTATAATTCCTTCTTCTGCTTAAGTTTATGTAGTAGCTCCCTGCTCAGCCATGCAGGTCTCCTAACTCTCTGTACTTGATTTCCTACTCTTTGGGATGCACTGATCTTGAGCCTGGAGGAAATGATGCTTGACTATTAGCCAGCTTGCTTGGGCCCCCTTACCTTCTAGGGCCCTGTCCCATGGCGCTTTTCCAAGCAGTTCCCTGAGGAGGCCAAGGTTGGCCTTTCTGAAGTCCAGGGTAGTGATCCTGGTTGTGGCCCTGTGCCTACTGCCCGTAATTCCAAACTCCACCATCTCATGGTCACTACAGCCAAGGGTGCTTCCCACCTTCACATCCTCAACCAGTTCTTCTTTGTTTGTCAGTACATGGTCCAGCAGCACTCGTCGGCTCCTCCACCACCTGCGTTAGGAAGTTATCAACGCTCTGGAGGAACCTACTGGACTGCGCATGCCTGGCTGCGTGGCTTTCCCAACAAATGTCAGGGTAATTGAAGTCCCCCATGACAACCAGAGCCTGTGTTTTTGATGCTACTTCCAGCTGCCTGTAGAAGGCCTATGTTACTATTTTGAAACATGTAAACCTAAAATACATTTGACTACCTGCAACATATGCTCCCTCAGGAAGGAATGCATAGATGTGTACATTCATACGTGAGAAGGACACTAAAATGTACTGTAAACACATCTCTTTGACTTTCTAGCTTTTCCATAAGTATTTTATGCAATTAAACAGTAAAAATATTGTTCTGTGCATGGAGCTCAGACTCACTCATTCCATAACAACCTATATGACTGGTGAAGTCACCTCCAATGGAAGTCACCTCCCTGACGACTTCACAATGAATAATTTTGTCCTGACATTACCAATTAAGATTGTACTATTATATTATTGTACCTACTTTAGAGAGAAGGAGGGTGATACACAGTATGATGTATTCAAGGTCATGCATGAAAACAGAAATAGGTAAAAATGGAGTTTTTTAAGTAAATTTCAAAAAGTTATAAGCTTAGATGCTTTTGAAAAATGTCACAAGGCATTCTATTTTCAAGCTTAGCTGTTTGAATGCCATTTCAATCTGTCCCTTATCACTATGAAAAAAAAGTTTGTTCTGTAGCTGAACGATAGCTCATGGCACTCAAGATTTTAAAAAACTGTGCTGCAAAATAGAGTAAGGTGTCCCATTCCATATAATTTTGCCTGTTTGCAGAAAATGACAATATTGGTGAGAAATAAAAAAAAAAACTGGAAGTGCTTTCTGGAAGAACGGACAGGTAGATTTAAAAATAGCAAGTACCATATATATTTGGGAATTTATTTAAAAAAAAAAATAGAATAACAAGAAGTGCCAAATTACTACTGAAAATAAACAGTGATTTTAAATCTCATATGCTCTAAAGTGAATGTGCATGATGTGAAAATGTATTCATAAGTGGAAAAGAGAGACAAGAAATCTTTGGTGTGCTTTTTTTTCTATTCTGCCTTTGTTAGCCCTTAATCTCACATTTAAAACATTTCTGCTCAGGGAACAGAAGCTCTGTCATGTGATTTACAAGAAATAATACATGATAAATAAAAAAAACCCAACAAAATTTCATTGAAACAGTTCAGGAATAATCCACCAATGGATCACCATTGGTCCAAGCTCTTCAGTGACATTCTTTAGTAATATATGTATTTCCAAAAATCAGAGTGACTTTTCTTTTTGTTAGTGTGTTGGGTTTGTGTCTGGTGCGTTTTTGGTAGTGGGAAATTGGGGCACCTGAGTGGCTCCTGTAAGAAGCTTCTAGAAGGTCCCCTGGCTTGAAAAGGGAAAAACCTGCTGGGCAACTTCTTTTGTTTTGGAGAGAAGGGAGATATGAGTGAAACATATGTGGACACCAAGGTCAGTGAGGAAGGAGGTGGGGAGGTACACTGGAGAAGAGATTCCCCTTCAGGCTGTGGTGAAACAACAGGCTGACCCCATGCAGCCCATGAAGATTAACATTGGAGCAGATGTCCATTTGTAGAGGACCCCACATTGGAGCACGTGACTGCAGCCAAAGAAAACCATGACTCCAAGAGAAACCTGCACTGGGATAATCACTGGGAGGACTACAGCCCATGGAAGGGACCCACACTGCAGCAGTTCATGAGAAGCTGCAGCCCATGGGAAGGACTTACTTTGGACAGGTTTATGAAGGACTGTCTTCTGTGGGACGGACACCATGCTGGAGCAGGGGAAGAGTGTGAGGACTCCCCTTCCTGAGGAAGAAGGAGATGCAGACATGACATGTGATGAACTACTACAGACCTTATTCCCTGTCCCTCTACGCCACTGGTGGAGGGGAGGTAGAGAAACTGGGAGCAGAGATGAGCCTGGGAAGAAGGCAGGGGTGGATTGAGGGTATTTTTAAGTTCTGGTTGCATTTCCTACATTGATTTGGTTGGTAAATTGGTGGTTTGCTTTTGTTTAAATGAAATGGATGTTGTTTCTCCAAGTTGAGTTTGTCTTTTGCTCCTGACCGTAATTGCTGAGTGAGCCCTCCTGTCTTTAGTCTCCACCCTTGAGCCTTTTGTTGTATTTTCTCCTCTCCATCCTGCTGAGGAAGGTAGGAATGAGCAAGTGGCTGCATGGTGCTTTGTTGGTGTCTGGGCCTAAAACAGGACAGATAGTAATTGAATAATGGCCAGATTTTAATAACCTATTAATCCAAGGGACAGTTTTACTTTGATCCATTCAGAGAACTTTTTCTAGCAATATATAATGTTATGCTGCTTCCTCTGAATGGGAACTTTCAGTAATGAAGCAAAATTTAATGAAATAAAGTATACAGTTTTAATGTATATTGAGAGAAAAATGCAAGAATTACTGTCTAAACCAGATGTAAAGCTTTAATCTCTACATGTACTAGTGCACATTGTATGTGTTACATGCATTCATATAAATAGTTGTGGAACAGTATACATATGAAAAAAAAAGAACAAAGAAAAAAGCTGAATTTAATTCATGTCATTTTTATTGTTCACATCAGAGCTTTTGTTCTTGTTTTCCCTGCTCAGTTTATTGTGCTACAATCATCACATGCTAGCCATATATAATTGGATTTTGCTTTTCATGTCTTTGCTGTTTCTCTGAGAAGAGAAGCATCAAAGAAAGCAGTTCCCTGTCTGCTTTTCCTTATCTTCATCACTTCCCCCCCATCCCAGCTCTGGAACAATGAAATGTGAATCTGTTCAGAGCCTTTGAGCCAGAACAGAAGGTAATATTTGGGTCTTCTATTGTTTTTGCTACTAGTTGTTCTCCTGCTGGAGGTCTTTTAAGCCTTTGAAGGCTTGCTCTTGGAGCTCATGAAACTGAGTCCTAAGTATTAATGTCTCCACTGTCCCTGAAATACTTTCGTTATTCTTGTCAGCCTCACTGGGATAAGTCTGCTGCTAGAGCTACTGTAAATACCTCTGGTAAGCACACCTGTCACCTGTCTGGATTTAAGCTAGAAAAAAACCCAAAATATGCATTAGTGGAAACAGCATATATCACAGAATCATTTAGGCTGGAAAAGACCCTTGGGATCACGATGTCCAACCATTAATATGAAGGGTGATTTTTGACTACAGGATATAAGACTGATTTTTAATAATTTTTTTTAAATGCTGACTACTGCCTGGGAAGCCTATGAACCTGTTCTGGACTACACTCGATTTATAGCTATATATAAAGGGCGCTCTTCGAGGCTTGACAATTACAAATCATCAATACCAGAAAACATTCTGAATAGAATCATTAGAATTTTAAATAAAGGGAATGCCAAAAATACCCAAGTAAAAATGGATTAAATGCTTAAAATAGATTTTGAACTAACTCTAATTAATGATAATTGCAGTCTAATTCATTAGGATTGAGCTGATCCTGATAGGAAAATGTGATGTACCACACAAATGCACTCCCTGGCAGGCAGTGGGGGCAATCAGCCTTCAGCTGGTGAAGCAGCTGTGTATGGTTAGATGTGAGAGGTTAGGGGAGTATCAGAAAACTTTGAACTCATGGTTATTTCAGACTTTCAAAGGTACTTGACAAGCTCAAAGAGGAAAAGTCGTGCATACCTTTTCTGACAGATGATATTGGGGAGCAAGAAGTTCCTCAAGAATTGAGTGTTGTTTGGGTGTATGTGTTTTAATGTTGCAGAAGAGGAAAAGTTGCTATAATAGCTAAAATAGGTCTCATAGATGTAAGGGTATTTCAAATTTATCTAGACAAGTTTTTTTTCCTGTTTGCTTTTCTGTTAAGAAGATGATGCTTTGATATAGGGCCATGGGATGTGTAGTTATTAAATTAAATCACTTGGTGTTCTAAAGTATTTTCAACTCCCTTAACAACTCTTAAGTTTTCTTCAGGGAGAGGGCCAGTCTATCAACTAGTGTTATCACCTGAAAGGAGAGGTGTGGGATTGGATGTTTTAATGTAAGATGTACAACATATATCTGATGAACTAGTGAAAAAAACAAAGATAGCATTCTTCCGGTGAATAGTTGTTTTGTCTGATGTCTTATGAGGTATTTTGAGATTCTCAAATAGCCTTTTTAAGGTGGCCCTTCTAGTGTGTTTCTGTCTTTGTGATAAATCCATCTCTTCTGTTGTCATCTGATCCTAATACTCTTATACTTCAAATGTATTTTAATTGATAGGTAAGGCATGCAAAATGGTGGAAAGGTCTGTTTTAGTGAGTCTTTAACTCGCTGAAGTATGTGTCTATACACATAAATAGCTGAAGTGCTTTAGATTGCCCATGTATGAAAGAAATTCTGTGCATCCCACAGGAAAGATGAAAGTTTTATGGAGTAGTTGGATTGTTACTTGTTTGTTTTGGTGTATTGTAGTTTGGGGTTTTTTCTGTGTTGGTGTCAGGTTTTTTCCTGTGTAATTCCATATTTTTTTTCTGACAAGAAAGGCTTCTGGTTTGGGGGAAATGTGGAGAGGAGGAGCAAAAATGGCTGAAAGTTATCTTTCTGTCCAGTTGCAACAATCTCGAGAAGACCTGCCACAGGATGGCTTTGACTGCTGAGCAGAAGAGGCTTTTGAGAAATAGTAACTCTTATAGAGCTTTGGGGTTTCTGTGTAATATGTATCTTGAACAGTCTTGGGGAAACAGGTTTTTATGGGTCATACCCTGTTCTGGATACATGTTCCAAAAAATTTCAGGAAAAATGAATAAATCAAGATAATTGTTCCTCTCATATATTTTACTCCTAAACTCTTTATCTCCTCATGGTGTGTATAATCAAAACTTTGATAATAAAAAAAAATATTCAATTTTATTGTTTGACATATTCTAAAACTTTAGGTATTTTCTTGCAAAGAACTTGTCGATAAAAGGTGTTGCAGTGAAAAGAGGGCTTCCTCCAGTACCTGCCCTTACACAGTTAGGTTTCAGGTTCTGTCCAATCCTAATTTATGTTTAAAGTTTTTTTTTGGGGGGGGGGGGGGGGGGGGGGGGTGGGGTGTTTTGGTTTTGTTTTTTTTGTTTGTTTTTGTTGTTTTTTTAAAAGAAACAAAACCCAGCAGGGTTATGGAGGAGGGAAACATAACAAGATGGCTAATTGAAAACAGTTTGTAGTGAAGGCAACACTGACATCTTTCTGAAAAAGAATGTGTGAAGTAATGTGTAGTGGGAAGGTTTCTATGCCATGTGATTACTGTTGCTGCTGTAACCACCTGTTTTTCCAACCTTCTAATTTTCCTCAGATAACCAGTAAATCATAACTGTCTCTGTCAAAATTGAATTCCCTCAGTATATGGAGAAGAAGCAAATTTTAAACCTTTATTATGAATAAAATAGTATTTCTAGAAGTATCAGATGCTGTGATGATAGTCTTAGCTGCAATACTTAGGATAACAAAAGGAAGGAATCAAAATACAAAAGAATGATGTACTGCATTCTTTAATCTGCTGTTTTATAAGAGAACTGATTAGACAATGATACAGGTATGAATGAGTTAACCTGTACCATTTATTGGTAGGAATTATTTTTCCTAGTTAAGTTATTTTCCATTCCAGCAAGATGATAAAAGCTCCACAGAAGGTGTGAAACAGTCACAAGCACACTATGGTGCAAGTTAAAGGGTATCTGATTTCCCTTAGTGAAAGCAAGATCCACATTCAATGGATTTTGAGGCTGCTGTAAAATATTGGGAGCAAAGCTGTGAAAGTTATGGAACCAGAAGTAATTTTACTGTTCTTCTGTCTCAAGCTTTTGGAGTTTTTTTTTTTAATTGTTACGTTAATATTTGTAAGTCTGAATACATAGGCAATTGGTGCCACTTTAACAGAATGGAGTTAAAATATCAGGAAACAACTACTATGGCTACAATTGTTTTGGGTTTTTTTGGTTTGGGGTTTTGTTTTTTTTTTCCCTTGGTCCACATGCATATTCAGTTCTTTGGTGCTTTTTCTCATTTAACTGTAATATTAAACTATTTTGTAATTAATTTTTATAAAATCTGTGTCTGAGAAATAGTAACTGTTGTCTTCACATATAAATGTTCATTCTAAAACAATGGGGAGATATTGCTAAGTTCAAAGTCAGGCGGTTACGTCTGTATGTATTTTTATGAACAACTTTGTAAGTTAATGATCACTTTGCAAATGTTAAGTCCCAGTTAAGTCCAAAATAATTAGTTTTCTAATGACTAAACTGAAGTTTCAGTGCAGCTGCATGAGAGACAAAATATCTCAGAGAGTGAACTTTTTCACTTAGTTTTTACTTAAGTTGATCCTTTTACAATAGAAGATGGTGATGAAAAAATCCCATGCACAGATGCTAAGGAAGCATACATAAGTAAGTATAAAGTTAATGTCAGGTAAACACAAGAAATGCAAATGACCTGAGAAAGGAATCCCTAGTATGGTTAGCTTTTCTTCTTCAGAAAAGTATTCTCTAATATAAAAAAATTACTCATTAACTGGCAGTTTTAATAAGAAACACATGCTAGGAAAAGAGAAAAATAGCAAAAGCATAGGTAAGACATGTTACCTGATTTAGAGTGACTTTTAAATTAATCTTTGTTTCATTGATACTGAAGATAAGGAAAGAAATTTGAGTAATGGGCCTGAAGAAAGATGAGTGGCATTATAATTTAACATATTAATATCCTATTGAAGCTGATGCATGGGATAGAAATAAATCAACTTTACTTATCATGCTGGAATCTGTCAAAGAACAGGAGTATTTGATTATACAGGCATGGTATTCACTGGATTCAGACTTTTTGATATCACTTAAAACAATTCATTATTATTAGTATCTTAACTTCATATTGTTAATATAGAACATATTTTGTTGTTTTCAGTGATCATGAGATACAACATTTTGACTGTATCAACTTTTACTATTACTGGATTCAACTGTTGTGTAGTGTGCATGAGTGTTTAAATGGTAATTAAAATTGTTGAATTTATTATTACATGCATTACTCAAATTTAATGTACTGACATCTGCAAATGAATGCAGTTCTGAAGATAACTAGTGTATTTTGACAGAAGTGTAAGTCTCAGTACATCTATTTGAACCATCTCCCGTCCACACTGTTTAAAAAAACCCAAATCATAATTGTTCTATCTTCTTGCTCTTCCACCAAGTAAATATGTCTCCCTCTTTTTACATGTTTGGCCATTTATAAATTCTCAGGATTATCTCTTTTCCTCACCTGAGGAAACTCAGAGGAAGAGCTGAAAGTAAGCCATAAACCAGAACCAGTTGCTGTCCTGTTCCTCTTGAGGAGGAGGGTTGGGTGACAAGTGTGTTTGGTACAAAGTTAGCTTTAGCAGCACCTTAATTAAGGACATGAATTATGTAGCAGCCTTATGAGCAACACAGCTCTTGCTGCTGGAGGTAATGTAATCTCCAGCACAGGAACAAAACTGCCTTTGGGCCATGGGTTGGCAAGATTTCCTGTATAGGTCAGGAATCTCTCATAGTACAAGACTACAAAAGTAGGAGGAAGTCAGTTGATAAATTTATCCAGAGCATCTCAGGTTCTGTAATCTCACCATGATGATATGTCCTGAAGTTGCAAAAAAGACTGGAGTACCATCAAGTTTACTTTTCACTGTACAACTGTAAACAGTTAAAGATATCCCAGAAATAATGAAGCTCAGAAATGTTGGTCTTTGTACATGTATGCAGTCTGCTTAATGAAACTCTGCTAGTATCTTGGATCATCTGTAAATGTGACGTCTGGTTATTACTCTATTTTGCTCAGGTTTATCAGCATGACAATGATTGTGATGTTTAGTTGCTTAATAGGATATTTCTCTTCTTAAATTCATTAACTTTTTGAAAAAAGCAAACTTGTGAATCACCAGGTTCTCAAATAATGAAACAAACTAATAAATCATGAAAGATCAAAATTGTTGTCTTCTGGCGTAGTTTAGTTTACAGGGTTAGGGTTTTTTTGTGGGGTACATTGTAGAAGGCTATTAAGATTGTTAAGTCAGGCTGGCCAGTTGCAAGATCCAGTTACAGTGTACTTTGGGTAAAGGAATAACCCGTTGCAAATGACCCTCAATTCTGAACCAATTAACCAATTTTTTTTCATTCTGTTCTCTATTGTAATCTTATTTCTGTGAATCAATATGTTTAGGATTGCTTGTTTTCCAAATGACATTAATTTTCAGATCCTAAATTCATGGTATATGATGGTATACGGTTTTTATATAGTCCTGGTAAGAATTTGCCCTTTCATTGTTTTAGGACTGTCTTTTTCCTGAAAATACTTTGTCAATTTGTCCCTGTCTTCAAAGAAAAGGAACATGAGAAAGAAGCTTCTTGTAGTCAAGAAACTTGTTTCTAAGGAAACATTTTGGGTTTTTTTGAAACATTCTTTTTCTTTCTTTAAAAAAAAAAGAGCATCTGAAATAAGGACAGTCAGTGTGACAGATACAGATGTTTGTGTTAAATCCCTGATTCCTTTGAAACAGGTCTTGTACAAGTAGCTTTGTTTAGCAACTAATGCTGAAGAAATACAGCTTAGTTGCTAGATATATCGAGTAATGCAGTGTTCTGGATCTCTTGGGGTAGTGAATAATTGCCATCTTTGATTCCACTCAAGCTGCAACAAAGAAGTAATCTTGTGGCTGCTTAGGAATGTAAAGCCAGGCAGGATGCAAGTACCCACCACCCAAGGCTCTTATTTCCACCCCTGCCTCACCAAGTTTCAAGACTTGGTTGATATCCTGGCAATAGGTATTTATTTTTTTTATAAAATGGCACTATTCATTGTTGTTTGATACTAACTTCTGTTTATTCAAAAGCTCTCTATTGAAGTGATGCCCTACATAACTGGCTATTTGTGTGAGTATTGTGGAATTGTGCGGCTTGTGAGAAGTTGATGATAGAAGTAATTCCTAATACTATTCAATGATTACTTCTGAAATCTTGAGGGTACCTAGAATGTGGTGTTTCAAGCAGTCTGCAAGCTTGTGAATTAACTAGTGAAATGTTTGGCATACATTGCCAAAAATAAATCCCTATTTACCTGTTCTGTCATGGTATAAAGACTTCTTAACTTCAATTTATATCTTATATTTGAGACATGACTGGTTCTGAAAGGGCAAGTGCTAACAACAGCACTAAATATCTGACATACCGTATTTATCTTGTAGGTAAGGGTAAGAATCCTGTATTCAGGAGTGGAATTACCTTATGCTTTTTTATGAAAGGGTGTGGTAATGGTCTTATTCTGCCCATAGCTAAGTTTTTAAGAACCTCATGAATTTCAACCTGTCAAACAGCAAAGTGAAGCCTATGGATGGGAAGAGCTCCTTTCAGTGATATATAGGCTGGGAACTGAATGTCTGTAGAGAACCTCTACTGGAAAGGACCTTGGTTATCTTGGCAAAGGCTGAACAGTGGTGTGTTCTGTCAGAAAAGGTGGACAAAAGCATGCTGGTCTGTATTAAAAGGACCACAGCTGGTAAATGGAAGAAGTGATTATTCCCCTCTACTCTGCACTCAGAAGATCCTCTCTAGAACAGCGTGTCCAGTTTTGTCACTGCATTATAACCATTGCTTACAACCAAGAATAATATTATGAATAATTAATGATATATTATTCTTATGAATAAAAAGGAGTTTAGGGAGGGGGAGGAATATGGGATGGACAGGAATGGAACAAATGTTTGGGAAATGGAGCACTTGGTCTATGATGAGAGGTCAGGAGGCTAAGGCTTGTTTGGCCAGAGGGAGAAAAGGCTTTTGGGAGGACCAAAGCAGATGTCACTATGTCATTAAGATGACAGTTATATATCAGTTAAGACAGCATAATCAGTGCCTTCTATACTTAGTCTCCCTTTTTTATTTTATCTAAACTGCTTTCAGCTGTTTTATACAGCATTGAGCCACAAATATCAGTGTTAAGTGAACAACATGTGCTCAGACTTCTTCTGAAAAGGGAAGAAGAAGAGGTGGTATGATCTTCTGGTTTGTCTTTATTTATTTATTAGTTCATCAAGGATATGATTAAAGGAAACAGTAGTCAGAAGTAGCTTCATTTCAAATTTATTTCCTAAAGCAATTCTGTAGAACCAGGGTGGATGTTGAGAGCTCCATGGAAGAAGTTATATAAATTGAGTCATGTTCAATATCTGTACTGAAAGAAACTCAGATACAAGTAGCAGGGAACAATATTTAAGGATAAATAAATTCTAAGTCTTTTCCGTTCTTGGTAGCATTTCAATAATTTACTGCAAATGTAAGGTTAAGCATAATTGTCTTTCCCCAGAAGACAGTCAAGTTTATCAGTGCAGTGAGTGTTGTTTCATCTGAACTGGAAATGGTAAAACAGACAAGGTTGTACAACTACTCTCAAGGTATGTTATGGTAAGATACCAAAACTAAGTCTCACATAAATCTTCACAACAGCTCTTTTTTGCTTAAAGAGTCAGACTGAAAACATAAATTCACTGGTCTGCCTTTTCTTTCTTAGTCTTTGGTAAATCCACTTATTGGTATCCAGCAGACTGAATGGTGCTTTCAAAAGGAGCAGTGCTTCCCACTTTCTCTAGGACTCAGTTCCTTGCTCATCAGAAAAAGAAGTTTTTCATCTGATAGTCTTCTGTTTAGAGCTCACCTCATTGGGAGGAGGAATTCATTGGCCACATGTTGCAAATGCCTTCCCCCTTCAACTCCCACTAAATGTGATGCTGAGTCCTCATTAGGGCCTAGAGTTCAGACACGGACTGCAGAAAGATTCTTTTCTACAATTTGCTACTGGGGCCTGGGAGTTCATTAATCATTCAAATGGTGGAAATACTGTACTGTAAAATGAAGCAAAGTTCATGTATATGGTGCTTATCAGGGATTTAACTAGATATCTTTTGTGAATATCTTTTTTTTTTAAGAATGCTGAGTCAACTTCCAGAGATAATTAAACTTATAAATGTGGATACATTGATAATCATAAATGCATTTGTTGATTACAAGCCTAGAGAATGCTAATTTGCTTGCAAGGAGATTTCAAAGACCAGTGAACAAATTAGTATTGCAATTCAGTTTTAGTGTTCAGTACCTCCAAGATTAGACCACTGGCAACATACAACATGAATGTGCATGATATTTTCTTGGATCTTCATTGTTCTTATGAGCTTAGTTCCATATAATATTTGTATGAAAAGAGAATTACACTATACACAGACAGCGCTTTTATTCCTGTACTTAATTGCCATGTAGAGTATTCCATCATCATCAACTTTTCTGTACTCTTAAATGTATAGTGCTAACAAACTGCAGAAAACCAATTATGAAGATGTATTCATAGCTGACTCTAAAGTACTTATTAATTTTACGTGCTCTTTTGGTAAACTTCAGTCCTCAAAAGAGGTTTTATCTAAGTGGCAGTGAGAGCTCCTAGTACTTAGGGTTTTCACAGCCAAGCTGAACAAAATGCAGAACTAAAATATTGCTTGCCTCTGACTTGCACAAATTCCTATAGCTTAATCAGTTTAGTGTGTGTGTCAAGCTGGACAGGCTTATACTGAAAAACAGACCTAAACCAACCACAGGAAACAAGGGGAGAGAGACTCTGAAAGTACTACATTTTTCTACCCTGTATTATACTCAGCTTTCTATAGTTAGGAATGAAAGTGTTGTGTTCTGTAATTTAAAAAACTTTATTGTCTAAATAAAAACCTGTTCTTGCTTGCTATGGAATAGGAACTTTGAAATTCTCCTTCTCTAAGTCTTAAATCTAACAAAAAAAAATCCTTTCTATAAATATTTTATATGTTATCTGAATACTATTATAACATTTATTATAATATGTATAACACATTATAGCCTCAGTTAGAACAGTAAATTTTATCCCAAGACCCAACGCTGCTTGCTGTCTGCCAGTCCTCTGGCTTTCTAGCAGGAATGTCAAAATAATTTTCGGAGTTACACAAGTACTTCTGTTTTAATTGAAATTAATTACCTGGACTTAGTTCTTTTACCCAAGGAAGTGTTTTGCAAATGTTATTTAATTTTTTTTTTTTATGACATAAGTAATGAACACCTATCTTATTATTTTCTGTCATCTAGAACCAACATCATTAAGAGTATGTTTACTTGTCTCATCATGATACGTCACACTATTATGTGTTTCTAGAGAAAACAGCAAATCCTGACAGTAATTTGGAGAACTTCCTTTCGTATTTTCCAGACAAGGATTTGAAAAGAAATTTTCTGAAATGCATCAGTCCATATAGTACAACAGTTTTGGGAAGTAGATTCAGCCAATCAGGAATATCCAATTACTGAATGACATGTTTCAGTGTTTAAGACCAGAAGGTAATTCTGTTTTGTGCATGTGCTGACACCTGTAGATTTCTAGTGTGATTTCCAGCAATATGAACTGGGCACACTGTTAATGGAAAAATTTCCAAGTTTCTAACACTGCAATACAAGGAATTAAGACAAGTTTAGGAATTCATTGCATTAGCTCTCTAGATGTGTGGGTTCACTGGCTCATATCGAAGACCTGGGTAGCCTTGCTTGTTGTCCTGTTATGTCCTCTGCAAGGAGTTTCATAGGTCTGCTATACAATCTGTGAAATTACCTTAAACAGAAAACACTAGCTCACCCTATTTCAGTAAATAGATAAGCTGCCTAAAAACTATCACCAGAGAACAAAGTTAAGACAAACTGCTCCAGGTTTCAAGCATTTCTTGAAGAACTAAAAAAGGATGTATTGGTAAGAATTGCACTATAGTCTAAAAAAATCCAAATGAGAAATATTTCACAGAACTTCTTGGTTATAGTCAGTATGCTGCAACAGGAATATTTTCCCCAAAATGCAGTATGTGAACTACTACTTCTTCCTATCTTTCAATCACTACATGTCTGCTTTCTTCTGTGTAGTGTGCAACCACTGACACCTATACATTTTCATTGAATATTTTTCATTTCTTATTTTTTTCATAATATTTACCATTTATTAATATGAAATAAGACAAAATTAGCCAGCTTTTAACTTCTTCCTACTTTACTTTCCACATACAACTGCCTTTTTTCTTCTCTTATTCAAATATTTGATGAAAAGTGCCATTGTCCTACTGATTTAATGGTTCACTGATCCTACTATAACTTGTTAAATAATCCCTGAGCTGAATCTCCAGAATAAGAAGTAATTTAAAACAAAAGCTGCAGGCAGTTGTTACTCTCTTTTCCTTTAGTCTTTCTTGCCTAAGCAATAAACAAGTCCAGAATAATAAGGCATAGTATATTTACTTTTGAAAACTGACACCAAGGTGATAATTACCATAAACCTGCAATTTCTATGGCTTCAATTAGCAATCAAGAAATTTTTATCTTCTTTTAAGAACAAGGTAATAAATATTCAAGGAAAACAATATTTTCATTTTCTTTGAAATATCTGAACTGTTCTTAAAAAAATCTTATTTATCCCTTTCGCAGAAATTACAGGTTAAAGGGGATTGGGGGCTACAACAGTGGCATTGTTCCTGCAAAACTAACCTTTGACAATGCCTCTGTCTGGAATTCCAGTAGTGAAGTAATAGATCTTAATTACAATCATAGGATTTCCTCACATTTTATCAACCAAATAAGCTTGCTTGTCAAGTTTTCAAATCTGAGTATTTATTCTAGTTAAGTGCGTCATTCTGAAATTAGTATATCTGGATCATAATATTCCTTTGAGATGGTAAAAATGCATCTTCCGAACTGTGTCGGTAGGTATTTCAGCATATGAAGAGTTAATCAAAGTCATTCCACAAAATTGTAATTAAGAGTTTAAGAAATCTTTCTCATCTGGCTATCTAAAATCTCAGAACTGCCACATCTTATCACAGTGTCTTGCCCACAATATCCTGTGTAAAGGATTATTGCCTTCTCTAAATAACCTTCAGTCACGCTTAAAATAAACCACTTTTGTATTCTGTAACCAAAATGTTTTACAAAAGCAGTTGTGTGTTCTCATAGTGTAGACAGGATAGGAAATGTCTGTTTTAACCACAAAAAACACCTTGCCTGTTTTCCAGGGAATCAGTCATCCTAGACAGTTAAACCCAATTAAAGAACCTGATACTTGCCTCTATGGTTATATCAAGTAAAAATATAGACTTATCTGTAGTATAGCTCTTGTTCAGTGAATATTACCAGTTAATTTATGTTCACTTGTTGAGGTGTATTGTGTGTGGAAAACACAGTGCTGGAAATCACAGGTTAATTCTTTCAGTTCTTGGAAAGGAGAGCAAAGAACATTTTAATTCTAATCAGTTACCCAGTTTCTTGTACTTGAATTGTGTGAGTGGAAGACTGTATGATGTGCTTGTCTCCAGATATAGGACTGTCTATACCAACTGACAGATGGGATTTTTTTTTTTTATTTTTTTTTTTCCTACTAGAGAAGTGCAAAGCACACAGAATGTGTTAAGAAAACATGAACTATTATACTTATTTAGCTTCAGGTGTATAGAAGACTTGGAAGTTTGCTACTTCTATAACTGCTTTCTCTTGATAAAACTTCATCCAAGAAATCCTAAGCTGAATATTAAATGTGGCTTTTTTGTAGTTTTGCAATTGAATACTCTCAGCAACTGTTTTCCTTTTGAAGGGGAGAAACATAAATTCTGAATAATGGGGCACTGGCTTATTTGTCCTGTGAGCTTCATTAGAATGTGACACACTCTTTCATGTTACAGTAAGTAGGGTATCTTCCAGGATGTGCCTAAGGATGTGTTTGAAACTTAATTCAAGTTAAGCATTGAAAATAAGAGCTGTAGCCAACCCAAAGTGCTGTGTGGGTGGTGAAAGGAATCTTCAAAAAACCCTGATGGAACAGCCTAAGCAACCATCAGTGCCACTTAGGACTACAGTAGGATATTACTGTAAACTTGGTATTCAGTTCTTTGAGATATTAATGCCAGTTTTTCTTAAAGAAGTACTTTCCTAAAAATGAAGTAGCTGCCTCCTTACGTGAAAGGTAATAAATTAGAGAAAATAGATTCTCTACTAATTCCTCGGTAGAACTAAATGTTGTACAGTGTGGGAAAAGAGGTTGAAAAGTTCTGAAGTGTTGCATCATTCTCATGATATTGTCTCCTAATACATATTTTGAAATCTATCATTATTGTATCCTCCTTTTCAACACTTTATAGCATGGGTTTTGGGCACAGTTGCTGTAAATTCACCTTTCCCTAACAGAAGAATAAATGGAGGTGAGGCACAGACCACAAACAGTATTTCTTAGACTGAGTTTAATTATCCTCAGCTTAGATTTTCTTTTCCTATGACAAATCTCAGTATAATGCAGTTTTTATAGTTCAAGATATCTTTAGCCAGTTTGATTCAACTAGGTCCCAATGGTGTCTGAAATCCTGCTATTCTAGACAGCTTCCTTTGTGTCTTAAAGGAAAATCACGTACGTATGGCAAGTTAATTGGCAGTCAGAATGATTTGTAATTTTACATCTGAAAGAAGAAACAAAAGATAGATGGTATGTCCCTGAAAGGAAATAGATGGTGTTCTCTGAACTGGAAAAACCTCACTGCTAAGAAAACTGAGTATCTTTCAGTGACAAGTGATTGCTACTCACTGTGTTTGGAGATTTTTTTTTTAAATCATAACTTCCTAAACTGTAATGTAGTTAATTCTGATGTCACCAAAAAGGAATTACTCTAACACATTTGAGCTGCAATTCCCTAACTGAAGACAGACAGACAGACAGACAGACGCACACACACACAAAGATATAATTTGAAAGATATAGTGCAGTTTCCTATGCTGTAATTTTAATTATGAGTGCAAAGTTTACTGGAAATGGTTGATAACACTGAAAATAATACTAATAGTATAGCTGCTCATGAAAATGATTCTGTGCAAAGCTACATTAAGCATGTGCCCTTAAGCAAAAAGGTAAAGTTCATTTACATCCAAGTGATGATTTTTACTCTTCCTTCTTCAGTAAGACAAAACTCAGTTAGCAGTGGAAAGGATTTATAGTGTGCTTGCTAGTCAACTTTCATGTTCTGAATGCTGCTGATTGTCTTTAAAGCAAGTTGCAAGAGATGTAATATGTCCCTTCCACAGACATTTTTTAATTTTGTGGAAGTGTCCAGTAATTACTGTTCTTTATTCTGTTTGCTAAATTTAATATTTACACTTCTACTTTTGCTGTTAAAACCCACTGTAAAATTAGTAGACAGTTTTGTATAAGCTCTGTTTCAATACCACATTTTTACTTTGAGATAAATGGGGACTTAAAACATAGATGTGTGTCCTTGAAATAGAAAATAGGCAATATGGATTCCTATTCCAGTATCCATGGCTATGCTTTCCCTCCCTTCAGAGCAGAGTCTCTCACAAGTAGTTCTGCTTCAAAGCACATATCCATACATAAAAATTTCTAGGAGGTACAGTGCCAGGATAAAACAGTTCATCAAATACATCATGAATGTTAGTAAACAATGTTGATGGTTACATCTTCCAAAGCAGGTTTGTAGTTTCTGACATTTGAAGAGATGTATAGGTCCTCAAACTACAATCTCCTTGTTCTTCAGTCACTGTGTCCTGTTAAATCAGTCTAATGTAAAGCAGGCCCACAGTTGTAGAGCTTATATGGAAGAATCAAGTTGTATCTTGAAAAATGCAGTATGAATTCTTTTTTTTTCCTTGCTACACAATCTGCCTAGCAAAAAGGAGTATGAAGTATCCATTTTCTTTCCATAGAAGACTAAGTGCAATTCCCAGGCTCTTAGTTTCAGGAAATTGCATGAAAAGATAATACACAGTCATTTTCCAGATGTTTGCTCTCCTTCCTGTATAGATGTTTGGTATGAACTTATGCCATGGCTTATATTGAACTTTCTGTCAGTTTAGTAGTTATGTAAACTTGGATCATTTCAGTCACTGTAAGCTGAGGAATAGTTGTAAGAGTCCATTCTCATTAACCTTGCATGATCATTTCTAGGAATTGCCCGTTTCCCTGGAAGTGTTTGGATACTCCTTTATTAAAGCACACTAATTTGGGTACCTACATAAGAAAATAGAGACATTTTTAACACATGTACTGCTTTTCCAATATGCAAATGGCAGGTGCTATCTAATCAATCTATTTCACAGTCTAGTAGCTCTATGCAACTTGTTCAATGGTGTATATACAAAAAAATTGTTTTGAAACCCTTCCTGTACTTGCCTCAAGGATTTCATTAGAAATATTAGTTGTTCATTCTACCAATTGTAGCTTGTTACTGATTTTTTTGGTGTTTATTTCCTAGTGACCCTGCATTGCTATCTTTACTCTATGCATTGTTCGCTTCAGCTTTGTGTCTTTTATGACACTTGTTCCCATTATTGGACTTCAATGACTATACTTTCCAACAGAGAAATATATGAAATGCAAATAGGCATCTATTTCAAGGACAAATGGTTGTCTCCCTTGATTCTGTACCTGGATGAACAGCCAGTGTTTCAATGGAACCAGGCCCTTTGGATACTTACTACTGTAACTATATCTCATAAAATAGGCTAAAGTAAATAAATTGGCACATAACTCTTAAATAAACTGTAGTTCACTTTATTACACTGTCTGACAAACACACTTACAAATATATATACTCACATATTTCATTAAAATGCTGGGTTTCTTGCCTGAAATTTTGTGTGCCGCATTAACAGATTTCAGCAGGTTTCTGATATGTGGATTTTAACTCTTAAAACTAAAAAGGGTGTGAACGTACTTGTGTAGTCAGGACCATGACAATGCTGAGAATAGATATGAAACTTCTTTTCCTTGATTGTAATGTCACTTGCCAGGGGAAAACAAAAACATCTGTGACATATGTATCTCTCACTTAGAAGTAGTTATATTGTGAGATGGTACAGCTTAAAATGTAAAGAAAAGTAGTATCATAGAATGGTTTCTCTTGGAAAGGACCTTAAAGATCATCTAGTTCCAGCCCTCCTGACAGGGGCAGGGACACCTCCCACTAGAATTGTTGCTCAAAGCCCCATCCAACCTGGTCGTGAACCCATCCAGCAATGGAGCATCCACAACTTCCCTGGGCAACTTGTTCCAGTGTCTCACCACACTCAGAGTGAAGAACTTCTTCCTAATTTCTAATCTAAATCTACCTTCTTCCAGTTTGAAGTCATTACCCCTCAATCTATCAATACAAGTCCTTGTAAAAAGTCCATCCCCAGCTTTTTTGTAGACCTCCTTCGGGTACTGGAAGGCCATGATAGAGTCTCCCCTGAGTCTTCTCTTCTCCAGTCTGAATCACCCCAACTCTCTCAGCCTGCCAGCCCTCTGATAATTTTTGTGGCTCTTCTCTGGACCTGCTCTAACATCTCCCTGTTCTTCTTGTGCTGAGGGCTCCAGAGCTGGATGCATTACTCCAGGTGGGGTCTCACTAGAGTGGAGTAGGGCAGAATCACCTCCCCCAGCCTGCAGTCCACTATTCTTTTGATGTAGCCCAGGATACAGTTGGCCTTTTGGACTGCAAGTTCACATTGATGGCTCACATTGAGCTTTTCAATGACCAACACCCACAAGTCTTTTTCCTCAGGACTACTCTCAATCCGTACTCTTCCCAGTCTATATTTGTGCTTGGGATTGTCCTGTCCCAGGTGCAGGACTTTGCACTTGGCCTAGTTGAAATTCATGTAGTTGGCATAGGCCCACTCCTTAAGCCTACCAGGTTACTCTGAATGGCATCCCTTCCCTCCAGCATGTTGATCTCACCACGCAGCTTGGTGTCATCAGCAAACTTGCTGATAGTGTATTCAATTCCACTGTCCATGTTACTGACAAAGATGCTAAACAGCACTGGTCCCAGTGGCAAAGTACCAATCCCTAAGGAACACCACTCATTACTGATCTCCACTTGGACATCAAGCCATTGACCACAATCCTTTGAGTGTGACTATCCAGCTAATTCTTTATCCACCCAGTGGTCCATCCATCAGATCCATGTCTTTCCAATTTAGAGACTAGAATGTTTTCAGTTAGAGCAAATCAAGCATGTATTTGTGGCACAAGCAGAGGAACAATATAACAGTCTGTGTTTGTCTGACAAAAGAAGTTTAGTCATGTCAGTAGAGCAGGTGACAGTCTTTCAAACATATCTTGTCATGGTTACAGGAGTTACATGAGGAGATTTAAAGATAAATATAGAAAAAGTAATGATGCAAGAATTTATCATGTTGACATGGAAAAGGATATATCTCTATTTGAGTAGTTCAGCTAATGAAAACTGTTTCAATGAGTTCATATTTTTGCTGAAGTATTAATATGATGAAGACTTGAGCTTACACACTGAAGCAGCAATCTGTCTCATACAAAGCTAACTTGAAACTGAAGCAGCAGCAGCAGTTAATCTTCCAGTGAAATTAAAATGCAAAACACTTTCCATATCTTTTCTGCTTGAAAGCTGATTCACTTCAAAAGATACAGTAAAATAGAGGCAGAGCCACTCCTATCACAGGTAGCATCGCTGGCAAAATTCTTTAGGAGAGTGATAGGTCTCACTTCCTGCACAACTTGTATCTGCTTTAAAAGGTGTATCATCTCTTCATTTTTACTGTGGTTGGTTTTGGGGTTTTTTTCCTATGTATGTTAGTTCCTAACAGTTGTATTAAGAAATGATTAATCACAAATTTGTATCATTTTGTAATTGAATATATTGTTGAACCTTCATGTCACTATGCAGTTCGTTTAAACTTTTAAAATCTTACTGAAGTATTTTATTGTCTGTGAAACTTGACCTATTAAGCTGCCAATGTAGGCTATTTTATCTGACTATTGGAATGAAGTGCACCCACCTAGTAATGTTGTTTAATAGCATCCAATTTTAATAGAATATCAGGGTCATATCAGGGTCTTTTATATTCTCCTTTAATTTTTATTTTCTTTTAATACATTGCTAAATGTTTCTGTTAGAGAAACGCAGTTGGCAACTGCTTCTGCTTGACCTCTAGTTTTACTTGTAGTATGCTTTTTAATGATTAGTTTTTTGTATGTAGTTTATTATATATAAAGATTCATGCACTTAGTTTTGATTATTAAAATATCAGAGTCTTTAGAAACTCCTTAATTGTTATACTCTGATAACTTTGTTTAGGCACTATGTTTAGAACAAATGACTATTTTTTAATACCGTTTACTTGTTTCTGTATTATTTTCTCTCTTTAGCTTATTTTCAACATTTCTAGTCCTATACACTGTGGAACTAATATTTTACGATGTTGGCTGTTTAAATTGAAGCACAGAAGTGGCTACATTGTGTTTATGAGGCAGAACATGCAGTGTTATGGTTTTCCTTAGTACAGATCCAAAAGTGATTCAGAAAGTGATTTTTATCTTACTTCCTGGAATCTGTAGCAGCAGATTTAGCAGAGTTTCTTAATCAAGGACCAGAAAGAGGCAAAAAATTCCTGGAACACAAAAAGCCTCTAGGTCCACTAATAGGATATTAGTGTTACTTTAGACATCTGTTTCCATATTTCTGGCACTCTTAGTATGCTTATTTGTGTTTTCATAATCCATGGTAATGCAAGCTGTTTGACTACTTCAGCTATGTAATGCAAGTAGTCCAGTCAATGTTTAATGCAGATGGATTCTTACCTTCATGTTGGCAAGTGGAAATATAGAGTTCCTCCTTTAAATAAGACTATTCTTAATCAATACCCCACCCTTCACCTGTCTTAGGAGAAATACACTTTTTCTTTAAAAGCTTTGATTCCTATTTGGTCTTTTATATTAGTTCTTTTCTGGTCTTGAAATACTAAAGTTCATTTACACAAGATATTTGTCATACAATTGAGTGTAATACTTGTTTTATCTTTATGCTATTTCTGTGCTTTATTTGGGTGATAGACAGAAACGTATGTTTTCTGTAAAACCTTTTATCTCTGTTGTTAGTGATACTTGTTTTGGTTTAGTGTTTAGCACTTATTTCAGTTTAGTGAAGTTAATGTTAGTGGGCTTTCATTTTTTTGAGAGGTTATTGAGCTATAACCTGAAAAAGGCAAAGATGTATATAGATGATGAATTTTCAATATTTGAGCTTTATACTAAGCTCAGAAGTGTTTTAACTAGGAATTTTCATGAGCTTGAGATTAAAATCACTTATCCTTCTCTTGTCCTACGCACAGCCCAATACATGATTGTGTGCTACTCTGTTACTGTATCAGAATCTTTAGTTTGAAAACAGTGGTTCAAAGTAACTCTTTTATCATTTATTACTCCTCTGGCAATTAGTCCAACCTAAAGCTTTACAGTTTTTCTGCTTGTCATCTGTGAGTCATGATCACTGATACATTCCAAGGCAAAGGAAGATTCTTTGTAATACAGTTTAATTACATTGCTTTGCTATATTTCATAGTAATAGACTAGTGGTTACCACTTTCAGTTGCACTCTTAAATCACTTTCACTGAGGAATAAAAAAAGCTATGTAGATTTTGTCATTTTCTGAGCTTGTCTACAATTCATAAAACTTCTTCAAATATGGAAAGCAAAGAAAGGTAAAAATGTTTGTATTTTGCCTTTAGACAGCTTTCTCTGACACATTTCAAACTGCATGTGGTGACCTACTTCAGAATCTGTTTTTTTCCTAGGGAATGTTATGATCACATTTGTACCTGTAGCTTTGAGATGGAAAATTTAAGTCTCTGCATTCATAAGAAAAGCAGAGACCTCCATGGCAATTAAAAATCTGAATTACACTTTTATCAGCTTTATTTTGCATCTTGATTATTCAATTGACAGTTCCACAGTAAAAATTTGATTTCAGATAATGCTTTGAGAGCATTCCACTAAAAGTAGTTGTCATGCCTTATGACACGACATCATCTTGGACAGTATTATAGCTACAACACATTTAACTTCTATGCTTGATTATAGCCAACTGCTTAAGGCTTTGCTTGAATAAAAATGGGATACATTGCATACATGAGTAAAAGAAGACTTGAGCAAGACTTCAAAGGATCCCATTTGGGAGGAAGCACAAAGATAAAATAACATCAAAGCACAATTACATGAATGATAGCTGACAGCAAAGCTCACTGAAGTTGTTGCTGTCCCCAGTTGCTTGTTCTGCTGGAAGGTGGCTTTTCAATGATAAAAATGAGGATCTGCTATGGTTATCTGTCTGGCTTCTGTCTTGGATGGTTGTAAAGACAGGTAATATAGAATTATGAAATAACCTGTAAAAATATTCTTCCTTCATTGAGGAATGGAACTTACTCTGCATATTGTAAAACTTCTAAGAGGAGTAACAGAGCTTAGCACATCAGACAGTATGGACAATAAACACTGATATACAAAAGATGAAATGTTGATCAAGGCTCTGTTCTGCAGGCATAGCAAGATAGTCCTCATCTGAAAGAGTTTACAATGGGCACTGTCAAACTTTCTCTGAGAAGACTGAGCCATTGAGATGCTTCAAAAAAAGAATTTTAGTAACCTGTAAGAAAGAATGTCCTCCTTTGTTTCTACTCAATGTTATTAGTCTTGTTTTATAGCTTTTTAGCAAATTCAGTTGTGTATGTACTGCATCCTCATTTTTATGTATGATCTTTCATGTAAAGCAATAACTTGAACAACTGGCTTGATTTATTTATTTATTTATTTATTCAATTATTTATTAAAGAAACCAAAGAAAATAGGAGGGGGCAAGTGAGGAGAAAGGAAGAGACATCTTGAATGCTGTGTGTTATTTATGTGGGAAAATTCTGGTGAGATTAGTTATTCTGTCAGGCACTTTCTTTGTATGCTAAATTACCTGATAGATATCATTTTATGTCAATGAGTCTGGTTAATTTTTCAAGCTAGTCTAGATATGCCCGTGAAAGATATTACTTATTGATCATTTTTAACAAATATCTTGACACTTGAGTGAAAGTTTTGAGTTTCTCAAAGTCATGTAACAAACTGTGTAAGGTTACAAACTGTGTGGTAAAAATACACATAGTATTTGTAGAATTGTATCGTAAATTTCCTGTGTTCTTAATATTTGATGATGTCAGATTATTGAAAAAATTACCAACACCAAATTCTTAAGCAAAAGATTCTGCAGGTTTTCTTTTTGTAGAAACATGCAAAAAACCCAAGCATTTCTTTTATGGAGCACAATCAATTCTCAAAATTCTTAATCTGTCAATTATTACTTAATCTATTTACATGTAATGAAATAATGTTAACCTTGGTCCTATTGAACTGGAACTCTGCAGGGCACAACAGCTGAACTAAATCAGAAGCAGAAGTAGTGCTTTTGCCAGGTCAGCTATCCGATTACTGATAGTTATTAATCATAACCATTTTGTGTATTCATATAGTTACTTAATTGATGTTCTTGTATTGAAATGTCCCATATAAGCATTTATTAAACTTCCTTAATCCAATTTGAGTAATAATACTTTCCAGATTGTATTCTCTATGAATCCCATATAAATCAGTAGATCATGAATCCAACAAATCCCACAGCTTCTATAAATCACTTTTGTACAGCTAACTCTAGTGACCAGAGGGCTAACTTGCAATGCAAGATTTGGATTCAGATTTTCACATGTTTAATTTAGATGAGAAAACTGAACCCAATTTTAGGATGGAACTCACTTCCTTCAGTTCAAAGTTCTTGGGCTCTTTTGTTCAATATATTAGATTCTCTGGTTTGTTACTTTTGTAGTAATGCTTTTTCTGACACAGTGGTTGTTTCCAGGGGGAGGTTAAGCAAAGAAGTGATACAGTTTCACATGGAGCAAATTAAAGCTCTGCATAAATTTATTCTGTATCTTTGTGTCCTGGGAACATAACTGGAGATAAAGGTTCAAACCAGTCAAAACTGGGACTGAAATAAAGACCTCTCAAATCACAGGAGAGCTTTAACTAAAAATAATAAAAAGGACAATATGTCCTTCCTAGAGCTGGGTTAAGTTAGACTCACTCTCTAATATACAAAGACTCAAAGCTTGAAAACTATAAACATAGAGCAAAGCTATGGATTATGTGATTGCATATAGAGAACAGTAGTTTCTTTGCACACTTGTTGATGGTTTAGGGTTTTTTGTTAGTCTTTTTTTTTTTTTTTTTTTTTTAAGAAAAATGGTGCTACAGAAATCTGGATTCTTCATTTTGTCTAGCATCTCATGTAAAGATTTTGGAAGGACGTTACTGTGTTCCTCAGTTCATGAAATCAATTGGTAGCAACATGAGCAATGCATATGCAGATGAAGTCAACAGAAACTTCCTCACAGAAATGCCTACTTCAATAATTGTCCGTTAAGATTCTGGTATATATATGTCTCAGTCTGAGCATCCAAAATAGACTGCTTTCTCTTTTTCTCTCTTAATTATAGTATTTAATGATTTTGTTTTATTTTGTTCTGGTTTGGTTTTGTGTGTGGGTTTGGGTTTTTTTTGGTTTTTTGGGGTTTTTTTGTTTGGGTTTTTGTTGTTGTTAGTTTTTTTATTATTTTATTCTTTTTTTTTTTTATTTAATGCTTCACTGTACAGAAATATCACTAAACAAAGCAACTTATTAAACTGGACTTCACAGAAATCATACAAAGCTATATATCCTACAGTAAACAATGGAAAATTAAATGATGAAATTAAATGAATAGTGACATCTCTGAAACTAGTTATGCGCAAGTACGGTGGGCAACAGAATATTGTAACAGATGCAGGTGGAGAAGCAAGCCAAGCTAAACTAATCTTAATTCTGACACTTACTAAATGATGAATAAATCTAGAATAAGCATGTATTTAATCAGAGAAATTTATATATTTGCTTGGACTGGTGAAATTTCTACCCCACGATTTTACGTTCTGCACTATTAATTAAATTTATTTCACTATTTTTTGCTTACCTATTCTAAGGTAAAAGTCCAGCATGTAGGACTTCAAATGTTGCTTTCCTTTCCCATCTAGTGAATGTCTTAACCTCATTATATAGGACACTTATACAAATAGTGACATAAATTTCTATTTGGTTTTATAAACTCATTATTGGTCTGAATACTTCTGGATACTGAAGCATTTTTCAGATGTTTACTTCTTCTAGTTTCCTAAAAATGTCTTCATTTTCTTTCCAATAAATTGTGTTTGTAAGCACAGAAAACCGTATTTTACTATAAACATGTTTGTTTATTAAAACTGTATCTTCATAGAATTATAATTCATGACATATTTTCGTTATGACCTAGTGATGCTGTGTTTCGATAAATGACAGATATTCTTGGTATGATAGTACAGCTATAAACAAAAGGTGGAATGCAATTGCAGTCCAATTAAATACTCAAAGAGGTCAAAGTAGAATAGCTCATGACTTTTTCAATGAATGAGTCATTTAAAATGATGAGATCTCATTTTCTCAACAAATATTCTTATGAGGGGGATAGCTCAATATTAATCCTCTCTCGTGACAGAGAGTAAGAAATGGGAAACTATTCTTTCCATTCTTATTACCTGACATGCCCAGCCTGCTGTATTTACAAAGTTTCATGTCAATTTAGCTTATATCAAGAAAAGAATTTGTGGTTTTAGTGTATTTGGTTTTTTTTTCCTTCAGTAAGACCATTAACTGTAAGTTAAAATGAAGTGATCCTTTAGATGTACAACCACTGTATAATGCCTTAATTCCCAGTATTCAGGGTTCTCTTTTCCCTTAAATTTAGAAAATACTGGATCACAGCGTGAACAGATTCTCAGTGAAATTTGCATCTGTCCTTCCTGATCATTTGCCAGGAATGTCATACCACTCCTCACAAACTGGTGTGTGTTACAGTTCTCAAAGTAGCAACAAGCTGTATCTGCTCCTACAGGTTTTTGGCTTATTTAGTGGTACCAAATGTAGCCACAGATGTACGAGTTTCTTGGAATAAATTGATATATTATCCTCTGAACTATCCTGGCACTTTCAAGAATCTGACAGATTCAACACAGGAAAAATAATGTAAAAAAGGGAAGAGTCAGTTGCTGATCCTCAGGTGTCACCTGTTCTAATCATATCAGATACCAATAATAAATATTAAAATATATGGAGTAAGTTATAAATTATCTTCTGTACAACATTGAATAGCTTTATGACTCTCCTGAACTCTCAGCTGCTTCCCTAGAGAAACAAATTTCTTCATATATCTCTCTTACTGTAAAAGCTCTTGGGCCATTTCTGCCAAGTCATATGGAAGGATGGAAATCTCCAAATGCTGAACTTATGTAGAAGTTGAAATTTCACTGATAGTTGCACCCAGGTGGGTTGGAGAAATAATCTGTTACTGGGAAAGCTAGGGCATGGTGAAACTGGAGTATGTGTCTGTAGAAAAACAGGTCTTGGTAATCCAGAGCTCACAGAACTACACTTTTTGCAGTTCTGGGAAGGAATGCTAAAGCTAAATAATGACTTAATCAGACTACCTCTGACACATCACCCCTGTTCTATTTTCAGGATGTTTGGAAAATTCACTGCCATTATCTTCAAAGCTTGTGTTTTAAAATCATACTGTTGCTTTTCAGGGTTGCTTCAATGATGACTTCTCATAAGTTAAGATTGGACCATTTCCTAGTTTTTACCTCTCAAAAAAGGTCTTTGAAGCTCCTGTATCTTGAATATTATTTCCCATTCAGGAACGTTGTTGTTGTCATTCATAAAGCAGGTTGAACCATTTTCATGAAGTCCTCTATCTGCTAATGTCCATCCAATAAATAAATAATAGAGTAGTATTTGGACATTCTTATGCCTCCAAGCTTTCATATAGGCATGTTAAAAACATCCCTTTTCCTTCACGGAAGGGGAGGGTAACACAAATGGTGAAGCCAGATTGATTCATGTTGTTTTGAGGGACTGTTGGGAGCAACAGACTGTCAGCCTGGAGATATGACAGTGGTACCTCTAAGGCTTCCAAATTTACTCTACAGTGCATGAGTAATATCTCCATTTTTCTACTCCTTGATGAGCTGTCATTTCTTGGAGTTCTTTTCTCAGTGTGAGGTTGGCTGCTGTGGGAACTATCAAGTGTTAAGTCTAAGTGTTAGTCTGTTTATTTCTAGAAACTGCATAATATGTTGCATCAATCTGCCTATTCCTGCTTTCCTTAACAGTAGTTTATACCTGGTTTAAATGGGGCAACCTGAGCTGACCTGTCTCAATGGCTTCTCTAATATCTTGAAATTATGCTCCTCTTTAAATTTCCTGGTGCACCTTTTGGGGAGTAAGGGAGTGTTCTTCATCTAGATTAATCATAAAGAATGGAGAAGGGATCTGTTCTGTGTTGTTGCACCTGATTTCATAAGGATTTACCTGCCTTGTGTGTCTTGCCTTGTCTTTTAGTAGAGTCAATTTTCTTTCAGTAGCTGTATAAATTTGCATGCAGCTAATATAAAAAAAATTCCACAGGGAAGCCTTCAGTAAGTAGCTTTGACGTTGCTGTCCAAATAATTTCTTGCTGTTGTGCTGCTTTCTCATTATGTTTTTTTGTTGATGGTGACGTGTGTTTTTCTGAAGAGCAATAAATCTAATCTATAAATTAATAAATCTGGTTTAAAATCTAGATACATAAATCTAATCCAGTGACATTCTTCTCTGCATGATGGAGAAATACCTTTTGGGTATGTTTTCCTTCATTTTTAAGGCAGTTGGCACTTCTGAAAATATTTGCTTAAAGAAATGCAAGAACTTATTAAACAGTGAGTAATAGAGCAGCAAGTTTCCTAGGGAGGATTTGCTTTCAACCCTCTGAAATAAAGAGGGCTGGGAGGTGAGCATGGGGAAGGTCCTCGATGTATGAATAGTGTAGGACAAATATGTATAAATAGTAGTAGGACAAAATCCTATAGTATGGCAGTCCCTTCTACTTCATTGTGTGATGGTGCCATGCCAAATAATAAACCTTGAAAAGGTTGGTTTTCCTTCTGAAATTGGCTTACACAGACATCTTGAGAATGTGAATACATGTGATGAAAAACAAGTTTGATTTAAGGACTCTTAGTATTAATTTCTTTTGCCTGGGTTCAAGTATTTAGGACCAGCACTATTTATCAGCTTTCAGCCTGTTGCCAGCAGGCCTAGCCAGAAATACAAGCAACTACTGAAAAATGAGGTAAAATCCTCCATGGATAATTCATATTAAATAATTCACTTGGAAAACTGGTATATTTTTCTGAACAATATTTCTTATCTTTGTGGTGATATTCAGTCATGTAAATTGTAATATACCGTGTGTATGTTCAATTCAACGCTTAGAACTAAAGGGTTTTTTAATTTCAGTGGTAATTAGCTGACAATAATAGTTCATAGAAAGATATTTTGACATTCTAGAGTTTTCATGTTAACTTTTATCCTGACTAAGATATTTCAAATTTATGGCATTGGAAACATGTCCAGAAACAAATGGATTGGACAGACAGGACTGGGGCCATATCAAGGCTAAATACCTCCCTGTATAGTAAAGCTGTGAAAGAAATATGACCATACATGGAATGAGGTAAAGAGTTAAACTAAGGTAGATGAAAGAAAATTAGTAAATGTTATGGTTAAAAAGCAGGTGAAAAGGAGATTGTTCTGTGTAGATTTTACTACACTTCTGTATTTGAATTTTTTTTACTATAACTGACATTTTCAAAGGTGGTTTTGGTGCGTACTGAGTACAAGCCTCTTAGAAACGTGCAAAGCATTGTTTTTCTTTGTTTTCCTTCCTCCGTAGTCAGGATATCTGAGGACACATGTTCTGCCTGCTTTGATTGCCATCAAAATTCCCATAGTTTTCAGAGAAGCATGCAATCATATTGTCATAGCTTCGTGATGTAATACTTGCCAGCTGACTAGAGCTGACTTGGATAGTGCTTCAATTCTAACCATAGCAATAAAGGGCATTAACTTGAAGTGGTTTGTTTTGCAGAATGTTAATTTTCATGGACCATCTGATGAGCAAGACTTAAATTGGGTTTTCATTGACAGAGATGAAAGGAGGTCCTGTTCAATATAGACTGCTAAAAGTTCTGAAAAATTGCAAATAAGGATATTGTAGGTTTTAATGGGTTTTTACAATAAAAGTTCTTATCCCCAAATTAAATATTTTTTATGCAGTTACTGTCTGGACACTACACATTACAAACTTATGCTGATCAATTACTCCTAGACAGTTTCATGCACAGTTAGAAAACTGTTTCATCATAAGGCAGTAGATTATTAAAGGCCTATGAGAAGGTATAAATATTTTTTTTTATGTGTTTTTTTTTTAGGCTTTTTTTTCTTTTAGGTTTTTTTTTTAGGTTTTTTTCTTTTTTTTTTCCCATGGGAAAGCTATCTAACAACTACTCTTGGTTAGCTTCAAATTTCTGTTTTCAAAATAAGACACTATCATGTAAAGGAACTCTAAGCTTATTTTAAAAATGGTGGCTTTATTCAGACATTTTTAACAGGTTTGAAATTGTTAGATGTACACAGCAGAAAAGTGCTTTTGGAGGTTATCTCTGATACAGATTGCTATCAGGAACTTGTGCTTTGTATGTTAATCATAATTGCATTTGTTTTAAACAATCACAGCTTAATTTCTACTGACATTCATGTGGTTTGAATTTCCTTTAAAAGAAAGGAAAGCAGAAGTGCCACTGAATTATCAAATGCAACTGTAACTCAGAAATAAACCCTTTTCTTTCCCCAGTAGTTTCCTATTTGAAAGGACTTAATCTATACTGAGGTAATTTTGAGGGAATAAAATGTGTCATATATGGTAGAGTGCTGTCCCAGGTGATGCTGATTGTGCCACTTTATTTACACAGTGCTAGGTGGAGATTATTAATGCTGTATGCTAGTTGCATGTGTTCTGTTATAGAAAAGGCTGCTATATTCTGATAGAGAAAAGGCTAAATATTGGAGGGAGTTATTAGAGAGCAGAAGCATATCAGTGTCAATGTCATCTTGGAATGGGACATCTGCTTATGATTACTGCTGGGTTTTGTTAGAGCTCGATTGATCCATCTCTCCTGAGAGAACCAAAAAGCTCTTTCTGAGAAGAAGAATGAATGTGAAAACCAACAGGGGATTAAATGGTTAAAAGTATAAGGAAGAGCCAATGGAAAACAGTAGATGAAACATTCATGACAGTACAGACTATTCCCACTTAAATAATGACCTGTTAGAATAATACCTTATGTAAGAATAAATAAATTAAATTTTTAAAAACTTTCCAGACCTATCTTCTTACCAAGGAACATGAAAGTTAGTAGTTTCATGGTGACATGCCAACAAAAAAGTATGTAGAAGAGAGTGGAGTCTTTGCACTCCTGTGGGAAAGAGCTGATGGGATGAGATCCCCTTCTCCATTGGTGCAGGACAGCAACCTCTGCTGCTAGAATTAAGACCATCTCCCTGTATGTGTCTTGAACCTGTTCCATTTTTTACCATCTGCCCAGTTTTCTGCCATCTCTTCCCTACTACAACATTGTGGATGCTGAAAGAGCATGAAGTGATTTTAGAGGATATCTGCTTGCCTCTTCCCTTTGTTATCTGATCACGGAGCCATTGCCTAGAAATTCTTTTTGAAGCTTTTTGAAGGTTCCTGTAACAAAACTTCCAAGAAGTTTACTCACTGTGTAAAGGAACACTTTATGTATCCTTTCTTCATGCTTCATAACATTCTGAAAAATACACTGTTTTTTAAAAACCAAAGTATTAAATACTGATTTTATAATCTATCTGTTTGGAAAAATTTAGAAAGAGAAAGTTTAAACCAAACTATTAGTTACAGTTGTTATAATTTTGGTTAACATTTTTTGGTTTATAAATCACCATTCTGATTTGCTGTTATCATTCTACAAAACCCTAAGATGTTTACCATCTCCAATAGGTTCCTATTTGAAAAAAAATAATAGAATATACTGAAGTAATTTTTAAAGTGGTATGTTAATAAATGCTGGCTCACATTTTAGAATGCTGTCCATGGCTGCTTTAACCTGGCACAATAATGCCATAGCTTCTGTCCCAGTGAAGTGAAGGTTAATATTGCATTGACATGTTCTATACCTGAGGTAATTGGTTTACAGTTGCTGACATGCTAAAAGAAAATATGTAAAATGTTCACTCAACAAATTGTGCTTCAAGATACTGACAGGCTTCCAAGTCTTCGGGATGTAAACATATGCTATAGTATTAGGGTTTTTTTTTCGGATCTGAAAAATGAACTATGTTTTCACCACGTAGGAGAGGCCAAACATGCAGCCAATTTCAACAAATAAGGGCCAGATATATTATTTTCAACATAGTCAGAAGTTTAAGATAATAGGTTACTTTATATTTTAAAACAACATCCTGATAAGCATCTCTTATAGACACATGCTCTCACTGACTCTACTTAATATTAGAGCCAAGACATCCGTAGAATGGATGAAGTGTTATTTACATTATCATATTTTAGCATGTACTTACTTATTTGTTGCTATGATTGTATGTTGAAAGACTTATACTCAGTTATAGAAACTTGGTACTAATCACTACAAAGAGCAGTCCAAAAGTTTTGGGGGGTTTTTTTAGATTTTTTTTCTCCTCTAGGACCAGTGAATCAAAATTCCAATGAAATAGCAAACTATCCTTTCTAACTTTTCTTCTGCAAACTCCAGCAATATAAGCTTGTATGGTTTGCCAAGTTACACTTTCAAACAAGCCTGAGTTTGATTTGGGGTTTTGGTGTGGGTTTTTGTTGGTCATCTGGGGTTTTTTTTGTGGGCTTTTTCGTTGTTGTTTGGGGATTTTTTTTGAGGGTGCAACCCCAAGAGAAACCACAAGGCTGATGATTTATGTGGTGATATCATTAAGAGAATGTTAATTACTGTTAGTGGAGCCAAGAGTTCAACTCAATTCTTAACCCAAAGTTTTGATACATTTCAAGAAGAATAAGGTGGAAAAGAGCAAAGAGCAGTGAAAAAAAAGGAAATAATTACCTTACTAGAAAATCATGGCAACCAAATTTTAAATTCAATAGAGGTTTTGATAACCTTTCACAGTAAATAACAAATACCTGTTAAAGAGACATAAAAATTAGAAATTCAATACCACAGACAAGCAAAAGTAAACCATCCAAGAACTCCACAGAACAAATAATGGAACTGACATTCTGAATCTATGCTGGTGAACAATTGATATTCCTATCAAGTGATATTCCTATGGAGTTTCACTCCTATGGAGTTAAAATATTGATGGACAGAAGCCCTGAGACTCAATTAAAGTCACACGTTCCTGAATTTAGGAGCTGTTTAACATAGATTGAGGAATCTATTGCCTGTTGGACCTGGTCATGTCATATACACAAATGAAATAAAGCTATCAAATTACTTTCTAAAGGGCTGTAGAATCTTCTGTAAAACTAGCCACTAATAATTAATGTCAGAGAGACCAAGCACTTACCTACCTTAGAAATATAACATTTACCCTCATACTGACACATGATACTGGGATGCCTGAAAAGAAATTAACTGCTTGCAGCAAGCATTAAGTGCAAATAGTTCATTTAAATATCACACAGCCTCACAGTCACCTGCTAGGGCAAGTACAAGTCATTAAGTTTTGGTTTCCTTATAGACCTGGTGATTGTATCTATTTTTTACAGTGATGGAATTAAGAAATTGCGTTAAACTACACTTGATGAAAAAGAAATGTATAGAGATGAACAAAAGACGCAAATGTTAAAATGTTGCTACAGTTGTGGATTGTCATTTTCAGAAATCAATCTTACTGTTCTATGGCAATTCCTTGAAATATAGCATAAAACTGAATAGTTCTAAACACTAGCTGTACTGCTATTATGTGAACATCCTAGATGAGCATGATTTCCCGACCTGCTGAAATAGATCTAGTACTTTGTTAAGTGAATAATCTTTGAAGGTGATAACGAGGAGTAGTGATCTCCTAATGTTTTTTAGAATTTCAGCATGACTGTATGCTATGACTGGTCTGCCATTCATGTGGATTTAGCCAAGCCTGGGTTAAACAGACATGTTTGGTGTTTGCTGTGCCTCTAGAAGTTCACAAAGAAAACCAAACTGAAACAAAATAGGGCTACTAGATTGTCATAATCTTAATATTGCCACAGCTGTACTTATATTCTTACAAAAGCTCTTTAGCTGAGAACTTGTTTAGAGGAAGCAGACAAACAGTCCAAGGAGAAGGGTATGAAAAGATGATTTGAAGTATCCTCCTTTACTGTCATTTTGTAGCCAAGGGCAGTATCAGATCAGTTATTGTCCCCTGAGGAACTCCACTCCTGACCAGCTGCCAGTTTGACTTTAAGCCATTAACCGCCACCCTCCGAGCTCGACAATTCAGCAAGATACCCACTCATCTTGTGGTCCATCTGTCCGGCTCAGATCTTATCAGGTTGTCATTGAAGGGTATATCAGGGGAGACTATGTCAAAAGCCTTGTTAAAATCCAGGAAAACGTCATCCTCTGCTTTGAGCAAATTGCTTCCTCATAGAAAGCAACCAGATAGGTCAAGCAGAATTTATCTTTGATAAATTGATGTTGGCTTTTTCCACTGACTTTCTTATCCTTCATGTGCTTCCACAAGCACCTGTTCTTTCTTTTGTAGTTCAGGGCATAATTATTTTTCCAGATGTTGAGCTCTGGGGGCTTCTTTATATTATTCTGGTATTCTTTTGGCACATATAAAAGGGATTAATAAGGTTACTTTTACCATAGAGTTGCTGAATTATCTAACTTTATAACAAAGCCACTTTAAAAGTAATAATTAATAGAATCTATTTACCATTTTAACAGTAGTAAAATAGATTAATAACTTCTATTGGGATTGTATTTAGCAAATTGGTAATTTACAGTTTTACGGATAAATTTGAAGAAAAATATTGGCCATTTTTTTGATAACTAACTTTTGATAACTATAGGGAATATAAGAAGAATTCTTAATAAGAAGAATCCTTTTACCATAATATACTTCCAGATACTTGCTTCAAGTCTGGTTTCAAAAAAAATATTGAGAGCCATTTGCAAGAAATATGCCTCTCTTACTTCTATTCTGAAAGAATTTATCGGTATTCCATATTTTTCTTTTTCCTTTATTAACCTCTTGAAATGAGGCTTCTTTCATTTTGAGTATGTAAGGTATTTATATGACCCCTTAAAGTCTTTCTGCTTGCTTATGAACAGGGAAAGCTAAATATCACTGCTTTGTCAAATATAAGTGAGTGACGTTGCACTATGGTGAGCAGCTGTTTTGAGCCAGTGGGAGCAATAGATTGGCAAGGTACGTATTTCCAAGACATAGAATCAGGAAAATGAAATACTATTAAAATTATGGAAGCATCATTCCCCTCCACTGCAAATCAAAATGCTTGCAGTAACAATTTATTTCAACTCAGTGTGCCTGGGGGTCCTTTACTATCCTCTTTTATAGCTCTGGAAGATATCACAAACCATTACAGAAGCAGGTTTTGAAATCTGTGCATTTAAGTTTAGAATCTTAAACATGTGGCTTGACAGGAGAGAGCTTGTAAAGTTCTTTAAAATAAGTGGTTTTTTAATTTAATTTTACTTTTGGGTTTTTTTGGGTTTTTTTTGGGTTTTTTTTGTTGTGCCTGTAAAACACTGATTTGGGACACTTGTGCATAACTTTACACAACCAACACATGTTGAACAGGAAGGAATCTTGATCTGACTATGTCTTGACTTCTTTGCGCACTAAATCACAATCTCTTGAATTACGATTGTCAGCCTCTACCTAAAAGTGAAGTTAAATTTCATCCATCCCAATAGTGGGTAGTAAGTGCTTTGGCAAAGGCTGCAGAACATATGCCTTTGTATACCCTGCGTCGGTGATTCTGTTGTTGCTGACCATCTTTTCCCTGTATAGTATTTAATATATTAAGCATTTTGCAAATTGTTTAACAATCTAGTGGCTTCTGTACTCCTTACAAATAATAAATTAAAAAAGCTGAAGGTTGTGTCAGCTGTGTAAATTTCTAGCATTTTACCAGGACAGTACCTCACTGGAGGTCAGACTTTTAGTCTTAGGTGTCCTAAGTTTCATAATTATAGAATCATTTAGATTGGAAATAGTCTTTAAGATCATGGAGTCCAATCGTAAACATAACACTGCCAAGTCCACCACTAAAACATGTCCCTAAGTGACACGTGTACACATCTTTTAAATACCTCCAGAAGTGGTGACTCAACCACTTCCCTGGACAGCCTGTTCCAGGGCTTTACAACCCTTTTGCTGAAGAATTGTTCTAATATCCAAAACTTTATCCTTTTTTCTTGGTACTTGGGAAAAGAGACCAACACCCACTCACTGCAGCCTCCTTTCAGGTAGTTGTAGCTCAGCCTCCTTTTACTCCAGGCTAAACAACTCCAGTTCCCTCAGCTGCTCCTCACAGGACTTGTTCTCTAGACCCTTCACCACCAGCTTTGTTGCTCTTCTGATGAGAAGCACTATAATTTAATTTTCACTGTTATTAAAATTCTGGAAGAATTCCTCTCAGTATCATTCCTTTCAGTTAGAAAGCCTTTAAATGCTACCATATGAAAAGGTATGTTTTGGTCAATAGGCCAAATAAATTGAAACTAAATTGAACTAATATACTTCATGTTGTAAGACGAAATTAACATTAGCTAATGAAGTAACCAAAGCAGGATTAAATTCAGTGATTTTGCCCCAATGAACACATTCTTAACTGACCCAAAATTGAAACAAAACACCACGATAATGTTATTTTCTAAAGATCCTGACATAAAAGAGTCAAAGTCGGTTGTTTGAGTTTAGAGGCACTTGGGTTTAGAGGCAGGAAGTTCCTAACAATTGATAATAAAATTCTAACTGCATTTCTGTCCAAGAGTGATGATTAGCTACAATGTCCTTTTCAAAGGCCATCTTGAATATTTGCATCCTGGTGCTCAGCTGTGATTTAATGTAAAGCTGTGAATGATGGAAACAGCAGGCATGATTCTGTCAGGAGATGACAGGTCTTTTCATTGTGCGGTTTTCAGTTTAAATGTTAATTCCTGTAGGTATTCCTGTCTGTGCAGCAGGTCCCATGCTGATTCCCATTAATCCATAGCTTGCAGAAGCATAACAAAGTTGAAAGGTGCTTTCAAGATCTTTTAATGTATAAGGTGCTCTGCCTAATAGCTTCTTGAGTACTGCCTGAGTGAAAAATCTATCAACATTTTAGCACACTCGAGGTACTTCAGATTTAAGACTGTGTATTTGAAAGATGTATGATTTTGTACCATTTTTTTTATCATGAGCATAAGCACATCCCTAACTAAATAAAACCAATGTAGGAATAAGAGTGTATTTTCAGTGAGTGCCTGTTATCTCTGATGTGGCATGAAACAAATTTGTTCTGGGAAATAAAGCAACATACATGGAAGAGCTAAAGTACAAAGAGATTATCTATTGGATTTAACTCAAGTCTACAAGGAAGTAAACCAACAGCTACACAGAAGGCTATGAATACACATACACATCGGTGTTGTGCTGAACCATGTCCTCAGTCCTATATCTTCAGATACCACAAGTGAGCAGGAGGGCAGGAACTGGCAGTGCAATCTTTAATTTGTTGTGCCTCTGAATGCTGTATCAAACCAAATCTTCCCTTTACTCTTAAAATAAACTAAAAGCAAAACAAATCGAACAAAAAGAAAACCCACCAACCCCCTCCCCCCCAAAAAAACCAAAAACCCAACCAACCCCAAAACCCACAAAAACAACAAAAAGAAACATTCTATTCCTTTGATTGAGGGGTTAAAAAACAGAACGGAACACCTCCTGTGGGTGACTACAGAGTCCTTGTACAACGTTTGACTCTACATTAATGACATTTTTGCTCCACCTACTGGTAGAAAGGTTTGGAGTCTTCTGAATTGCCATCAGGCACGTGCACCTCCTTCTACAACTAGTCTGCTTGTTCCAATTAGAAGATTCGGTTTTACTATGCAAAAAAAAAAAAAAAAAAAAAAAAAAAAGAGAGAGAGAAAAAGAATATGTTGATATGTTGATACCTGTTCCTAAAATTTGGAAGTTACAGAGAAATTCTAGTTTTAAGGGGGCAGGAAACAAAGTATAAAACCAGATAAGTGTTCCCTGTGTTGAGGGAGGTCGATGCTCATAATTAAGGGGATAAAACCAAAACCGAATTAAACAAAACTCCCTCCAGAGCACTCTACATTATATTTTTAGCTGTTAATTGGTTTATTGTCAAAGATCTGTCTTGCTACAGCAAAGCACAAAACTCTTTGTCCTTATGGGCCTTATTGGCATAAGGGAGATCACAGTCAGTCTGAAATGCTGGTTTGATATCTGTGAACACATCTCAGTTCTGATAGCTTGTTTCTTGATTATTGGGTGATATCAAGAAAAATAGGACTTCTGAGTTAATTTGCACAGCTGTTGTGATTAGTTATGTTTGGTTTTAAGCCAGGAGATTCTCAAAGGTTTACTCTGATGTTTATGAAGTTGCCAGCTCACTGCCTCTGTCTAGTTAGAATGATACAAAAACAGTTATTTGTTGGATGTATTGTATCATTCTTGCTCACTGGACTGAAGGCGGTGAATAAGCTTCTTTGAGAATTACTGGTTAACAGCTGTAGCTTTCTCTTCTGATTGCAAGCTGAGATCTTTATGAGGACACTATGCAACATATAACGACTATGCAATATATAATGACAAATCTTTTACAAGATTTATGTATCATAATGTATCATATTCATATCACTATATAAATCAGGTTGCAGTTTTTTCAAACCGGAAAAAAAAAGTCACAAGTCTGCTAGTAACCAAGGCTCCAGTGACATTCCATAGACATTTCTAGTTGTGCAGGGTGCAAAGCTTTTTCCGTTTCAACCACTGTATTTGCATTCCTATTGAAAGAGACCCTGTTAATCACACACATAAAATCACAGAACAGGTAAGGTTGGTAGGGACATTCAGTGGTTACCTAGACCAATCCTCTTACTGAAGTAGGGTCAAATAGAGACGGTTGCTCAGGGCTGTGTCCCATTTGGTTTTGAATAGCACCAAAGATGGAGACTCCACAGCTTCTCTAGGAAACCCTTTCCAGTGTTTGGTCACCCTCACCATAAAGAAGCTTTTTCCACAAACAAATTTGAGCTCACAAGTTATGTTTGTATTTCACCATATGCATATAATACTAATGTATAAAGTGAAGTGCTTGTGTATCCTCTGCAGGACTGGATTATTACAATTAAAACCATAAAAAAAATTAGGCTGTCTAGCACAGGACTGGAGACACAGGCCCTGAATCTAGAAATGGTATCCACTTTGTGTGTACCACTCTTATTCAATGAAGAAACTCAACACTCCCACCTGTCCCTGTAGCTGCCTGACTCTTTGATTCTGTATGCTCCCTTACCTGTGTTTCTGAATCTGCCCACAGTTCCACAAGTTTAAGAGAAGAATTATTGAACTATTCAGAGGCTAAGAAAAGAATCAACCAATCTCTTTTCTCTAGATATAATGCTGAAAGAATAAGTGGTTTTTTCAGCAATTTTAACAGGGACAGATACTAGTTCTTACAGTCATCAAGTCTCTGGAAAAGCCTTCCCACAGTCTAAAAGTGTGTAAATTCCAGAAAACACATGGATTTCAGATGCTATTGGAAATATTCATATCAGCTAGTTTTAGGTGTTGACTGGCTACAAACTAACTAGTTCTGTCTGGTTTTGACTTCCTTTCTACAGTGTTCTTTATGAATTACATATATCTAAAAAATAAGTGTTGTGTTCTTTTGGTAAAGATTATGGGCTAGAATGAATAATTATATAAATGCTAACAGAGACAACTGGAGAATTTGTAGGGGTATTCCTCAGAGAATTTGCGGTTTTATGTATTAACTGATAATTCTGATAAGTAGCTGTATTACATTTGAGTTTACTCTGACTTGTTTGCTCTGCAGCATCAGACACTTTGTGTGGCAAGTCTAGAGCAGGAGATGCACACATTACACACACATACACACATATGTGCATAACAGAAAAAACCCTGCATTTAAAGTTCTAATCTACTAAGCCCAGTTTTATAATAGAAAGTAATTACTGGGTTATAGAAGCAAAATACAGTGAATGGCAAAACAAAAAGTGTTGTTTTGATCAAAAAGGGGAGAGGGACTGATGCTTAAGTAGTGGCATTGATCAAGTGCAACTGGGTGATGTAATGCTGCAAAAACTTTTTTCACTGTGTTCTTCCTTTGGTCTGCTCCTTATAGGGGTTATGATAGTCTTCTGTATATTCTCAGTGGTGGCTCTAATTTCTCTAATCTAATGGGGATCTCAAAGAATAAGCATAGGTTGCTTCCAGTTCTGTCGTACACTGTCTGTTCTGGTGCTGTGCTTCGTGACAGCATATCTGCCATCCATAGTTAGTACAAGAAAGACGAAAAATATTTAACAAGCATTAAAAAGTTTTGCTGGAGAGGAACACCATTGTCTTTAAGGTAGAGATACCTCTGTTTCTGATTATGTCCTTTCTGTTTTCACTGTATAAGGATGTTTATGCAGGTTGGATACGTGGATTTTTTTTTTTCTTTTCCTAATGCCTTAAAACTGGTCATCCTTGTTTTCAATGTTGCATCCCTTTAATAAAAAGTAAACCTAATTTTTATATGGTTGATTTTTATACTCTTGGGGATCTCTGTTATCACCTATATAATGGCTATTTTTTCTATCATCCCGTGCTTGTACTCTTGGAAGCCATTGATGTATAATAACAGTGAGTACCTTCTCAACCACTAGCTAGAGAAACAAGGACTTGTAAGAAACAGGCTGTTGTCTTTTTATTTTTGTCTTCCTCCAAAAGGACATCTGTTTTGATGATTGTATCCACACACATCAAAAATAATGTCATAAAATTATCAACCTTTTCAAAATATCAGAATCTTAACCTTGTAATTAAGACAATTTGATATGACAAGAATTTCTGTAGTGCTATTAGAGGCTCAGGAGATTCTATGAAACTGAGTAAAATTACTGTAACAGATTTCCATTCATTTTGTTACTATTATAACACTGACATCAATTTGAACATGTATCTTAACACTGTTATATCTGTTCCGTTAAGGTGATGAAATTTTCATAGTATAGAGATGCCCCATGGTATTAAAAAAATACCTCAGTAGAAGGACTTGGGTAGTCTTAAGGCTACATTTATTTTCTTCTGAGCAGAAGAATGAATCACGGGGACAACTAAAAGTATTATGCATTTGAAAATTACGCGTAAGTATACAAAAATAATTAAAGGCTTATTTAATATTGATTAATTGTCAATATTTGAGATCAGGTAAAATAGTTCAGGATAATAGATTTTTTTCTACCAAGAGTTTAACAAGTTAACAACAAAAATACCAAGACTGACTATTTTGGAGTAGCATTAGATAGGAGAGCATGTTGTAATGCCTATAGTTAACATTTTGATTTTATGAAGATTGATCATAGTAAAAAGACATTTTTTAAATCTATGAACAGTAGTAGTTAAGGAAACAGAAAAAGTAAGGCTCTGGAACATAAAAGAAGAGAGAAAAAAGCAAAGACAGAATCTTGAAGAAGAAGCTTAAAAGTGGTAATGCAGGAGTAACAGGGTTTATATATAAACATGCAGAATTTTTAAACTCTTGTAGTATGGATAGAGCAAACAGTAGATTTAGAGAGTGTGTGTAGGAGTGTGGATTCAGAAATGGAATGAAGGAAACTAGTACTCCTACATAGTATTGGATTTGCATTCTCAATATGAAGGTTTTTAACCCTAATGGTCTTATTGGATCCTGGAATTATATTCTGCGTTTCAAAGGAATGCTATCCATCATAAGAAAGCGTGCTTTTTAAAACCTGCACTTACTGAAATGAATTGTTAGAATAATTATGACATAAACTTATAATCTTACAAGAACTGCACATTTCACAGTTACGAATATTTTAAGCGCATAGAAATTCTATTAGTTTCCAACACATGTAATAATTTTGACAAGTTATTGAAAAAATACCCTGCTCATGTCTGCTGGCCCTTATTCTTAGAGAATAAGGCTATTCTGTCTGCATTCTATTTCTTCCTGAAAAAAAACACCTTACTGTTGTTGTTTTCTTCATTTTAGCAGAAACTAGAAATACAGCTTCAGCATACATTTTTTGTTCTCTTTCAAGTTATAAGCAGCTAATTTTTCTTGTTTCCCCATTTTCTTATTACACTGAGGTATTTTTCTAAAGGTGCACCAAAGTAAGCAATCTATATGTAATAAATTGCCTCAGAGAAGCCTTAAGCACCTTACCCTGACATAAAATTCTACTTAAGTTAAAGAAACTGTACTGGAAGAAAGAAGTAATACATTTTATTCACACTGTGTACCCTTGGCCAAGAATTTTATCTCTTCAAGTAACTCTCAGGGAGGAGGAAGGCAGGTTCAAATGTTATAAAGTGGCATGTGTTAATCTTCTCCAGTTAAAAACTGTATTACATTTTGATTGGCATGTACTTCAGAGCACACAACAATTTTTCTGCAGACATTCTTTAAAAACCAATTAACTTTCAGTGTAATCAGGTATTTAACTTATCAGTTATGCAGTGAAAAATGTTGGGGGTGATAACAATGACAAACAGGCTTACCAACTAATCAGCTGTCTAATTAATTTGAAAGTCTTTCATGTTTAAAAAAAATTATGCATAATATCAACCATTTAAGGCCTGGTGATAAGTATACCTGTAGAAAAGACTTTGGGAAGTTTTGACTTGAAATATGTTCAAAATGCAGCAGAAAGATGTAAGGATGCTATGGTACAAAACATTTTGCTGTTTTCTTTCTTATGCAACCTTCCTCAGAGATTAATAAAAAAATCTAGGAAGAGAAAATGATTTAACTAGGATTCATTAATAAACAACCTTTTCAATGATGTCAGAGGAACTGGTGTTCTAGAAGAGAGCTGCACTGTAATAGGAGAATATTTAATTTCCTGATAATTACAGAGCAAAATAACACTTTTCTCCAGTTAGCAAAGATATAATATATTTTTCCTCATTTCTTCCCAGGTAGGCAACTCTTGGGCATAACTGGCAGGGTATGAGTATCAGGGGCTGCAGGATGCCCTATGTGAGAGGAAGTCAGGAACTACCTTGTGCCAGTCAAGCCAAGTTCAGCTAACTTTGCAACAGACATAAGCAGCCCACTGTGCACCAAAACTTCATTCTGAAGAGCACACAGCACTGATGCTCAGAATTCATTATGCAAGGACAGTGTCTGTGAGGAATGGGATACATAAAAAGAAAGACATGAGAAGGTACAGCAGGCAAAAAAGGAAATCAAGAAGATTTGAAGAGGTACATTTTGCAGAAACCAGAGAAGAAAGTGCAGGAGACACTTGGAAGAAGACATTGCTGGGCATGCAGAAGGAGATACACTCAGAAGAGGAAGGTTCATGCTGAAGGAGGTTTTTGAGGGACTTGAAGAGCTCTGAGAGACTGCAGAGCAGGGTCAACCCTGAGGTACCATAGCCTGTGATGGAGCAGACTGCTGCAAACTGTTGGAGACTAGAACAGCAGAAAGAGAAGTGTTGAACTGCAGTTGAGCCTGTGAAGCCAAGAGAAAAGGTATAAACCTAGGTGTCTGTTTAATTGTTGGGTTTTTTTTTTTTTCCCTCAATACGTGAATCAGTAATTAAAAGATCATGTTAATCATCAGTAAGTCAAATGAAGTGAAATTCCCAAAGTCAAGACTGTTTTGTCCATGACAGCAATGGAAATAAAAATGTACCCTAACTTCAAAATCTTTTATTTATTAAGTTCACTATCTTCTTCTGCATGTTAACTAAATCAAATTCAATTAACAAAATATCTTTCTACACAGTCTTTTATTGTGGTGGTATTCTCTAAGTAGTTAGGACTGTATATATGGCTTCTGAAGGTTTGGGTTTTGTTTTTTTTTTTTTCCTCTAGTTTGATTGTGCAAGAATTTATGATAGATATGTGCATTTTAGTAGGTATAGCTAGTGGAAGATTTGAATATGCATTGCTCAACTTGAATGTTTCTTGCACAGCCTGGAAACCGGAACTATAGACTGGATGACCTAACTGCATAACAAGTGCATTAGGAACACAACACTTTGAGAACTCAAATACAAGCAAATGCAAGTCAGACAACTGAAGCAGGCAACATTATCTTGAACTGTTGATCCAGTCTTTATTTAGGTTGAATAGATACCTAAACTGCATATTAATCACTGCTTTCAATTTTGCTTTACATCCCTAGCTATTAAAAGATGCTGTAGAGGATTTTTAGAATACTTTAGCAGAGATGGGAAATAGTGGCAATTTAGCTACAGGCTAAGTTTACCAGGAAGTGTGCACATGGCTCAGCAATTGCTGTTGTAATGACAGCGGGTTCATGGAGAAGGAATGGTGATATAGAGATTAGCTGGGAGTAGCAGCAGCTTTTCTTGTGACTCAAACTTACCTGTGAGTCATTCTTCATTTTAGAAAAGGATCTAAACCAAACACTGGACTAGAGAGAAAGGTGCCTATAGCTAGCCACTGGGAAATGTAATTATGGGTTACTGAAAATTTTCCAGCTGTTCTATCTGTAAAGAATGGTTTCAGATGCCTACAGTGAAATAAAAGTTCTCCTATCAAACTATTGAGAGAAATTAAATGACATGGGTATCTCTGCTTTGAAGGAATTTAACATGCAGCTTTGTTTATAAACACCTGGTTTTCAAGGGACTTATGCTCTTACTGATTTATAAAATAGTCAAAGTTCATTGATAAGGACTGGAGCTTGAGTTTGATAGGATACTCAGATGGGAAAGAGGCTGGGATTTTTCTTTCTATTTCTAGAGATATATACACTTCTGGATGATATTTAGCACATAAAAGAATCCTAGAACAGAGACCAGATCATAAAACTATCTCAACTGAATCTCATCTCATTTGGCAACTACCAGAACTACTTCATTTCTTTAGGTCACAAAGTGTTTCAACCACTGAGCTGTTACAGTCTTATAGGTATGAATCCTAGATACTATGATTAGCATGGAACCTAATGTTTTGATGAGTTAAAGTCAGTTGTGTTGGTTTTTAATTGCTAGGGATCTCACCAGAAAATCCTGTATTGGACTTGGACATTTCTGTCTCCATGCTTGCTTGTGCAGGCTTTGCACACAGTAATAGCACAAAATCACACCAAAGAACTATATAGCTTCTTTGTGAACAATGATAAGAATATTTATCCATTCCTTTTACTGCTCAGCCCAAGTTGCCACGTGCCTGCCTTTGTGAGCCAGGGGATAGCAAATTAAATCCTCTCATAGCTATTGTACAGAACATTTTCATATACTTCAAAATCACAAGCTAGAGGAATGAAGAAGACCAGTTATTGCTGTATGGAAAATAAAAAGTCTGGACACAGATGCAGTATTTCAAAACATGGAACTTTTCATTCACAATATAACAAACAAAGCAAATAAGAGGTACATCAGAACTAAAAAAAAACCCCAAAAAACCCCAACCAAAAGTTGCTTTTTTTATAAATACAGCCATCCTCTTGACCATGATATACAAGGTTTTATGCCTAAACACACAAACACATCTCCTCTCCCAGGGACAGCTTTTCTCTTATGTACTTTATTTGATATGGCCGGTTACTCATGGACAGTGGTCTGTATGACCCTAGGGAGGTCTGGCAGCAGCTATGTAGTCCTAACAGTCTTACTGTTCTGATCTTTTCTACTGGAGTCCTCTCTGCACCATTGCTTTGCTTTACCCTGGTCTTTTCTAAATACAAATAGGAACCATTTGGATTACAGGCATGTTTCTAGGTAGACACTTGATTGTTTCTGCATATTTTTTGGCTGTTTCTTGGTGATGTCTCTTAGTTTTAGTCTAAAATATCAATTCTGTATCATTCAATCACACAGCTCTGTTCAGCAAGCTCCCTTTCCATGCAACTACACAAGTACTTCTCTACTTCCATCCTCAGGAATCTTCTGTCTTTGCTTTTCTGAGGATCCCAGCTAACTCTAAATCTTGCACTGGCTGTCTGTCTATAGGTCATCTAGCCCTTAAGGTTTTTTATAATACTGATGACTTTATAAATTCTTAACACACCTCATCTGCTGTAACTTACAGACAGATAATAAAATAGTCCAGAGTAGTTTAGTCTGAACAAACATGACAAATTAAATATACCAGCTTGTTAGAAATCGCTAATGAATTGTTAAAAGTATAGATCTACTGCATCTTCTAAGTCCTACTGTACTACTATGCTGCTGGATTGTCACAGTTTAGGGATATGGCAGCCTGCTAGACCCGTAACAGATGCTCTCTGTTAACCCTCCTCCCTCCCCAAAGGGGAAGAGAAAGACAATCAAGGAGAGAGACTTAGCAATTAGAAAGGGAAACTAGAACAGCTTTAATGAAAATGAAAATAATAAAAGTGGAATATATACAAATATATATAAAATCAATATCAAAACCAAAGCCCCCTCCCAATGGCAATTATGTCACTGTCACCACTGATGCTGTGGAGCAGGCACCAGGAAAGTCCCAGACTGGGCCCAGCAGAAAACAGGAACTGTGTTCAGGAGCTGGATTCTGATACTGGATTCAGGAACACACAGATCAGGATCAAACACAGAATGGACAGAGTCTTCCTTGGATGCTGGCCTTTGAAGAAGCAAGGAAGAAGATGAAAGAGCAGAGACAAGCCAAGCAAAACAGGACCCTTGTGATCCCTCAGCTTTATACTGAATATGCTGTATATGGGCTGGAATCCCTCACTGGTCACTTTAGGGTCACCTGTCCTGTCCTCTCCTCCCTGCAGGTGCAGACTTTTACTTTCTGCACACCCCAATGTGGTACACAAGATCCAGCAGTGGCCTTGGTCTGCACACTGATTCTTGGTAGTAACTCTAAACATGGGGTGTTATCGCTGCCAGAAGCAGACACTGTCTGTGAGAACAGGCCACTAACTTCAGAAAGTGCAGTTAGAAGAACTGAGCTGAAAAGTGAAATCACTGAACAGAATTAGTTCTGTTCTCACTCAAACCAGGACATGGATGAAGCTGCCTCTGTTCCTTTCAGTGAATGCAAAAAATGTTTTTTTTGCCATTCAGAGGGACCTCGAGAGGCTTGAGGAGTGGATGCTTGTGAACCTCAATCAGTTCAACAAGGCCAAGTCCAAGGTCTTGCACCTGGGTCAGGGCAATAGTATCAATACAGTCTGGGGGATGAAGGGTTGAGAGCAACCTGGTGGAGGACTTGATCATACTGGTAGATTAAAAATTGGGCACAAGCTAGCAATATGTGCTCACAGACAAGAAAGCCAGTTGTATCCTGGGCTGTATAAAAAGCATGGCCAGCAGGTCATGGGAAGTAATTTTCTCTCCTCTGCTCCACTCTTGTCATAGCCAACCTTGAATACTGTACCTAACTTGGGAATCCAGTTCTAGGTTCCAGAACAACATGTACCTGTTGGAGTTGGTCCAGAGGAGGGCCATGAAAATGATCAAAGGGACAAAGCAACTCTCTATGAAGAAAGGTTGAAAGAATTGGGGTTGTTCAGTCTGGAGAAGAGAAGGCTCTGGAGAGACATTACTGTGGCCTTTGAATGCTTAAGGGGGGCTTATAAGAAAGATGGACAGAGACCTGTAGTGACAGATAAAGGGACAATTGTTTTAAAATGAAAGAGAGCAGATTTAGATTTGGTATTAATAATATTTTTTGTTGTTATTATTTTTAAAGTTGTGAGACACTGGAACAGGTTACCCAAGGAAGGTGCAGATGCCTCATTCTTGGAAGTATCCAAGGGCAGGTTGGAAGGGGTTTTGAGCAACCTGATCTAGAGGAAGTTGTCTCTGCCCATGGCAGTGAGGCTGGAACTAGGTGACTTTTAAGTCCCTTCCAACCCAAAGCATTGTATGATTCTATGATCCTAGGATTCATTCTATGATTCTTACTTCATTATCATTTAATTTATATGGTTACATATCTGAGTACTTAATTTCTAGTGGATCAAGAGTGCAGTTAACAATAGCTGAAGCTGTTACTGCAGACTAAAATTATTTTAACCTGAACTGCATTATAACTTGCCAAAGTTGGAGTGGGCAAATACCAAAATTAGAATAAATCACAGAATCACAGAATGTTAGGGGTTGGAAAGGACCTCTGAAGATCATCGAGTCCAACCCCTCTGCTAGAGCAGGACAAAACTAGAGCAGATCATGCAGAAATGCATCCAGACAGGTCTCGAAAGTTTCCAGAGGATGCACCACAACCTCTCTGGGGAGTCTATTCCAATGCTCTACAACTCTTAATGTGTGATGTCAAATGTTTTACACATAAATCTACTATAAGGAAATGAAAACTTACATTTCTATTGTTAGTTTGTATATAACAGTGCTGAAATTAGGCCATGCTTCCACTGTTGCTATTCATGTCACTCAGACTTGTAATCTAGAAATGTCTTGAAATTTTGAGTGAAAGTGTACATTCACTCTGCTTGGTCAGGACACCCTCTCCCTTCATTGTATTCAATAAAACTTCTTACTTTCAGATTCATGCTCAGACCAGTAGTTGCTTCCCAGAACCTTTAGTTTGGACAGAAATCAGCAGAGAGATAGAAGAACAGTGATTATAATCAATAATATGTCTCCCTACGGGTTCTGAAACAAAATCAACCTATTAATATGCTGTGAGCCCTAAAGAATATATCTGCTCATATTCAAAGATTCGAGGATAGTATTATCACTGTAGCTGTGATTAAAAAAATAAATAATGTAAAATGATTCTTTACTTACTCAAAATGTTTAGACTGTGGTTTTCTGAAGTACTAGTTAGAGTTCCATGTTTAGGTTTTTTTGTATATGTTGTATGAAAATTATGCTGAGTAATCATATAATATAGCAGCAGAATAAGCTTTCTTTTCCTAAGATACTCATAGGAAAGATGCAGTGAGAGCAAATGCTACCCAAAGTGAGTATGTTTTAAGAATACCTGTCACCACTAATTTGCAATTTCACTGCTTGCTTGGGGAAAACTTTATGAGCATCTGAACCAATAGATTAAGAAATCTTCTGGGGGCCTTGATTTAAATGCATAGAGGAATTGATGTGAAGGGGAATGGGAATGAATGGTCTGTCATACAGCCTGCCAAATTAAACTCAGTTCTGATTATCATCAAGAATAAGTGTTATCTAACACTTACTTAAGATACTATTATTTAGGTATAGAGCTTACTGCTCAGCACCTGTTTGCACCACTCAGTGCAAGTCTGGTAAGACTTGGTAAAGTTATCCTAAAATGACCACTAAAAAATAAGAAAAAAACCCTACAAAATTTAGAATGTGCTACTTAATTTTATTGATCAGAACAGGTTTAAAAGTCATTCCACCCACTGTTTCTGAAAATCAAGCACTTAAGTTTGGTAGGATCATCTTCATAGTTTTTCTAATTATTAGTGTCTTCAGATTCTATAGAAGTGCCACAGGATAAATGTAAATTGTTAACAGCTATGTGTGATGGCAAAAAGACATTTCCTATGCTACAACATCTTTAAGCAGTGTGTGCTGGACTTGTTCACTTGAAAACAATTCCTCCTTGACAGTTCCATGTAAGATACATTTCTCCCATTAAGTGGTGATAGCACTTGCACTGCCTCTGGCAAATGAATGGGAACTGGGCTGAAGCAATTGCAGGCTTTGTGCACTTGGGCTGCTGGACAGTTCATTTATCTGAGAGGTGGCAAGTTCTGAGATCAACAGTGACATTTACTTCAAAGACTATCACTTGTCAGGAAGGGTCCAGAGAGGATGAGAAAAAAAAAAAAAACCACTGAGGAACACAAGGAGCTAAAGTGTATTGCTTTATACAGCAGCAATCTCTAACATCATGTCCTTCCAGGCTCTTGTTCTAGCTTGACTCCTTTATGAGGCTAATTATATGATCTAGTTCAAATTATTACGGAGAGTAAACCAAAATGAAACACACGAAGTCAAAGTGTTTCTTTACCTCTCTGTGCATATGAGTCAAAGAGTTCCTTGTAGCATACTGTCAGTTTTGTTCTGTGAGATTTAGATGCTGTCCAAAGGAAATCAAAGATTGGACTAAGTTCAGGCATTGAAGAAGGGAGTGGAAAGCACTGGAGGAAGCAGTGAAAGAACCGCAGAATCACAGAATGCTTGAGGTTGGAAGAGACCTCTCGAGGTCATCTGGACAAACCCCTCGATCACTCAGAGGCTTAGATCTGTGTCCAGCTGGGTTTTGAATATCTCCAGGGATGGAGACTCTATGACTTCTCTGGGAAAGCCCCTGCTTGCCTTTCACCATCCTCACAGTATTAGTGTTTTCTTGTGTTCAGATATGATTTCCTGTATTTCAGTTTGTGCCTGTTGCCTCTTCTCCTGCTACTGACACCACCAAAAAGAGTCATCATTCCCTCAAAAGCAGCTCTTTGTATACATTGATAAGATCCTCCCTAAGCCTCCTCTTCTCCAGGCTAAAGAGTTCCAGTTCTCACAGCTTGATGACAGATCCTCCACTCTTTGTGCCTCTTTATTTGGCTTACTCCAGTAAGTTCCTATCTTTCTAGCACCAGAAAAACCAACCCAGTCCAGCCATGGACACAATATTCCAGATGTAGCCTTCTCAGTTCTAAGTAGAGAATAAGGATAACCTCTCTTGAGCTGCTGGCGATATACTTTCTAATGCAGACTAGGATGCTGTCAGCTTTCTTTGGTCCAAGGACATGTCTGGATCATGTTTAACTTGCTCTCCACTGGGATTCTCCCCTCTGCAGAGCTGCTTTCCAGTCTTAATTTAGGTGCTAGATTACTCCTGCAACATCACTTCAGTAATTTTTAAGTTTTTAGAGTTTAACTCCTTACAGAGAAATAGAAAGTGCATAACTGTCTGGACACTTAATTTCTTGAATTTGAGAGATTGTAGGCAAACAGAAAATGCTAGCATTTCTTCCTATTCAGTTATGTGACAATAGTTACTGATAACATTTCAATTACTGGTAGTATACTAACTAAAACAATGTAAATGGACCATACAAAGGCTCCTTCCTAAGCTGGAGAAAGTGGACTTGTGGTGCCACAAACTACTCAGATAGGTGGAGTATATTATCTTGAATAAAAATTACAGTGCTTGTGCCTTTTATGCTCAAGAACAATAGATTACATGGTATTCAACATATAGGATTTGCACTTCCACATTTTTAAAAAGAACATGCATCAATATGGCACAATTCTGGCATAAACTGCAGCTGAAATCTGAGGGTGGAGCAAGGGGAAAGAAGAGGGAAGAGAAGGTGTGAGAATGTGTAGCTGAGTGGTCTCTGTGAAAGGGTAGCACTGTGCAAAACATGTGATGGCGTGAGGATATGTGAGCAATTGCCCCTAGAAACCTTTAAGTCCATTGTTTCAGATACTTAAATTTGAGAATAACTGGAAGAAAAGAAAAAAAAAAGCAATTTTTTTTTTTTTCAAGTATGTAGGGAAGCAGTCTTCTTGAACAGAATACTCACTGAAGTGTATCTAGACAGCCATTTAAACAGTTTTATTTCTTTGGAGGTATGTCTAAAGTGAGACAGAAAGTTATTCTGAATAGACTGGTAGGTTGTTTTGGTAAAATTTCATGCATAGACACCTTTAAAATATTACATGGCATGGACATATAATGGCAATTTCCAGGAATTAATATAAATTTAATGCAGAATGTAGAGATGCTTGTGAAGGTAGGAATTTCAAGGTCATGATTTTTCTTTTGTTCCACCAAATAAACAAAACAGAAGGGAAGTTATCTAATATTGAAGAGTACTTTGACATAATTCCTATTGATTCCAAGAAATTTTGCAAATCACATGGAACTGTGTAATACCTTTAGGCTTTTTTTCACCAGAGATAATGAATCACATCTTTCTTTCCTCAACAGCTAAGTTCAAAATTAAAATGATACGCAGCATTAAACCATTTGTATATATTCTGGTTTATGCATGGAGATTATACTAGCAGAGTTGGTTTTTGCTGTTTTGTTGGGTTTTTTTAAAGTTGTGTTTGCAGTCTAGGGAAGGAAATGACATTCCTTGTCAAAGACTGGGATCAAAACCATCAAGAAAGAAACTTCCATAAAATAGGTTTTTTAGCCATGCAGCTCGCTTCAGAAAATTTGTCTGGTTTTGGCATAGTAATTTTAAGAAATAGTGGGATAGTGTAGGGGGAATGTGGTTTTTAAGGTTAGGAGACCTGTATTTTTGCTACCTACATAACTATATAGGTGACATATTCTATGACCTTTGTTAACTAGTGATCATGCTACACTCATGATTCCTGATTGTTAGTGTATTCTGAGGAGGACTTAATTATCAACTGAAAGTTCCATTGTAGCAGAAGATGAAACAATGGAATCTTTAACTGATTAATTTCTTCATTATAGCTAATACATTTTCTTGGAGACTGAGAAGAAAGAAATTTAAAGAGGAGATCTCATTCAGCAGATACTTCAGAGACCTGCATAAGACAAGTTTTCAGGGGGATACTGCCAGACGTCAGAAGCTAAACTTCACTTTGCAAAGCCTAAGATCCATGCTGTGAAAAGACTCTGAACTTGACATTCAGTACCTACAAAAACAAAGTACCCCATTCTTAATGTAGATTTTCTTGTTTCAGTGAGATAAAACTTTTATTCACCTATTACCAAACTCATATGCTCAAGTGTTGGTTTGTGCATATATTAACAATACAGATATACAGACTTTTGAGGAATCTGAACCATCAAAGTTTTCCTTTTCATTGCTCAGAGGGCTTCTTACTATGCTCAGGTGTAGGACATCTGAATCAGGGTATGTGTAGCACCATTTCATTTTTCTCAGCAGCCCTGTTGAGAGCTCTCCAGACTGAAATTTCAGACAGTCTCAGATGTTATTAAGGAAGATCCTGATATGCTCCATCAATTAATAGGCATAATTTATGTGCTTCAATCTGTTGATCAATATCCTGGGTCAATAATCTGACTATTTCAGCAGATTTCTGCTGTAGAATTGAACAAATAGTGCATAGAAAAGACTTTTATGAGTAATACAGATTGTTAATGCAGATGCAGGAATGGTCATACAAGGTCATGTCTTGTGTACATAGTTAAGAGATGGTTTATATCCAATTTAAGGGGACTAGATCTAACAGCAATGGATCACGCATGTATTATCATGGTCCCAAAGAACCATGGGACAGCTGCATAATAGAATTCAGGAGAATGGCTCTTTGAGGGAGTCTTGCCTGATCCAGCTGAGATCCTCTTACTAATACTCTTGCAAATACATCCAGTTGTCATCTGGACAGTGACTGTTCATCTTGTTTGAGGGATATCATAGCTCATGGAAGCATTAGTCTACAGAAAGATCACAATAAGTTAGGTTTTGTTTATCTCTTCTTTTTTTTTTTTTTTTTTTTTTTAACTGACTCTGTGTCTTTGCAATATGTTTTTAGTCCCTGTAAGCCAACAAAGGCAGCTATGATATCACATTAACCCAGAGGTGTTATCTAGGAAGATTTTCATGAAGAATCATCTTTACCATCTGCATTTCAAGATAGAATCAATTTCTTGACCTGTGGGATTATAGCAAACACCTATTGCTGGGCAGCATCTGACATGTTTTACTTGCTTATAGCTGAGGCATGCACTGCAGACATGTTGGGTTTTTTTTCTTTTTCATTAGTCTCACTGATAGTATGGTGCATTCTGTATTGCATATAGAGTGTATATGTTACACTGGCAAATGCAGGAGCATGTCCTGAGCTTTTTTTTCCATTTCAAATAATATCATGAGTTTTCAGTTTGGTACTTCATGGCACTTGAACTTGATGCCTGAACATGTCTCCTCTCCACCAGTTAGTATTCCGTTCTTTTGTACCTCTTATCCTGCTCATGCTTGGAACTGTATAATCCCCTCTGGTAGCGTGAAAAGATCCAGAGAGAAATATCCTCTCTGGACACCTCTGTATCTTGAAGATCTAGCCATGAAGGCAAAACAGAGATATCCTTTATGATAGTAACAGTCCCCTGCCTCATTTCATGACTGCTGAATTCTAGATCTGCTTCTAAATTAGTCTTCTTCCATCCTGAACTTTCCTGAACTGCAGCTGGTGCACTGTTTACCATGTTTTGCTATGAGGTAATGTAAGACAACTGTATTTTCTCCTCCCTCTGCAGATACTTTCACAATTGTTTTTTTTGGGGTTTTTTTCTTTCTTTTAGACAAGGATCTTCACCACAGCAAGGCCTTCCTTGAAATGACATTCTTATATAACACTTCTGATAAGATGGGGAAAAAATTATCATGATGAGAGATTAAAACAATGTTGTTATGGTAAAGTCTCTAATTAGTCCTTTATCAAAGTAGCAATATCTATCTTCTCTGGAAGATTCTCTCACTAACATTTTCTTGTTAGTGCATAAGCAATAGTTATCAGCAATTCATCAATTGTCCCATATGAGGCCAGAACAGAGTAGAGTTACTAAACTGTAAGTATAGGGTCAGCACTGTCAGCATGGATTGCTTCAGAAATGCAGTTAACTCAGTATAGGGTCAATTTGCTTAGAGGTTAATAGAAAATACTGTTATTTATTGTCCTATAATATTTGCATTCCACTTCATGGAATGGATGCTGGACAGTTTTCTCAATTAGAGTTATCCTACTGAAGTTATGCTTCTGAGCAGCACAAAAGATCTAGCTGACTGCATGAGTCAGGTTTGTCTAAATGTTTTCCATTATACCATCTGTATCTCCACTGATAAGTTATCTGCTCAAATGGAACTTTTTCAGATTTTCTGTTTAACACTGAACCTGTCTGACATCACAATACATATCTGTTGGGGCAAAACAAGACACCAGCCTTCAGGATCTCTGGTGGTCTGCTGAAATGCTTATCCTCTGAAATGTAGAACTTCAGTGGAATGTAAAACTGTCCTGTGTTTTCGTAACTCCTTCCTTCAGAAAAGTGGAAGAAGATAGTCTGTTGGTTTTTGTTTTCCAAGTCTCATAACAGAGTAGTAGAAATGTTAAAGGTGTTAAGGGCATATACATGCCCTTCGCACACACAAAGATATATATAAATGCGCAAATATATTTATATTTCATAAAGATCTAACTATATAATCTATAAGTATAAACTATAAATATATGTCAATGAGATAATAATATATAATATGAATAATGTATATAAAACTTCTGACTGCTGATTTGAACTACCTTTCTTTTCCTGCTTAGAAGGTATTAAAATTTTGACCAGTAACATTTTATAATGTTGCAGAGAGGTGTGGCTCAAAATAACCTTTTTCAATAATGGTCTTTGTAGCACCTTCACCTATGGCACTTAATTTTTTTCCTGATTTTTCCTTCTGTCTGCTGCATAATTTAACATAATCTCTTAATATGGGAAAAACTATAAAAGGTAATATTTTGAGCATGAGAAGTACAGGAAAAAAGCTAAGAAGCTAGTTCTGGCATAGCTCTCAGGAACTGTGGACTACAGTATTGTCTAAAAATCTGAAAATTTAAAGTTATGTTGAAATGAAAAATAGAATGTAGAAATAGACTTCATCCATCTTATATCCTGAAACCTAGAAATAGTTCTGTTTCATAGCTCTACATTTAGTACTTATATTTTGATGAAATCAACTTTGAACACTTTTTTGCCTCCAGATATTTTCTTTGCATCAAAAAAACCTGGAGTTTTTTTATCCTTTGCTAAAACTGCTGAATAAGCAGCTGCTTCAGAGATACTAAGTAAGGATCATTGCATACATATAGTTCATAGACAGCCTTAAATTTTTAAATAGCAAAGTATCATTTTTTAGAGTTTGCAAAATAAAACTGCATTCAGAATATTCTGTACTATATTGTAATATTCTATTACAAAATGCTGAATAACAGTTGTTTTCATCAGCATTCTTAGATTCTGAATACCAAGTGTTTTCTTAGAAGGTTCTTTGCTTCCCTTTTGAAATAAAAACCTGTGACATTGATTGAAAATTTGAAAAGAAAAATAAGATATTCCTAACACAAGTATTTCATGTTAGTGGTTAATAATGGTAATATCTTAAGGAGTACTTTGCAGCCTGCTCTATTTAATGTGGTCTGAAGATGCCACCTTTAAAAAACATTACAAAATTAATAATACATTTTCAGCACGCTTTTTCTCTCCATTCCATATCCAACTTTAATGGCAAGTTCAATATGGGGAATTGTCATGATATAAACCAGAAGTAAGTTGTCTTCAAATGAGAAGACCCCATAAAATCATTGAATTTAGTAAACACATCTTATTTATAATGGAACAATGTGCTTTTATGGTTGCTAGATATAGGCAAAATTTCTGTGGTTTTTTTTTCTTTTTCTGATTTATTGCAATTACATTCCAAATACAATACTCAAGTTCATAATTATATTGAAAAGTATGTGGTTACATTTAGCAGATCTTGGGTATTCCATGACTTCCAGTAAAAACTATTTGATCTTAAGATGACTTCACATTCACAGTTTAGAATAAGTTATTTTCCACTTTTTAAAGTTCTCCTATCTCCCTCTTCAGTTTAACTGAATTTTTTTTTTCTTTGCATGAGTGTTCTTTTCTTTTCAGACTACAAGGTAAAAGTAACTCAGCCCTCCTAGCACAAGGTGAAAAATTGACCTCAGTCTATCATTCTGCTGCCTATGAAAATAGCATCTGCCTTATTTCTTCAGTTACATCTTTTCCAAGCTAAATGATTACAAGATATTTTATTGTTCTTAAAGCAGAAGTCATTTCATATACTTGATATTTCTCATGGACCTTTTCCTAGTTACTATTAGTTCCTCTGCATCCTTTCTATGATGTCAACCCGAACTGTGCACAAAATCTAGACACTAGTGTTGCATGGCCTCATATAATAGCAAAATTAAATTCTTTTGTTTTATGTATCTTTCCTGTTAATTCTTGGATTTCTTTTGGTTATCAAAAGAAGACTTCTTTACAACGTAAAACAGGCCACATAACCTCAAGTCTGTTTGAGTTGTTATGGCCAACTCACAATCCATCTGTCACATATGTTACGTTTTATTTGCTTTTAACTTCTCTGTAACTGAGTAAAGTTGACATGCCCCTATAGCTGGGCAGGCAAGTATATACATTGTTTGTATTAGCTCTATCATTATTTGCAAAAAGCCTTTATGTTTAAGGCCAGGTTGGATGAGGTTTAGAGGATCCTGGTCTAGTGAGAAGTATCCTTCCCATGGCAGGGGAATTGGAACTAGATCATCTTTACATCCCTTCCAACCTATACCATTCTATGATTCTACGATTTTAGTCTTCAGTTTCAATGACCTAGGCGACTGACTTAGCTCTTACATTAAGGGAAGGGTATGATATAAATAAAAGTTATTACAGATTTATCTGTCTTAAGGAATATAATACATTGTTAGCACACCCAATGCATTTGATGTCTTCTTGCTTCATATGCAATATTTTTTATGATTTGAGATAACAGCCACACAGAAAATTTTGATGTATTGTCCTGGTTTGAGTTAGAACAAAATTAATTTTGGTCAGTGAATTTACTTTTCAGCTCAGTCTCTTCTAGCTAACTGCACTTTCTGAAGTCAATGGCAGCTTTTTGCAGACAGTGTTTGCATCTAGTAGTGATAACACTTGATGTTTACAGTTGCTACCAAGGATCAGTCTGCAGAAAGGCTCTTGCTTATATTTACTCCTATGCAGACTAAGGTCACTGCTAAATCTTGTGCACAATCTTGGGAGTACAGAAAGTAGGCCACACCTATGCAGAGGAGTGGACAGAGCAGGGGACCCCAATCTGGCCAGCCAGGTGTTCCATCCCTTATAGATCACATTTGGTTCACATTTGGTATAAAGCCGAGGGATAACAAGGGTCAATCTCTCTTCAGTGGCCAGTGTGTGAGGACTCTGTCAATTCTGCCTTTGATCCTGATCCATGTGTTCCTGAATCCAGAATCTAACTCCTGAATCTGGTTTCCATCTGCCTCTGGGACCAGTCTGGGACTTGCCCACTGCCTGCTCCACAGCATCAGTGGTGACAGTGATGTAATTTCCATCAGGTAAGTTGGGTTCAATATTGGTTTTGTATATATTTGCATATATTTCGTTTTATTGTTATTATTTTCATTAAAGCTGTTGTAGTTTTCTCTTCCAATCTGTAAGTCTCTTTCCTTTACTTCCTTTCTCTTCCCCTTTGGTAAGGAAGAGGGGTTAACAAAGAACACCTGTAATTCGTCTAGTAGCTGGTCAAGCCCTAACCCTTGGCATATTTGTTGACACCCAATATGGGGCATGACCAGACCTCTGATAGACTTTAGAATTGATCATGGATTGACCAGAACGTAAAGATTTTAGAATGCCACTAGAAGAGGTAGTGACACATGCTGAAGAATTCCCACCATGTAATCTAAGAGATTGCTGGTATGTTTCTAGAAAGAACTGGTATAGACACTACCCAGTAAACTGTGATGTGGAACTTACCCATATGTCTCTCTCCCTTATTCCCTTTCTCTCCCTCCTTGGGAACGGACAGGGGTTAACAGAAAGCATCTGTCACTGTCTAGTGGCCAGCCCAGCCTTTAAACCTTGATATATATTCTCATGTAAATGTTCACATAAGGCATATTCATAATAACTACATTACAAATTAAGTCTGTAGAAGAAGCTTCATCACTCAAAAAAGCCACAACCAAAAAAAAAAAAAAAAACCTTAAAAAAATAGAGATGCTATGTTTTGAATTAAGTGCTTCTCAATCTTTTTATTGTACAAAAAATATATTTCTCTCTCCCCCTACTTCTTATCCTGAATTTTAAAGTCAAATAGCTGTCTCCCCAGATTTAACTTTCAATAATGTAAGTCAGTCACACATTTACTAACAAAAGAGTTTCTCAGCATAAAGCTGAATCTGAACCAATATTTCTGCATACCGGCAGGAAAAGAAGGAAATTCTGTCTCTGAAAAAAATCCATTCACAGTTGAAAATGTAATGCCTGAGAATTGTAATTCCTGTAATTTAACCAAAGCCAAAATCATTTTGGAAAATATGTCATTCCGTGTTTACATATCTTCCATACTGCCTATTTCCATCCCTCTTTATTGTCTGTGTCCAGCCTATAAATTTTCTTCTGCATTGACAGTGATACCATGGCTGTAATTGTGTTTATCCATTTAGTTTGGATTACCCATACATTGAAGCACGTGAAAGTATGTGGTTCTTAATTTAAACAGGAGAATGGGTATGTGAATCTAACTGAATAAATTTAATATTCAGAAACAGAGTTGAATTCTTTTACTCTGATAGCAAAGTCTGTACTTCAAAGACCTAGCATTCTGGTTAGTATTTCCAACTTTTAACTTTCAGAAGTAATTAGTCTTGAATAAGGATAATTCACTACTAAAATTACTGACTAATGATGGCAAAACCTGACTTTGTGTAATTATGGCTTCTGGCCTCTTCATTCATACTCAATGCAATTCTTTAATTAACTTTATTCATATCAGTAATACTCTTTCTGCTTACAGTATGTATGCTGAGGAGTAAATAGGGTATGATATGGACTAAACATATAGTTTAATGACACATCCATCCATTATTTGAGTGGTGCAAATCTGACTTCTAATGTATCTGAAAAAGCATATTTATGTGTGCTGGAAAGGCCTGAGAAGTTTGAGTCCTTTTTATCACTTTTGCAAACATGTCTTTTGGGTGTTTGTGTGTTTGGCTTTTTATTTGTTTTAGCATCCTGAAGTCAATATTGTGCTTTAGAATGAACAAAAGGCATTTTAAAAAAAACACTAATATTTCGGAATTAGCCTTAAAAAAATGGGCTTTTAAGAAATAACTTAAGTTCACACAATTATTGACATTCACAGTAGTAAAGACAGGAGAAAGAAAATTGTGCAGAATCCGGTTCTTTGACTGGTAAACAGTGATGGTTTGATTTACTGACCTTATTCTGTATCTCAGTTGGAGAGATAACAGAGTGACTGAAATGTATATTATCAAGGTCATCAACTCTTCCTGTTGTTGGAATAACTGTTTACTAGGTATTACTTGACAAAGTGATAGCATCTATGTCCTCCCCTACACATTAATACAGCAGTGGCTGATAAACCATGTGTATTGCCTCTCCATCCAAGATGGAGTCTAATCAAACACCAGTGAAATAAAAGCATCCTAAAAAAAAAAAAAAATTAAAAATGAGGTTTTACTAACTTCTAAAAATAGCTACAGGGTTCCTATATCCTGGCATCTGGAGTAGCTAAAGAGCAGCTTTTAAACACATATCCTGTAAGATCTCTCTGTCTGTCTTTGTATATGCACACAATCTCTCTCTCGAGCATACACCCATGTACACAGGCAGAAAAGTCTTGAACAAAACTGAATTGCTGTATTTAAAGGTCAGAAGCTTGTTGGTATGGATTCATAGTGTTGCCATGCTGAGTTACTATACTACGACGAGAAACACTTGAGTGCTGTTTTGTTTGGTTTTTTTTCTCCCTCCCTGGAAAGTCTGAAATGTTGTTAGGAGGTTAATGGTTTTTAACATGGATTGAATTCTTACGGAAATGTGTTTTTATGCTTTCTCTGTCCACCAACCTTTCCCCACTTCTCTTTTTACATGCAAGCTGGTTTAGACAAATAAGACTATTCTGAAAGTGTTCTGGAAAAGTGTACTAACAGTTCAATTGGATGTTACCAATTACTGATTAAATGGGAAAATTTGTGGATTAAAAAATGAGGGTTTTTTATACTGTGCTATTTATAGATATATTCTGGAAGTGATCTGTGGTGTTAAAGCCACCTAATTTAAAAAAAAAGAAAATTAAAAAATATTAAATTAAACATCATGGATTTGTTATATTTGAAAGTTCATATAGACTAGCACTGTGGAAAGGTTCTCAGGTAATAGACTGAATTGTTATAAAAACTGCAAACCAATAGATTCTGAGGGATAGACAGAAGATAGATAGATAGATAGATTGATTGATTTTTGAAAGAAGAACAAAGTTTGTGTTGGTTCATTTAACAGTTTTTCTTCTACTTAAAATGGAACATTTCTTTTTTTTGACATCTATATTACAATCCAAGGAAAACAAGAGCTGAAATGACAGAACTGTTAATAGAGATACTAAAATCCCAACTCAGTAATTACATTTATACAAGAACAGGATTTACCAGTTCAAATCCCCATGTGGTTATCTAGAGAAAACTTCAGTCTCATTATGGGTACTGGGCAGTTTTTCTTCACAGAAATCTTCAGGCTGACATGAGCTTTTTCTAGAATGAATGATCTTTGTCGGACCAAACCCTTCAGACAATGACTCAGCTTCTGACCAGTACCTTTAAGCTATTTGAGAACATTAACATGAATTTTGTTTTTTTTTATATTGATGTCTGAAGTTAAAGAACTAAATCTAGTTTGAGTATATAAAAGGCACAGATAGATACAACAGACATTATATTCTAACAAATCCCATCGAAATGTGTGGGAACCACTCCATGCTTGTGACAAAAGGTTATATTTATTTACATAGGTATTTGCAGCTCTTTTTAGTTGAAATTCTCAATAATTCCAGAATTGTGCACTCTGATTACCCTTGAAAATCAGTCTGTAATTCAATTTACTGGGATGACTTTATTTCCTACCTTGAAAAAAAAAAAAATATTGTACATTCCTGTTAGGGCTTTTGTGAGTAGTATATCCATATTCTTCAAAAGAGTCTCACTGCAACCACAGCTTTCCTCAAAACAAAACAACAAAATAATATGTAAAAGTCCTCTATGGATACTTCAAGTTAGAGAAATAAGGCTGACCAAGATTACTCACTATTTATTTCATTAATATTTAATTTCATTGCACTTCTTATAATTCCCAAAAGCATACCCCAAACATTGAAAAGCTGCATTTAACTGTATTCATCTAAAGAAGAAAAATAAAGTGATTATTTCAGCATCATCACTTCAGCCACTGCTATATATGCATAACTTAATCACCTAACATATAAGAAGCTTAAAGCAAGGACATATAAATAGTTACATAATGTACGTAGTGTACATTGGATTCTAAAACTTGTATTTACAAAGTAAAGAGAATTTCCATGGAGAATAATCTTAATTATTATTTTAATAGAGCTTCACAAGGTAAGAATTTACACCAAGAATCTTAAGTCTTCTGCATTCTTTTAAACACATAAATGTCATAGAGCAAAATAATTCTGAGAATAATTGGATTTATGGGAATTGTAGGATGAAATGACATGCAGTGTTATGTTCACATTGGCTGTTTTACCAATTATGAGGAAGAAGCCTGGAAAAGGGTATTAGGTTATATGATAAAACACTTGTTTCCATACATCCAGAAGAAGAGAGAGGAGTAGTGGCTATTGGGAGACCCCAATAATCCCCTTCTCCAACAGGCCCACCACAGGAGCCATCATTCCATCAAAGGCCCATCTCCAGACACACAAAGGAGCACAGAGGTGCAGTGGTAGGTGGAGGAACTCCATTAACCCAGTCAGAGCATAGGGTGTGCAGTCCTAGCTCCTCCCAGGGCTATCTCAGGAGGGACATCAGTCCCATAGCCTGTGACACACATTGCGATCCGTCAAAGGGAAAGGCTGTCATAATTGCCTGATGGACTGAGAGGAGTCATTGTCTAGGCTATCGGACACATTACAGGATGGAGGGAAAGAACATTTCATGAGTTTTATGTCTACTACATTATATAATTTTCTGCAGTACCATCACTTCAGAATTGTAGCCTCCCTCACCACAGGATAAATCAAAGGTATTTTAAAATGAAAGACATACAGACAAAAGAGTGTAGAAAACTAAGGCAAAAACTGTCAGCTCCTGAAGGTGAGTCCCTGAATAGACAAATTATCATGAAGTTTGCAGAATGAAATAAAAAAATTTTATTAAATACTCTGTCACTGGCTTGACCAGTTCATGGGAAACAGACATAATGAAGCAGCACATGATCTGTGCTATTTTATGAGAAAATAAAAAAGTTGCATTTTTAAGTGACTCTCAACAACAAAAGTGTATCCTTAATGCAATGAAGTAGTCCATTTTGTTTTGTATTTCTCAGATGACTTTGCCTAATTGGCTTTTGACATAAATTGATGGGGATGACACTCTTCTGACAGTCATGAAGTGCAACTTGTTTGTCACTTTTCATTTAACAGTGAGTAACACAGAGCTGTGGGAGATGACAATGATAGGTTCTTGTTAATTTTAGCTTAAAATGGTAATGTTACTGTCCAACTCCATCACTTGCACTTTAAAGCTACGTTCTGTAATCTTATATGTGACAGAGGACTAATGAAAGACTGTTCTGGTTCAACCCCAGACAGCAAGTAAGCACAACACAGCCATTCACTCACTCCCCCCTGGTGGGATGAGGGAGAGAGTAAAAGTGAGAAAACACATGGGCTGAGATAAAGACAGTTTCATAGATCACAGAATCACAGAATTGTCATGGCTGGAAAAGACCTCTAAGATCACCACGTCTAACCATCAACAAAACAAAAAAAAAAACCCCAATCAATTAAAACAAAACAAAAACCCCAAAACATGCACAAAAACACCTCACCATCCCACTAGAGCATGTCCTGAAGTGCTTTATCTACATGTTTTTTAATACCTCCAGCAATGGTGACTCTATCATCTCCCTGGGCAGCCTGTTCCAGTGCCTTACTACTCTTTTGGTAAAGAAATTCTTCCCAATATCTAATCTAAACCTCCTCTGATACAACTTCAGGCCATTTCCTCTAGTCCTGTTGTTATTTCCTTGAGAGAAGAGGCTGGCACTCACCTCAGTACAACCTCCTTTCAGGTAGTTGTAGAGAGCAATAAGGTCCCCCCCTCAGCCTTTTCTTCTACAAACTAAACAATCCCAATTCCCTCAGCCTCTCCTCACAGGACTTGTTCTCCAGACCCTTCACTAGCTTGTTTGCCCTTCTTGTAACTCACTCCAGATAAAGCAAAATACATATGCAGAAGCAAAGCAAAACAAAGAATTCATTCACCGCTTCCCATAGGCAGACAGGAAAGCAGGACTCTATCACACTTAACAGTTACTTGGGAAATAACATTGGTCTACCAATTGTCTACCAATGTTACTGTGATACAATGATAAGTAACAGCGTTTTCAGATGACTCAACAAATAATTCAGTGCTACTGGAAATCCGTTTGGGATGCTCAGTACTCTGGTTTAATTTTTTGTAGCTGTTGTAAAACATCTTTAATCTAAAACAAATGGAAAATTGGGGGGAGGATTTTGTTCTTTGTCTTTGAGCTTCCAGATAAGGTGTCTTGACCAGACCTGATTGACTTCAAAGTATTATAAATAGGAGTGGAACTTGACATAAGGAAGTCAACTCAGTGATTCCAAATTGATGTTGGTGTATGGGTCAGGGATTTCTTAGCAAGAGGTTTCTGGAAGTCTGTTCATATCCCTAAGAGTCAATGTGAGGGAAAAGAGTGATATGTAACCTCAGTTGTAATAGCAAAATTTAGTTAATATCCTCTTTCAAAATCATTGTATATTTAGTTAAAAAACAGGAGAGCTGCAGATCACTCAGGTGTTATTGCATGATAGCATTATAACTACAGCCATACCTGTCTGAAATATTTTCTTACCTAAAATTCCTTGCAACACTGAGTTGATATCTCAGAGGACTTAAAATTCATCTAGTGTGGTAAAATCCATTTTGCACACTTTAAAAAATGCATAAGTAAATTAGAACATCATAAGAAGTTTAAAAGTTCCAAATCACATATATTCTTACTAACTCAGACTTGGTTTAAGATGCCTACATTATCTGGAGGGACATATATTTTATTTTCATCTTTTTGTCTATTGATATGATGATTGTTTAACATGTATTATTAAACTACACTGTATATTAATATGTGATACATAACTCCATATTGTACTTCGGAGGGTAATTAGAAATATTTATCAGGGAAGACACCTAAAGGTGATGAACTTCTTTTAAATATTTGTGTATTTAAAGTAGTGAAAAGTGTTAAGACTCTGTATTGCTTCTGTCTTTCAGAAAGTAAAATCGCATCTCTGACATATTAGCTTGTGAATATCCTTGACTTACACGTGAACTACAGTTTAGAGTGGTAGTCTTGCAAGTAGTCATCACAGTCATTTCCAGTTCTACTCTCTGACTCAAAAAAGCCTTCTGATAGTTTTCTTTTAAATTATACAGAATGCCTCCTCAAGTAAATAGCTTCTTTTTTTTTGAACCAAGTTTAGTTCCAGGGCAAAGCAAAATATTCATTTTCCCTTATTGAGGGAAATAGGCTGCTCTTTTGTGTCATTTGAACCAGACCATGAGCTTAAATAAGCCCTGAATCCAGCAAAGTAAACAGATCTGAAAAAAAAAAATCTATTTCTTCAACATTTCTAAACACTGCTAAATCACTTATCACAGACCAAGCCAATGCAGATCAAAATGAGCTGCACACCATAATGAATGGCTTTTCTATTCCTGGCACTTTCCTTATTGAGTGGTTTTGCTCAGGAGGAAAATCCATTAGGTACTGAAATAAAAATGTTTTCTCATGATACTTGTCACAGTGTCTCTATGCAGACAGCAGCAGCTTTGTCTTCTTCATACATTTTGAAAGACTGAGAAAGAAAAGAAAATGTCATTAAAGGATATGTATAAATAAAGATTTTTATGCTTTTTTATCGTATCATGCCATGTCATAAAACAAAGCACCCTATGTTTTTGAATCAAATGTTAAAAAACATGGAATAACCAATTAACTGTGCCGAGAGGTCAGATCAGAAAAACACCTCTGCTATGTAGTTTTAGACTTTTGACTGAAAGAACTGAAGATAATAATAGAAAGTTTATAAAAGCCAGAACTTTATTTGTATGATAGAGATGACTGACAAAATTCTGTAAACACAGTGTAAATATAATGACACTCTGCACACAGGAATCAAGTTACAGGGGAGATAAAAGCGTTTCTGATAGTAATATATAATGTGTCTATTTGTGAAAGTTCAGAGAAAAAAAAAAAATTGAATGACCATAATTTGTTTACTTGAAGGGCAAGAGACTGAGAACAAAGTCTCTGTTCAAATCAATAAATTTGTAAATGGAAACAATCACTTCGTAATAGTTAATTGCAAACAGTTTTATTGAACACTTATTCCTAACACTATCATATTCTTCTGTTAAGCATAACCTAACTTCACAGTTATCAAATCCTCTTTAAGTATAGCACTCCTTCATTCATAGCTTTTGTATATAGAAGAGAAAAATATGGACAAAGTTCTCTCTTTAGTTCCAGTCTATCGCTTTCTTGATAGATTTTGCTGACAATTGCTAATTTTTCAGTACAAGAACTTTATGAAGATGGAATAATTTCTACAATATCTTCTTGAAAGGGTCTCATCTTTTCCTCATATATATGCATACTGTAAAATGAATATATAAGAATTTATACTGAGATATATAGAAAGCTAGTTTCATATTTCTACAGTGACAGCTGAATCTCTACCTTCAAGATGGATCTTTTAGCTGGACTAACACAGCTTGCAAGTGTATTGCTCCTTAACTTGTAGGCTGTTGGATTCTATAAGCTGGAACATTCTCTGTTTATTGTGTTGAATGTATTTTTTTCTAAAAATCTGAAGAGATTTTTAAGTTTCCTCTAAGAGTAGGAGAGGAAAAATATTGTAAAAAGAAACATTTCTCTATACTGTTGAGTACTTAAAGCAAAAAGAACCAATAACATGGTGGAATACTTCTCTGGAGGATTACATCCAAGTTGACACCAGATATTTACTGACGGAAAAAGAGGAATGTTCAAACTAGAGAAATGATTACCTAATTAAACAGTATCAAACATAGGGTCCAATTAACCTGATTGATATCTTGAAATTTATCCCTTAATTTACGTTGGTTGTCTGATTTTTCTGTGGTGCAACACTTCAGGTGGGGAAAACAAAGCTTTCTTCACACTAGAAAAAAAACCACAAACATATAAAGAACTATTATTAACTATAATTAACTGCAATTTAGCAGCTGGACTTAACGGTCTGAAAGGTTCTTTCCAACCTAAACAATTCTATGATTCCAGTTGAAACCATAAAACCTTAGGGGTTAGAGTTAAATTCTTCAATAATTTTGAAAATGGGCAACTCTTTTGGCTCAGGCTTGTATGGACTGCAGTTCTAGGAGAGAAAATTTGTCCATATTTCACTGTATTTTGTTGCTCTTTTAGCATGCCTGTTGAAAGGCAATTTCCAAAGTCTTGCTATTGCTGCTCAAGTTATTTCATTTTCTGTGTTGTCCCCTAATATGTCAATGTACTGTGACTCTCAGTGAGATTGATACTTAGAAAGAGAGAGATGGTTGGCTTCCAGTCCTTGAAGTTATTTTTCCTCCTTTTCTCTTTCCAAGCCAACTGTTCAGTTAGCAGAATTCTCTCTCAGCAGGCAGCTGTCAGTGCTGTTGCTCAAGTGTTTCTGCTGGTGTGTGCTCTCATTGAGATATTGCCAATAAATTTCATGATGCTTCCTGTTTGGATATCTTGGCCTTTTCAATGCCATTGTACAACAAACAGCCTTATGGCAGACCTTTTTTCTCCCCCCTGAGAGACTGTAATATTCCAGACTTTTGTAGAGAAAATGGCAGAAGCTTTGTGTAAATTTCCTCTTTTTAAATTCCATACAGTTTTTAGTCTCTTTTTTTGTTGATTCTGAGTTTCATGCATCACTTCTGTCTGCCACTTCATCATCAAACATATGGACCTGCATATTTTTCATGACTCTTCTAAAGGAACAGCACTTCCTTCTTCTGAAGTTTTAAATTCAGAAACTAACAAAGAGACAGTAGTAAAGTTTTCAGTAGGAAGAGAATTAGAACCAAGTGACCAAATGGTAGGCTGTGATATATGTAAGATGACTATCATCCTGAAGAGCTTTTGAATGTTGTTCTAGTACTGTGCTAAGTTTACTCCATTTTGTCCACTTCCTAACAACAGATGAAGTAAAATATCAGTCCTGTGTTCAGTCCCTGCGGGGACTGAGGTGTCATTTCAAGTGGGCAATCACCTGACAGAGAACTGCCAGGACTTCAATGTTTCTGATCCCAAGAAGAGTAAACAAAGTAAGTTGCTTCCACCTAAGAACCTCTGTCCTGCCATTGATCAGCCTGGTTCTTGGGAATGGATTAGGTCTGTCTGATCGATAAAAAATTCATTTCTACCTAGCTGGTGTCCTAACTATCTAATATCTTTCACAGGAGGAGGTGAAATATTTCAAAATATTTATGGATTTAATGCAAGTGATTTGAATCACTTTGAATGCGAAAGAAGGAAAATCATTCTTTTTCATGTAATGGTGCCTGAGTATGACTCAGCAAGCTTCAACTATGTGTTGTACAAATACATGAACTTCAATAGCTTCTTACCTTAAGGCAGGAGATGGGATGTCTGGTGGAGTTTTACTAGTCTTTAAACAAGCAACAAAAATGAATGGGTAGTTGTATAGTACGGGCATACTGTGAAATTCATAAACTTGTAGATAGATAGTGGTTATCTTCGGGAACAGGATAACAGGAATTCTCGAGGCACCCAAGCATGCTGTACAGACAAGAACCAGTTTTGTGGCAACGATAAGGATTTTAGGCTGTAGGTCACTAAAAGAACACAGTGATGAAGAAGAGAAGATGAAGTAAATAAACACCAGAGGTCATGAAATACCACTGAGGGAAGAAAAACCCTAACCCTAATTTTCTTACGCATCCTCGGACTATGTAAATGAATTCCAGGAACCCATTAGCATAAGACCACCCTTTCTAAGAAATATAATGAATATGTATGTTTAGTCTGCATATAAACTATGTACCTAGCTTGCATCAGGATGCACATTTGGAGGAGTGATCCCCTGTGTGTCTGGCTATGCAAAATAAAGAATGCCTGCTTAATAGCTTCAGTTATTGAGTTTTTCACTGTGTCACTCAAGATCTGGACAGGTCCTGTGAGACGTTGCTGGAACCAAGGATGACGATATCTCACCCTTTTTCTCTCATTCCCCTTTTCTTTCTTCTACTCTTACAAACCTTTTTCTCTTTAAGGCAGTAGAGACCAAAGCTGTCCCAATTACATATAATGCTCCTTGTTTCCAATAAAATTAACAAATTGATCAGCAATTTAGTGTCATTTCACCTTAATTTTCTCCAAGGGAATTTTTGAATCTTGCACGACCTTTTGCTCTACCCAGAGTGTAGACCCAGTTGGGTCCTGACATATGCCAAAAAGATATATGATTGCACAACCATTTCTGGATAGTATATACACAAATAGATTTATACAAAAAGAAGTTCTTAGATTAATGTATGTGAACATGCTCAGTAAGTCTGCTTGTACAAACAAAACCGCAATTATAAAATGTGTGGTTCTGTGATTACTTTGCAAAATCGCATGATCAATATATAAGTATGTAAAAGAAAGCCATGGTGTCTGAGAATAGAAGAGTAGGTAGAATAATAGAAGAAATCTTTGATCACACTTTCCCAGCAACATATTACAGAAATAAACCTATTACCTAAAAGATTGGTAATGTACTGACTGAAAATAGAAATTATATGGAAGTTACTAACGTAGTGCTGCAACAACCTTTTCAGAACGTTTTGAGGTAGGGAGATAGTAAATCTTAACATTGCAGTAATGAGTTTTTTCAGTTTATCTACAGACCTTTTTTTAAAAAAATGGAAAATAACACACAAAATCAAGTATCAGGGAAGCAAAAATATGATAGATAGCCTTTGTTCATAAACCTTATTAGTTTGTTCACCACCTACTTTGTCACAAAAATGACATTTTTTTTCTGTTAGTTTTTTTTTTACTGGAAGAATTAATGTATAAGAATTAAATGACAGGAAAATTATTTGAAGCCATGTGGTGAATATGGATTTATTTTGCATGTTATGCCCATATTTTGACTGTCTGTTATAACTACAGCATTTTTGATCAGTTGTTAGGGTTCAATGAAATTAGTTTTCTCCATGCTTTTTAATTCAACCACAGTTCTATGATAAATTATCACTGTGAAAGTGAGTTTTTTAGAGATAACTGAGTAACTTCAGATAGAAGTCAACTTTGGGTAGAAACACAGAACAGTATTTGTGTGTGTATGTATCAGAGACAAAAATTTTTATCTAAGACTAGAAAACTAGAAAACAAGAAAACCTCATTGCAGACGAGGAGCTTTGTTTGCTGAAGTATTGCCTAATCTTGATGATGGCAACATTCTCTTTCTACTGCTTCTTCAGTGTTCTCTCATACTTTATCAGTTTATGCCCAAGTCTTTTCTCAAGTTCCTGGTATACAAGCTTTCCCAGTTGCATTTATCTAATAATGATTGTTCTCTTTTATTCTTTTTTCTTTTTTTTTTTTATTTCCCTAACAAATATGAAGTAGTTTTCATTCATGTCTGTTGTTCTAGTTCTTAAAAATATGGATTATCATTTTTTAGTAACAATAATGATAGAACCTGTCTATAATTTAAAGAGAAAAAAATCCATCGAAACTTAACTAAAGGTAATATTTTTTTTTCCTTTGAGAAGATTACAGTGTCTACATTAAAAAAAACAACCCGACCAACTGACAAAACAAACAAAAAAAAAATGAAAGAAAACCCCCAAAACAAAAACAAAGCAACCAACAGACAAACAAACAAAGAAAAAAAAACCCTAACCAAAAAAAACCAACAGAAATTCACAGTTTTGGTCCTGTCAAAATATAAATTTCTATTGAGACTTGAAATGTTTAACTTCAAGTGGCTTTTGTAGCCTGAATTCGAAGTGAATTCTTTATCTCATAAAGTCAAAAGTTATTTTTTTGCAGAAACTTAACTGGTTTTTATAGAATGTACAGTAAATCAAGCAATGTGTTGATAATACAAATACAACTGCTTATGCATTGTACTCTTAGTGTTTTACTTTTAGAAAAGAAAATTCTGTCTTTTACAGAAAAGATTTATTTTATTCTTTTATAACAGGAAATATAATGAGAATATTGATTCAATGATTCAAGTTTTCCCATGCAGACTTAAATGTGTTTCATTTATCGCTCTGACTGGAGTTACTCAAATGATGATGAATTGTAGGTGAAATTGATTCTAAAATAATTTTTGGATGTTATTACAACTGTTTCTTTTTCCAGAACACCAGTATATTAACATCATTTTAAATAATTCCTGGTGCAGTTATTCATCTGGAAAATTGCCAAATCATCCCTTTCTCTTAATAATTAAGGCATTAAATTCAACATCATTCATTCCTTATATTGGATCCTGGGATATTTACTGTACTTAGGTATAACAAATCAAAGTCCCTCTTTAATAAACTCTGATCAAATATTCTATAGCACCCTTATAGATTTTCTGAAACACAAGTATAGCCAATTAATTAAAAGACCTTCAAGGAGAAGTCTCAAATCTTCCATCTAGCTTATCTAAAACTCCCCACTCTGTAATGTTTGCCTGCACAAATCTGATTTTTTCAGTAACTCCAGAAAAGCCTTTTGGCAACAATCTTACTGAATAGTTCTCAAGAATTAACTTCTCCAGAGAAAGAGTGTCACCTGTTATCCCCCGAGAGTTCCTTCATTCCTGAACATATGGCACTGTCAAAATGGCTTCTGTTATCTCCAAAGGATGCCAAATCAGACATTATGTAGTCACTACCAGTGATATTTCCTTAAGTACTTGCTACTGTGTAGCTCACCACAGATCTTTCTCCTTTTCTGAGTCCTGCTGATGTAACCCACTATAGATGTACGAAAGGAACAAAATTTATCTGGAGTGGTCACGAATTAATTAGCAGTTGGATGTAAAGAGTTTCGCAACTTTCATGTATTTATTTAAAGGTATATCCTTTCTAATCCTTTCTAAGCCTTAAGTGTCTCAATTGTTATAAATGTCCAGAATCATACTGTAAATAGGGTCTCTGTCAGCAACCACTTTCTGATTCTTGGTGTTTGAACATCAGCCTGAGCATTCTGACGATTGATATCGCAATGTGGAATTAGTATGGGCCTGATTTCAAAATGTATATATGAAATGTAACTTTTTCAGTTTCTAGTAGTTATTTTTGATCAGAGCTCTACATCAGTGGAACAGAAATTAAGGGGCTGTTCCAACTATCATTCAGTATTGGGCTGTAGCAATTTTTTTTCCTTTTGCTATCCATGTGCCTCTGTCAAAGGAATAAAGTAAATCCTTTATATGACGGAACAACTATGAAGTGTTGTAAGATATATGTATAACAGACCTTACAGCAAGGCAAATGTGCACTTTTTTTTTAAAGGGGAGGCATTTGGGACAAGAAAGAAGTTTAATTTTAATTTTCTGAATGAAACACTAACTGCAGGTATTTCTCCTACTTTCTATTTTCTTTTTCTGATCAAAGAAGTAACAGTGCAGTGGACCATTGTGATGTCACATGAAGGGTACGCATGTCAGGAAACAAAGCAAGATTGAATTACTGATTTAATACTGAATAAATAAGGATGTTTTTAAAGGGATATCTATTTTAAGATTAATATTTAGACACAAATGTATGGCATAATGTGAACATCAGAAATCTCTGGTTTACTTCATCACCTTTGGATTACAAATTTTGCAAAGAAATTACAAGTTTCTTCATTGTAGAATGTTGGAAAAGTTGACACTCTTTCCTAACAACAAGCTAACATTAGACTTTAAGTGATAGCTTAGCAAGATATTATGTCAATCCATAAAGTGTGTGAGAGGTAAAGCCAGGACTCAATACGGTAGACTTAGTAATCAATGGTAAGTCAAATGCATGACAAAAATCAACTAATTCCTTATGACATAAATTTAATTCTTGTTAGCTCATGTGTGGATTCATCCTAGTTCAACTTCATTCATCTTCAACTGAGCTATCACAATTCAGAAATAAAATCAAAACTGCATAAATTGTGTGTCTATTGAAATGTGGAGACTATAAGACCAATCATGTAGTGATATTTAGCTTTGAAATACGTATTCGCCTGAACACCATATGCTTTCATCACTTTAATCACCTTAAAATCACTTAAGTGTGTGCAAAATACTAATGGAAATCAAACATTGGGATTGATGTTAAAATATACACAACTCCAATCATTGTAAGTAAGACTCATAGTAGGAAATGAGTCATTTTCAATACACTGGCATAAGAGATAACCACCTGCAATGGAGCACTTCAGTAACAAGGCTGGTTTTTTAGTTACAGGGATAACAAAACCAATGCTACATATTCAAACAATGATATTAGTTTAATTCATAATTGTAATATTTTTTTTTCATTGAGAACACATAAGTAGAACCTTTTTCTAGAAATGGTGACACATGGCTGTAGGGCATGGGATCCACAATCAGTTCTTGATCAGCTACTGTGATCTTTTTCTGAAGCAGTTCAAATACTAAAGCTTATGCTGATTGATGTAAATTAAGATGGGCTTTATTGCTCATGAAAAAGTCCGATGGAATGAAATATGAATCATGAAAAACACTATTTTGAAGTTAAATTCAAGCTCTAGTGTCTATACATGTAAAAAATTATTTTAACATTTAAATTCTGTTATTAGCCTTTTGCTTTAATATGTTTGAAAGTGAATTTAAGATCAAGTTGCTTTCAGTGCAGTCTAACATCATCTTCCATTAACTACATGCAGAAGTTGTACATTTTTATTTGTAACTGTTCAGTTTAAAAACATTGATTCTACAAGCTTAGTTTCAATTCAAGGAAATAATCATGTAAATTTAACCTGAATTAAATCTTAAGGGAAATACTTCAATTTTAAATCAGTTTGGTAAGAGAGTATTCAAAGTCCTTGATCTCAGGGTTATGTTTGTTATTAACAACTACATGCACAAAATTATATGAGCAGCTAACAGCAAAGGAAAAAATATACCTAGTTTGTACAAGAAAAGCTTATAGCTTGTCCTGTGATGTTACTATTGTAGAAATCTGATGATAAATACCAATGTGAGAAATTCCCTTTCATGACCTCTTACTTTGATAATTAAGTGAAGATATTGTTCTTAATAAAATACTGTAAATAGTATTTTCACTTGGATAAATGGAAAGAGGTAGCTGTACTTCCCCCAGAAATAAATGTCCTTCATCTTGTAATTATTTCTTAGACTTCATGTGGATTTAAGAGCTTTTGGAACATTATTTCATGCTTTGTGATAATTTTATTATGAGGACATTCGTCATTGTAGAATTTTTGTTTATATTTTCTTAAATATGTATGTTTAGCAAATTCATTGTTTCTCTTGGATATCAGAAGTATTAGTCATATACAATTTTAGATAAGTGATGAACTAATAAAGATTTAATTTTTATTATAATAATGATTTCATAGAAAAGACATTATACAATTATACAATACAATTATATTGTAATTTTTTCAGATTATTAAAAAATTCTATCCTGTTCACCCTTGTTAAGGGTCTACTTTGGACATAAGCATAGATGGTTGTAGTGGGTCTGGCTGAGCTGCTTTTCCCCATCCAGCCCTCATGCTGCAGCACTGGGAGCTGGAGGGTGTTGATAACACACCCGTGTTATGACTGCCAGTGCTCACACGGCACCAGAGGATGGGGGGCAGGATGGGGGAGAAGATACAGCCAACCTGAGCTGACCAGTGGGCTATTCCATACCATATGATGTCAGCTCAACTATAAAGGGAGAGGGCAGGAGGAGGATGGGGGAGCATTCTGCTTTGTCCTCCAAGCGGCTGCTACATGTTCCTGGAGCCCTGCTTCCTGGACTTGGCCCGACATCGCCTGTGGACAGGAAGTAGAAAATAACATCTTATCTATCATAACCCACACCCCTGTGCTTTGCGTCTTATTCTCTCCCTGCGTGCCATGCTGAAGGGGGTCGGGGGGAGTGATAGAAGGGCTTGGTGGGCACCTGGTGCCGTGCCGTGGTCAACCCACCACAATGGTCTATTTGCAAATAATGTCAAATACTGAAAAAAAAAAAAAAGTAGTCACATAAGACCTGTGAAGTACAGTTAACCCATAAAACTTCTTACGCAAAACTAGCTCTCAGTGCACTGAGATCCCTGGTCCAAGGTAATAAATGTGAACTCAGAGACATAATGGGATTTAGCTGTGATATTAGGGGGAAAAAACTTCCCTATTTTCCTTAAGTCAGCAAAGTTGAGTCTAACTGTGTTCATGCTTAACATGAATAAGCTTGGATAAAATTGAACTTTATCAAAGTAATTCTTTCCCTCCCATTGCCCCACTCCCCCCACTCCATGGTAAGTTTTCACTATGACTTGTAAGTAGACGGCAGTGAGCAAATGGGAAGTGGACAGATAAAGATCCTCTTATATCTTCAAAGCAACTTGCTGATGCAGCATGCTTTTTATCTTCTAGCTACTGAATTTTTATGTGTGTTTATACTTGTGCATCATCTTATTTCTACAGCATGCTGTCAACTTTGTCACATGAAATGAAAATGAGGTTAGCAACCATATTGTTTAGTCCTATCCAAAATAGTCTGTCATATTTAGCCTCATGCTGAAGGATATTGAGGAACTGCAGAAAATACATTTTGATTGTTAAATTGTTGGAGATGGAATCTATCTTTCAGGGTATGTGTATAGTATATTTTGGAAGCCTCAGGGTAGATATTGTAAATAGAAAAAAACATCAAGAACATGGAGGCCTTCTATCCTAAATATATATATATAGTCTTAATAACTATTTTTATATTAATTTATTACTTGTTTGCAGCAGGTTGGCTTGCTTCAAGTCTGTAACCTCTTTAGAGATGGGATTTTATTTCCTATGGCTTGTATATTATAATATCAATAAAACTGGCTACTTATGACTAGAGATATAAGTAGTAGCAATTACTCTGACTATTCAGCTTTTTCTGATTCAGTTGCAATTTTTGCACCAGAAAGACTATCTTGATATGGGCATCTGTAGGTACATCTCCTGGTAATGGCTGTAAATTGCTTTTAATATTTTCCTTTAAACAACCCAATAAATTCTTTGACAGACATTTGATCTGTAGAAACTTTGCTTTCCAGATTTCATTTCACAAATTCAAGGTGTGTATTCCAACAAAGGTTCTAAATAGAAGAGAGACTTATTTTTCAAAACTCAACAGCCCAGTGTTTGGTTACTTTATGTGATCCATAAAAGATGAAAGCTGGGCTTACTTTACTGTCTATTCCTTCAACATTAGGGCAAAATATCTTATTTTGCCTCAGTGTTTGACAAACATTGCTGAGTGGCTCATCTGGAGTCTCCTATTCAAAGCTTTGTTTCCTTATCTGCTTTTACTTACTGGGATGTTGCCAGCTTAAATCTTCAAATAAATGGTAAATTCAAACTTTGTGTCAGAAAATGCTCTGCAAGAGCCTAAGCTGTTTTCATCTACATTTTTTGAGCTAACTCTGAGTTTTCTAGAAATTTTGCTGTTTATAATGCTACTAATAATTCCACTGCTTTTTTGAAGCAAAGCAAGTTTTTCCTGTTTCTTCTGATAATGATTCTCTTTAAACATAGTGCTGATTTCACAAAAAAAAATGTCTTTGGAATGTGCTTTACAGCATTTTCCAAGCGCATATTTTACCTTTACTCTTTTTAGTTCTGCAGCATTTGATATCTATTGCAATACAATGCCACTCCTTCTATTATGAAAGTAGAGTTGGACAGCGGTGTTTGCCATCAATTTGTAGAGGTCTCCACAGATGTTATGCAAATGTTGTGAACTTTTGTTTCATTCTTTCCAATTTAGCCAAAAAGTATTACTTTTCTGACCTCTGAAATGGAAGCAAAATGGGAACTGTATCCTTTGTTTCCTTATGTTGTCAGAGATGATCTCAAAGACATAACATTTAATCTTTCAAAATATTCTGCACGTATTTTTTTTTCCCCCACTAGAAATGTCACATTGTAAAGTGTTGGTTTACACATAAAGAAACCTTTTGTAAAAAAACTAGAGTCAGTTTGTATTATAATTAAATCTCGTCAGTTTCTTTCTAGTGTTCAACTCGAAAGTTGAGAAATGGAAGTGTGTTCTTCATACCTTTGTTTTCCTTAATTCTTACTTGCATCCAAATACAAACAAAATAGGAAGAGAGAGACATGAGAAACTTAGAAATCTTCTTTTCTTAAGTTAAAATAGAAAAAAATGCCCTATTATAAATGCTTATGACTTTGGATGCATTTCACTCTTTTACAAAAGGACAGATACACTAATTCATTTTTTATCTGAGTAGGCAATGTCAGTCCAATCACCTTTCCTTACATGATTCTTGATTTTGTTAGAAAATTTCAGTAGTACCTGAGGCAGTATTTTCCACTCAGAAAAACCCCTATGTCAGCTCTGTCCCACACTGTTATCTTCATGAGGCCACTAATTTTATTTTTCCACTGTTTTCTATCAAGTGTTAATACCACGATTAACAGCATAAGACTTGATGGATTTCTTCCATCAAGAAGGCATTATGCTACCTTCTCCATCCTCTGTTTATCAAGACACCATTAGAGCAGAGACTGTATGTAGAAACAGTTGAATTGAAAACTGTGGAGAAAACCTGGGAACTTCTACATTTTTTGTTCTCTGAAGGAAACCACTCTCAAGAGAGGTGATGATGTGATGATAGTAACTGAAGAAGAACATTTCACCTTGATGCCAGTGTAAAATGTGCTGAATGTGGCAAGAAGACACAAAGACCTAAGAGCAACACAAGCAGAGAATTAATGGGATGAAAACAGGAACTGATCAGTGATAGTTCCTCAGTGATTCCGGTCACTGCTCAGGTTGTTTGAATTGTGGGAGACTTTCAAGTAAAAATGTTTTTTTGGTATTCTGCATCACACACAGACAGGTAGTGTAAATCAATGCAGAGCAAGAAAAATTAGGGTTCTTTAATAATTATATCTATCCAGGTGTTTCTTACTGCAGTTCAGTTATCTTTTTCATCATCACAATGTTCCTGGGGATCCAGACTGACAATGATGCAGTTACTTCTTCTTGCTCTATGTTTTCTTAGATTTTTTTTTTTCTTTCAGTTTATATTGCATCTTCATTAAATGATGTTGCTTTCTTACGGGTATTTAGTCTACTGTATCTTCAGATTATTAACTAACTATTGCTAAAGGAAATATTTATTTCATTGCTTGGGGTCTATGATGGATATCTTGGAGATAAAGTTTTTAGTGACTATTGCTGCTCTGCAGAAGAAATTCAGTTTTTATATTCAAAAGGCTCTGCCTCACCATCTTTCAGAAAGCTATTTCAAAATAGAACTACTGAGAAAAAAAATTACTTAAAGATATTTTGAATTGTGCTAAGTTGAAGAGCACCCAGAGATTCTTTGTGAAAGGTACTATAGGATTGTATTGTAGTATTGCTATAACTCAGCTGGACTTCTCAATACCCTTCAAGAGTCCCATTTAAGTATGAAATTATGATTGCTTTAATGCTAATTTCACCCTCGTTATTATTTTTTTCAGTAATAGACATTTCATCTTGCATTTTCATAGAGACTTCAAGCTGCTATGTTTACTTACATAAAAAAGCAGGTAAATTGTGCATTTTGTGACCAATGAACTATACTGCAAAAGTGTCAAAACAGGTTATCTTTTCAAAGAGACAGAAGAGACTACCATGCATGAAAAGCTGTAAGTTTTAATGTATTTTTATTCAAAACTGTCTGAAAGAGTGTATATTTACTTTCTTGAAGTAGTTTTATCTGTTCTTAAAAACATGTCTATTCTTTAAAAGATGTGTCCATCTGCTGTCTAAAATATCACAAATTTCATATATATGTGTAATTTAGATATGTGCTCATCCACTTGCTGAATACAATAAGTTGACAACAAATAGACTAGAATTATTTACTTTTCAATCATTTACTTTTCAATCTTGCAGCTTCTCAATGGACATGTGATCTTTTTTTAATTTTTTTTTTTTTTAATCTTGCACAAATGACACTGAAATAGAATCATGTAGGACTGTCACTATTTAAGTATATAGATACATATATATACACTTTCAAATTTTATATATTTAATTACACATTGCGGAAAAGAAGGCATGCCTGTAACATTGGTTTAATCTGATGGATTTATTAGTGAAAGAGATAAAATATGGAACATTACTGACTTTGATAGGAAGGCTATTCCCATCTTAATAGTGATTTAGGGTAGGAGCTAGATTTAACAGTAATGGAACGAAACATTGACGTATTACTTTCAGAGTATTGAATAAGATCTCTTTGAGATGAGCTCTTTTTTTTTTTTATTTATTAACCTTGATCTGTATTATAACAATGTACATTAGTCCACTGGTACAACAAAACTCAGTTCTCTAACTTCTGAAAAACAGTTGTATTACTTTCTGGAAAAGGAGCTGTTGTGATTTTCAAGTGATACCTAGCTGGAACGTATCACTTAGTATCCATCTGCCTAATGTCACTTCTCACAGTATGTTATCACTGACATTTTTGTATGATATACCAAGATAATTATAATTTTGTAGCTAAAAGTTGAAGATAATACAAGATACTGCATCGATTGCATACAAGGGCTAGACATTTCTGCAGAATGCTAGACATCTGGAGCATTACTTTACCTTATGATTTTGCTGATGTCCCATTAATAGTACAAATTAAACTGGCATATTTAAATGACAGACATTATGTCAAAAATAGTGTCAAGAGATTCATCTGAAGACTCGTTAACAAAGGAAAGCCCATTGTTTCAGTGGTTTGGAGCTTGCAAGATGGGAAATTTCTGTGTCCAAGCTGTGATCTGTAAAAGTCAGCCACACGAGAGTTGATAGGTGAACTTTACAGATAAGGTGTCTTCAGAAATAAATCCCTATTTATGAATCTGACAGTGTATGGCACCCTTGCCTTAGCAGGAGCAAAAGGTTACTTTCTTGTTAATTACACACTGCTGAACAAAGAGTGAGTGGAAAGCTTTGAAGTTTCTTTCACTATCCAATATAGAGTTAAAATATTTCTGTTTTCAGCACCTGAATTTCTCTTCCAGCACAAAATACTCTTGTAAATTCTCATACCAAATATATAGTTTCATGATTTATAGCAATATGTGTTTAGAATTTACCTTAACCACTTTTTTTTTCAAATCTCCATTATCCATGGTTCCCTTGCCCTCTGCCTTTCCTAGTCTCTTTCAAATGCCCTTTACCCAGCAGGTTCAGCAGCCAGCCCTGTTAGCCTGTTGTTACCTTTACCTGCAGAGACTCAGCTGCAGGGCTTTGTGAAAGCCTCTTCTCCCATGTTTGACTGTCATCAGGAGATGCTCCGAAAGGGATCATGAAATCTCACTCATTTTGCATGTGTAACCTAAAAAGTGACTCCTACTGCTCAGGAAAAAGGTGTTCATTGCTTTTATTTCAACAATATGTTATTCTCTGAGGTCTGCTGCATCATCTGATTTATTGCCCTGTATACAAGGATAAATAGAAGAGGTGAGGGTGGTGTTAGGTTGGAGTTTTGGGGTTGATGTGAGGTTTTTTTGAAATAAATGAATTTTCTTGGTTTTTCAGTTTAATCTTGCGAGTTATCCCTTAATTTGGATAACTGCAATCACACAAGAGCTGCTAGATCTAAATTCTGTGTGTGACTACAGGTGCTTTGAGTTATCTTTTTTGTGTCTTGAATTATTGTACAAAATAATGGAAAATACTTTGGGAACAGAGTAAATATTTGTTCATAATGTAAAATTTAAATGGTATTGTATGTAGACTTTATTCTTATCTCTAACGATGTGTTTGTCCTGCAAAGGAAAAGATTTTGGTTCACTGGAGTGGTAACTTGGCAGTCTGACAAGCAATGTATTGAGAGAGCTGTATAGATGACTAATCTAGAAGGCAGCAGCTGGGTTTACTTAATCAGCACCGGCATCTCTGAATGCATTCCTCACAATTCTCTTTCACCTGACAGAACTTCGGTGCTTTTCCTGTTGTGATTTCCTGTGAAGTTTATTATTGTGAAATATTTGTATCATGTTTAAACATCTTGATCTTAATGTAACATTTAAGGAAGTCTTGGTCCTTGTACTTTTATTCTGTTCACTTGCAAATATAGAATTCTTTCTATGTTCAACTATTAACCAATGTAGAGTAACATAAATCTTTCACAAAATGCCATTTGGAAATATTATTTGCTTTGAAATCTAACTTTTTTTCCTTTGAAATACCATTTATCCTGTACATAGAGACGATATGTATTAGAGTTCTCTTTGACAGTTTCCCTTGGAAATCAGTATCAGTAGGGGTAGCAGAATGAGGACCTTCATTATCTAGATTTCTCTCCATAGCCTGCTGTCTGATTATAGATAATAGGAGTAAACATTCACTTAATTGCTAAATATATTGCAGCTAAAGCTGTCTGGTAACTATAGTTATAAATAGACTCTACAATATCATTTCATTCGTATACATGACCTATTTTGTTTGCTTATAGATGAACATTTGGTTGAATTAAATTTATTTGCAAGAATGTTTGTGGTAAGTACAAATGTTTCATATGGGAAGTCAAATAAATATTGGCAAGACTTCAGAGAAGAGCTTCCATGACCAGTTAAGGTTCACCTTTTTCTCTTCAACCAACTTCTCTTTCTTTTTATGCTGTATAACACTGGTATCGAAGTAACTTCAATGTCATCATGCACATATATTTCAACTTGGACATGTACCTATAAAACTGTTCTCTTTTTTTTCCAAACAACTTTAAGAAATTTTACTTCAAACAGGTAACAAAAAACAAAGATGTGATTTCAACGGAATATGTGCTTGTTTGGGGTTTTTTAAAAGTCATGCTGCATAAAAAATGTCTTTAAGAAAACTACGTCTTATGAATTAACAAACGGAATGGTATGAACAAACTAAAACCCAGTCACAATGTGGTGACACTCATGATCACAGATGCAATTTTTCAAGAATGCTAGGTCATGACAATATTGCAACCTTACACATTTCCTTTAGGGTTTGTCGACATGGAAAATTTGCTGTCATAATTTTTACTACTATGTTTACACTGCTGTAGATGCTTATTTTAGAATGAGAACCATGGGTGGGAGCTATAAATGCAGTAGTACGATTACATTAGTATTTTCCTTCTCCTCTTAGATCTTCTTTCTGTGTAAATATTTGATGCAGCACATAATTTCTATACCCGTTTCACAGAGACACAGAGATTGTGACTTGCCAGCATAAAACTAGCACAAGTGGGAAAAACCACACATACTCATCACTGACTCTTTGTGTACTTAAGGGCAGCATCTATAATAGTAAATTACATTGCCTGAAAACATTCCTTTATAAGTAGAACAAGTTTATCTATGCAAGTGTGTTGTTAGAAATCTTGCTTGCATCAACTTGCCCCATGCTAACCACCAATCCTCCCAAACAATTCCCAGCTACAGTTCAGTAGTTAAAATGTCACTGGGAGCTGTTTCTGCCTTTCAACAATACCCAAGCAGGCTTTGTAATTCCATGTACTGTAACTCTATGCACTCCTTTGTTCTGATATGCTGTTCTGCAGTTGACTGGACATGTACTTAGAGGATCATACTATGTATTTCCACACCTAGAGATGCAGAGCAGACTCTTGTTCTCACAGCAGGGTGGAGCTGAGGTTCAAGGAAAACACACTGCAGTTGCAGTCTATGAGGAGACTAGCCGTAAGCAGACTGGAGGTAGCTATGGATTTATCTCTTTCCTTACCTGTACTGAGATTATACATGAAGGTGTCATGTCTTCCTCCTTCACCTGGAGGAGAACAACCACATTGCACAGAATATGAGCAGTAAGTGAAAGGGATAAGCTGTTCATACTCTGGCCTCTTCCTGATTTCTGCTTCCTTCCTGTCTCTTCACTAAGTTCATGACATCCCTTGAAGTGTAAACACGGAAAATTACCATTGTTGATAGGGTTTCTTTTGCCTGGAAGTAAAGCAGGGTATATAGTTGCATTCATTTAAATGGAGGAGAAGATTTGGCTGTTGCGATTGAGTATGTTAGGTAGCAGCAACACGCAGCAGAGGTGACTCCACCAACTCCCTCGGCAGTCCATTCCAATGCCTGACAACCCTTTCTGGAAAGAAATGCTTCCTAATATCCAGCGTGAACCTCCCCTGCTTCAACTTCAGGACATTTCCTCTTGTTCTGCCACTTGTCACCAGGGAGAACAGACTAACTGCTGCCTTGCTACAACTTCCCTTCAGGTAGTTGTAGAGGGCAATAAGGTCTCCCCTAAGCCTTCTTTTCTCAAGGCTAAACAGCCCAAGATCCCTCAGCCTTTCCTCATAAGACACATGCTCCAAACCCTTTACTAACTTGGTAGCCCACCTTTGTACCCTCTCCAGCACCTCAATGTCCTTCTTGTAGAGAGAGGCCCAAAACTGGACACAGTATTCAAGGTGTGGCCTCAACAAAGCCGAGTCCAGAGGAATGATCCCCTCCCTGCTCCTGCTGACCACACTATTCCTGATCCAGGCCAAGATGCCATCGGCCTTCTTGGCCACCTGGGCACACTGTTGGCTTATGGTCAGGCAGCTGTCAATCAACACCCCCAAGTCCTTCTCTGCCTGGCAGCTCTCCAGACACTCCCCCCCAAGCCTGTAGAACTGTTGGGGGTTGTTGTGGCCCAAGTGCAGGACCCAGCATTTGGACTTATTGAAACTCATGGAATTGGCCTTGGCCCACTGATCCAGCCTATCTAGATCCCTCTGTAGATCTTTCTTACCCTCAAACAGGTCAACACTTCCACCTAGCTTGGTGACATCTGCACATTTACTAAGGGAGAACTCTTTCTCCTCGTCCAAATCATTTATGAAGATATTAAACAGGAGTGTCCCCAGTACTGAGCCCTGGGGGACACCATTCGTGACTGGCAGCCACCTGGATTTAACTCCATTGACTACAACTCTTTGGACTTGTCCATCTAACCAGTTTTTCACCCGGGAAAATGTATGCCCATCCAAGCCAAGAGCAGTCAATTTCTCTAATAGAATGCTGTGGGAAGCGGTGTCAAATGCCTTACTAAAGTCAAGATAGACAACATCCACAGCCTTGCCTTCATCCAACAAGCGAGTCACCCTGTCATAGAAGGAGATCAGGTTTGTTAAACAGGACCTGCCCTTCATAAACCCATGCTGACTGGGCCTGATCACCTGGTTGTCCTTCATGTGCTTCATAATAGAACCCAGGATGATCTGCTACATCAGCTTCTCTGGTACCGAAGTCAAACTTACAGACCTGTAAATTATCTCATTTAACTGCTTAAATCATCACCTAGCATATGCTGCATGTAAACATAAAACATCTATTCCAAGTTGAATAGAATAACCTTTTGATTAGAAATGCTTACCAAAACCTACAAAGTTATTGCTGACGGGGAAAGGCCCACATCTCATGTCTAATATCAGGCTGCACTGAATAAAGAAAGTGCTTACTCAGAAGGTATCCACTGAAAATACACACTCCTTCCCTCTCTTTGCAGTCATGGGCCTCTGCAGAATTCCTACAGCAACTGAAGGATTTCCCTGTCCCATATCCTGAAGGCTGCTGTAAGGTTACCAGGGAAGACTCACACATACTGTGATTGGTTCTGCCTGAAACTTGCAGTCATTCATAGACATACATAGAAGACCTTGTTGGAATCAGGACCTGTGGTCCTTTAACACCTCACCACAGTGTTTGGCCTGCTGATTTTGAAATTGAAAATTCCAAGGGAAAGACTTGATATCAACATGCTTAGTGCTATACAACACCTCTTTACCTGCAGCACCTTATAGTGAGATGAGAATGCAGGCAAACTATTTCAAAGGCAGGAGTCACAGCAGAACTGGGTCCTTTAGCTCACATACATCTTGCCTGACTTCACTACCCCCATCTAGTTCAGGGTTTTTCTGTCAAAATATTCATGATCATTGAAGGGATGTTCCATGACCCATACACCAGAGCAGGTTTTAAAAACAGATCTGGCTTCTCTCCCATGATCTACATGGCAGCAACATATTGTCTTGCTGTACCTCAGTTCCTTTAACTTAAAAAAAAACAAAACTAGAAGAAACCGACAAACTAACCAACCCCAAAATCTATAATGGACACTGCCATTAGCACCTATCGTAATATGGACCATTTGCTTCTAACTACCCCTTTCTCTTCATTGCCACACCATTTGCTTGTGAGATAGACCATCTGATAGGCAGCAATGATTCATTTTGCTAAATCAAAACCACCTCCCAGCTGTTCTAGCCCTTTCCCACAGCTGGACTCCACCTGCCTCCACAGTATTCTCACAGGCAACCTCTCTGGATGAGTCCTGGGCACCCAGCACCTATGCTCAGCTGAGTAGTTTCTAGACTCCACTATATATTGGAGGTCCCGATGGACTGGGGAGGTCCCAATGGACTGGAGGTTAGCAAATGCGATGCCCATCTACAAGAAAGGGAGAAAGGAAGATCCAAGTAACTATAGACCTGTCAGTCTGACCTCGGTACCAAGGAAGGTCATGGAGCAGATCATCTTGGGTGCTCTTACAAGCTGTATAGAGGGCAACCAGCAGATCAGAGCTACTCAGCATGGGTTTAGGAAAGGCAGATCTTGCCTGACGAACCTGATCTCCTTCTATGACAATATGATCTGACTACTGGACAAGGGAAAGGCTGTGGATGTGGTCTATCTGGACTTCCGGAAGGCATTTGACACTGTTCCCCATAGACTTCTAATAGAAAAACTGTCTGCTCATGACCTGGATGCAAATACCATCTGCTGGATCAAGCACTGGCTGGACGGACGGGCCCAGAGAGTAGTGGCCAATGGTACTAAATCCAGCTGGCAGCAGGTCACAAGTGGTGTTCCTCAGGGCTCAGTGCTGGGGCCATTTCTATTTAACATCTTTATTGATGATCTTGATGAGGACATAGAGTCTACCATCAGTAAATTCCCAGATGACACCAAGTTAGGCAGGTGTGTCGATCTACGTGAGGATAGGGAGGCTCTCCAGAGAGACTGAGATAGACTGAATCACTGGGCCACTGTTAAAGGTATGAGTTTCAACAAGGCCAAGTGCCAGGTCCTGCACTTGGGCCGCAGCAACCCCATGCAAAGCTACAGGCTTGGGTCAGTGTGGTTGGAGAGCTGTCTCGCAGAGAGGGACCTGGGGGTTCTAATTGACAAGCGAATGAATATGAGCCAGCAGTGTGCCCAAGTGGCAAAGAAGGCCAACAGCATCCTGGCCTGTATTAGAAACAGTGTGACCAGCAGAAGTAGCTAGGCAATTGTCCCCCTGTACCCAGCACTGGTGAGGCCTCACCTTGAGTACTGTGTCCAGTTTTGGGCACCTCAGTACAAGAGAGATATCGAGGTGCTGGAATGGGTGCAGAGGAGGGAAACGAAGCTGGTCAAGGGACTGGAGAACAGATCATATGAGGACCGTTTGAAGGAGCTGGGTCTGTTTAGTTTGAGGAAGAGGAGGCTGACTCTCTACAACTACCTGAAAGGACATTGTAGAGAGGCTGGTGCTGGTCTCTTCTCTCAAGTAATTAGTGACGGAACCAGAGGGAATGGCCTAAAGCTGAAACGAGGTAGGTTTAGACTAGACACTAGGAAAAAATTCTTCACGGAAAGAATGGTGAGATATTGGAATATGCTGCCCAGGGAGGTGGTTGAGTTGCCATCCCTGGATGTGTTAAAGCATCGCTTAGATGTGATGTTGGGGGATATGGTCTCGGGGTGAACTTGTAGAGTAGGGCTAATGGTTGGACACAATGATCCCAAGGGTCTTTTCCAACCTAAATGATTCTGTGATGATCTTGACGGTCTCTTCAAGATGAAACTATTCTATGATTCTATAATCAGGCAAACATGAGAACTGAGAACTAGCAATCATTAATTTCTATTAAAAAAAGGTAAAGTTATTTTGACATCAAGTCTTGTGAGTGATTAAAAAATACTCTTTTTAATGCTGTTTATTCCTGGAAATCTATTGAAGGTATCAAATATATGAGCACTTTGTTAATGTCACTCCCTCTTTTTTGTTTGTTTTTAAAAAATAAAAGATTGATAGTTGCTACTGAAAAAGAAATTAACTGTTGTTGCCTTGTAGCTCCCTCTGTTCTATCTGAGATGTCATCAATGAAATGCTGTTATTCAGAATTGAGAAATAATGGAGACCTACTGCCTAGGGCAGTTTGGAAGTAAAATGAAGGATGTTCAATTGATCTTGCTAACAATAACATTGACTATTCATGTAAAACAGAGGTGCATTGTGGTGGGTTGACCCCGGCACGGCACCAGGTGCCCACCAAGCCCTTCTATCACTCCCCCCGACCCCCTTCAGCACAGCACACAGGGAGAGAATAAGACACAAAGCACAGGGGTGTGGGTTATGATAGATAAGGTATTATTTTCTACTTCCCGTCCACAGGCGATGTCGGGCCGAGTCCAGGAAGCAGGGCTCCAGGAACACGCAGCAGCCGCTTGGAGGACAAAGCAGAATGCCCCCCCATCCTCCTCCTGCCCTCTCCCTTTATAGTTGAGCTGACGTCATATGGTATGGAATAGCCCACTGGTCAGCTCAGGTTGGTTGTAACTTCTCCCTCATCCTGCCCCCCATCCTCTGGTGCCGTGTGAGCACTGGCAGTCATAACACGGGTGTGTTATCAACACCCTCCAGCTCCCAGTGCTGCAGCATGAGGGCTGGATGGGGAAAAGCAGCTCAGCCAGACCCATTACATGCATAATCAGAGGAACTGGGAGAGAGGGAATATGTTAATTCTCAGTTCTGTCCTGGGACAGAATAGATGCTCCAGATACAGCCATCATCTATGTATTTTTTAAAGGAAGCACTATTTTTCAGTGTATGGAGAAAGTAGGCTAATAGACATGGACCGAATTCCTTTTGAGATTCCTGCAGAAAAAAAACCCACCACTTTGTGTCATTTCTTTGAAGATTACGCAGTAGTTTGGTCTTAGTGATGTACGGTATCTTCCATATGTCCTCCAGACAGTGTGGCAGCTTGAACCTGTCTAAAGGTTCTCTTTCTAGTGGATGTGGGAACAATCACACCTGTCAATATATTTTGAGTAAACTTAACACAGTGAACAATGCACAGCCTCAATTTTGGTTCACAAGCAAGTGAAGGCTGAAGTAGTAGGCTCAGTTCCTGAAAGCTAAAAAATATTAAGGCAGGCTGAGGCTTCATCAGGAGGTATAGCAACCCCCTGAATTATGACTGATCTTTCTCTTCATCACACACAGGTATTATAGTCACAGGCAACTTGCCTTCTTCTCTGAAAGGTTCATGGTGTCTGGTTCTTGGCATTTTCACCACTGTTCATTAAATGGGAAGGAAGGACACAGCATCTGAGCACTAAGCCCCAGTGTGATGTACAGGATACATTACACGATAAAACTTCAATGTTTGTTAAATTCAACAAAACTCAGTGTAGCCTTCTATAACCTCCTGAAGACTGTCTTGCAGAGCGAAAGGTAGTCAGTAGTCAGCCATCCTGATGTACAAGCTAGATGTTAATACTGTGGTTGTCATGGCAACAACAGCATTTAAAACAAAAATGCATCTATAGAATGTGCAGTCAGTCAATGTATTTCACAATTAAAACATAATTAATAGAATTCTCATCAAGAAAAAGGAAGAATACTTAGTAAAATATATTAAATTTTGCACCATGCAGGATGTATGCAAGTCCCACATACATTATAAACCACACATGAACTGGAACAGCTTTAGATATCGCTGAAAATGATACAATTCTATGTTATGATAGTATATAATGAAAACAGGACGGCAGTTTGTAAGTCATCCACAATTTTCATCTGTAGTGACCATGAGATGGTAGAGTTTGGAATTACAGGCAGTAGGCACAGGGCCACAACCAGGATCACTACCCTGGACTTCAGAAAGGCCAACCTTGGCCTCCTCAGGGAACTGTTTGGAAAAGTGCCATGGGACAGGGCCCTAGAAGGTAAGGGGGCCCAAGCAAGCTGTCTAATAGTCAAGCATCATTTCCTCCAGGCTCAAGATCAGTGCATCCCAAAGAGTAGGAAATCAAGTACAGAGAGTTAGGAGACCTGCATGGCTGAGCAGGGAGCTACTACATAAACTTAAGCAAAAGAAGAAATTATACAGAACATGGAAGGAAGGGCAGGCCACTTGGGAAGAATACCGGGAGGTTGTCAGAGGATGCAAGGATGCAACAAGGAAAGCTAAGGCCTCTCTAGAACTAAACCTGGCGAGGAAGGTCAAGGACAACAAGAAAAGCTTTTTCAAGTATGTTGGAGGCAAAAGGAATTATAGAGGAAATGTGGGCACGCTGCAGAATGAAGGGGGTGCGCTGGTCACCAAGGATAGAGAGAAGGCTGAAATACTGAATGCCACCTTCTCCTCAGTCTTTACTAAGTCCAGCTACCAGGAATCCCAGGCCTTCAAGACCACAGAGGAAATTTGGAGGGAGGAAGTTTCTACCTCTGTTGAAGAGGCTTGGGTTAGAGATCAGTTAATCAAAGTGGACATCCACAAGTCCATGGGCCCCGAAGGGATACACCCACGAGTGATGAGGGAGATGGCAGAGGTCATTGCTAGGCCACTCTCCATAATCTTTGAGAGGTCCTGGAGATCAGGAGAGGTGCCAGAGGACTGGAGGAAGGCCAATGTCATCCCAGTCTTCAAAAAGGGCAAAAAGAAGGACCCAGGTAACTATAGGCCGGTCAGCCTCACCTCCATCCCTGGAAAGGTGATGGAACAGCTTGTTCTTGCCACCATCTCGAAGAACGTGGAGGAAAGCAGGCTTATCACGAGTAGTCAAAGTGGATTCCATAAGGGGTAATCATGCTTGACTAATCTGATAGACTTTCATGATGGCATAAGTAGTTGAATAGATGAGGGAAGGGCAGTAGATGTGACATATCTTGACTTCAGCAAGGCTTTCGATACTGTATCCCATGGTATCCTCACAGCCAAGCTTAAGAAGTGTGGATTGGGTGGTTGTGCAGTGAGGTGGATTGGGAACTGGCTGAAGGACAGAGCCCAGAGCGTTGTGGTCAGTGGAGCAGAGTCTAGCTGGAGGCCTGTGGGTAGTGGTGGCCCCCAAAGGGTCAGTGCTGGGTTCAGTACTGTTCAATATATTCATCAATGACCTGGATGAAAGGATGGAGTGTACCCTCAAAAAGTTTGCTGATGATACAAAACTGGGAGGAGTGTCTGACATTCCAGAAGGCTGTGCTGCCATCCAGCATGACCTGGACAGGCTGGAGAGCTGGGCGGGGAGAAATTTAATGCAATTTAACAAGAGCAAGTGTAAAGTGCTGCATCTGGGGAAGAACAACCCCATGGATCAGTATGGGCTGCGGGCTGATCTGTTGGAAAGCAGCTCTGGGGAAAAAGACCTAGGGGTCCTGGTGGACAAGAGGATGACCATGAGCCAACAATGTGCCCTCGTGGCCAAGAAAACCAGTGGCATCCTGGGATGCATTAAGAAGAGTGTGGTCAGCAGGTTGAGGGAGGTTCTCCTCCCCCCTCTACTCTGCACTGGTGAGGCCCCACCTGGAATACTGTGTCCATTTCTGGGCACCCCTGTTCAAGAAAGACATAGAGCTACTGGAGAGAGTCCAGTGCAGGGCCACCAAGCTTATTAAGGGAGTGGAGCATCTCCCTTAGGAGGAGAGGCTGAGAGAGCTGGGTCCCTTTAGCCTGAAGAAGAGGAGACTGAGGGAGGACCTCATTAATGTCTATAAATATGTTAAGGGCGAGTATAAGGAGGATGGAGCCAGACTCTTCTCAATGTCATCCAATGTTAGGACAAGAGGCAATGGGAGTAAGTTGGAGCACAAGAGGTTTAGGGTAAACATAAGGAAAAACTTTTTCACAGTGAGGGTGACAGAGCACTGGAACAGGCTGCCCAGGGGGGTTGTGGAGTCTCCTTCTCTGGAGGCGTTCAAGACCTGCCTGGGCATGTTCCTGTGTGACTTGGTCTAGGTGATCCTGCTCTGGCAGGGGGGTTATACTAGATGATCTTTCTAGGTCCCTTTCAGCCCCTAACACTCTATGATTCTATGATTCTATGATTCGTCTGAAATATTGCTGTAGTATTGAAAAGTAGATGATTTGTGTATGCTTAAATGTTTGAAGTTGATATCCAGAGACATGGTAGATGTGTAAACAAAGTTCACTCAATCAGAATGAATTTCACAACTCCAAACAATCATGAAATTAGAGCTTAGTGTAATTTTTAACAAGCTGAAATTTTCAATTAAAGGAAAGAATGTCCAACAGATTAATTATTCTTGGTTCTTAACTAGTAACCTTGGGAATTTCAAACCAAATCCTTTTGGAAGTGATTACTCTTTACTAATCTGTATTATTAAGCATAAGAGAATTTTTCTTTCCCTCATGAAAGCTAACCTCCCCAGTTAAAGCAAAAAGATGTAGTACATCCAAGATAAATATTTAAGTATTCAAGTGTCTAGTTTACTGTGTTATGGCTATCAGGACCCAGTTGCTGACTCTTGCATTGTTTTGGTTGCATAAAATTGTTCAGATATATATTTTATAACAAAATATTGCAGGCCAGAAAACTATAACTTCTTGTAACATTAATAGTTCACTGAGGCTTGACTTTTTTACATTAAGAATCAGAAAACAGAAGTAGAGAGAAAAAAACAGAACAAACAGAAACAACAACAAACAACAAAACAAAACAAAAACCCAAACCAAACAATACACAGAAAACTGGAAGGCTTTGGAGTTTATGGTAACTACAGAACAACCAAAAAAATCAGATAAATTAGAGGAAATATTCACAGCCTAATAAAATAAATTTCAGAGGTGCTCTGTATTCTGAAACTTGTACTGATAAAAACATGCAGGAGACATTAAAATTGTTTCTGTTGTTTAAATATAACGAGGGGACAATAATGTCAATTTTCTTCCATTGCAGGAATATCACATGATATAATAAATCATATATACAATGCAAGTGGCAGATCTTATCAGTCCTTTTCATGAGTGGGCTCTGGATAAGACTGATTTACTGGAAGGAAAAAAGGAAAGGAAAACCCCAACAAAACTCAAAGCAAAACTGAGATGATACCAGCTGGATACTTTAATACATTTTAATGCCAGGATAGGTAAAATCTATACCATATTGGTCTAATTTGGAAGAAATTAAAAAATGACTATTTAAAAAAATAATTATCTCAAAAAAAAATTATTTAAACTCTGACTGTACATATAGCTTTATGAAACTCCATGAAACTGTTGAAGATCTTGATGTCATGAAGGATAATTAAATATTTGATAATCTAAGCAATTACATATAATACATGGTATATAGACCTTAAAATTTCATTAAAAAAATTTGAAAACATGTAACGCTATTGCAAAAATATATATTCTCTTAAGTTATAAAAAAATCATGTGTGAGTGAAAGAGACTGACCTAGTATTTAAAATGTCACAGTGTGAAGCCTCCACAGAAGTATATCTTAGATAAAATGAGACATTGAGATGCTCCCCAGCTCTATGTCATTAGGCGATGTTCATATGTTCTGGGAAAACAAGGAAAGTACAGATAATTGTTAAGGGAGATCTGTCACATACTGCTGGATTACACCTTACTGCTCTAATATTTTAGGGATGAGTGGGAAAGAAAAAAACCATCACAGTTTTACATCGCTGTGACATGAGTGACCCACTCTGACTGTGCTAACAGGCTCTAGATATAGGGGGAATTCAGAGGTTAGACTGGGGTGATTTAACCAACAAGGCCACTGATAGCTTGTGGGACCATCTAAGTCAAAAAGGAACAAATAGGGAATGAACTAGACTCCCAAGAGAGGATATGCCCACAAGCATCTGAAGCCATGCAGTAGGTTAAGCCCAAAGTGGAACTGCCACTCATAGATGCTAGGTCATCTGCTAGGATTTATTGCTTTCTGCAACTACTTGAAGGGAGGTTGTAGTGTGGTGGTTGCTGATCTCTTCTCCCAGATAACTAGTGATAGGATAAGAGGAAATGGGTTTAAGTTGCACCAGAGGAGGTTTACACTGGATATTAGGAAAAAGTTTTTTCCCAAGAGAGTTGTTAAGTGTTGGAATGGGCTGCCCAGGGAGGTGGTGGAATAACCATCCCTGGAGGTGTTCCAAAAACATCTATATGTGGCACTTCAGGACATGGTTTAGTGGTCCTGATAGTAATTAGTAGACAGTTGGACTTGATGGTCTTGAAGGTCATTTCCAACCTTAATGATTCTATGCTTCTATGACCTCAGCACCTCAGCCAGCTGCAGGGAGTGTCCTTCATCACCACATACATTGTGCTGATCACAACTGGATTGGAGACATTAAACAGTGTGTACTCTGTACAGTGTGTGTGTGAATGTGAATGTTTGTGTATACGTTAAATTGCTATTCACCCATTATACCTGTCCTGCTTAGTAAATAAAGCTTGGATTTCATGCATGGTTCTATTTTTAGCACAAAAAAACCCCTGTTTAATTAAGAGGGAGGTTTTTTTGTGCTAAATTCCACCATGATGTAAAGTTACCCAAATCTTTGGTAAAGTCATAGTACATTAGAGAATTCTGTGTGTGTGCTGTGCTCCCTTAGAATATGATTTCAGTTTTGTCATAGACAAGTAAAAGAAACAGAAGAATTTTATACATACTTGCATAAAATTGTGGCAGAAATTCATGAGGGAAAGTTGTTGTTTTGGTTTTTTTTTCCCAAGGTTTCTCAGGGGTTTTAGTCTTTAAGATTTTTCTTTTTATGTACTTACATTTTTAAAAAAATTTTTTGCAGTTGATACTCAAAAACATTTGAGAAAAAAATTACAAAATGGATTTTTCCAGTATGATCTGAAACCCCATACACCACAATCAATCTGTTTGCTCTACAGATATCTGATAGATTCCATACCAGTTATCGTGTTTGTTAATTTAAAACATTTTCAAGGCAGACACTGAAAGAAGAGAAAACATTTGCTCTACAATGTTGTAACTAAGTGTTAGTCTCATCAGTTTTATTGGATTGTTTGAATCCATAAACCATTCATTACTTCTACTATCAGTGCTGCTAATGACATTATGTACCTAAGCCTTCTTATCCTGCTTTCCATTTGCTAAAATGTTCCATAATTACTGTTGATTCTCTTAATAATAGCATAGCCTAACTGTTAAGCCAAAAGAAATTGACAATGGCAGTGTATTTAAGCTATATGAAACAGGAGCTAATAAAAAAAAAAAAGATCTCATTCTGTGTTATCTTTTCAGTGCCAAGTAAAAATTAGGATTGCATGGTGAAATAAAACTACAGTGTCCAGAATCAGATAAAGATCTCTAGATTAAAAGCACATCAGGACAAGCAATAGAGCAATAAGCATTAAATATGACCTACATGGGCCTCACAGTATCTGTGAGAATAAAATAGCATAATCAGAGCTGAAATTCTGTCCTTGTGATCCATCTTACTGCTCATGTATTTCTAGCTCTCTCCTGCCACAATCTTTGAACTAGTAGGAATAGGTAAAGGGGATATTTTTTAGACCATAAAAAAACTCAACAAGCAAAAAAACCTAAAAATGCTCTCTACTGGAACTTTCATAGTCTGCCTGGAATCTATTTATCTCTAACCAGTGCTCCATGCTTGAAGTTTTTCCTTTCAAAGCCAAATGGATAAATGTCTGGATTGTGTGTGTTTTTCTTGAGCCTTTTATTGTTTCCAGTATTTTGGTTCCATTTGTATGACTCATTCTATCTGTGTTATTCTTACAGCATTATACGTATATTTAGGATTAGCTATCTGTAAATTTGTTGAACTGTTTATTATCTAATAACCCATTAAAAAAAAAAAAAGTATTATGGGTGGCTTCTTTGTTGTGTTTTGTTTTTCCTCTTTGCAAGATCTGCACTGTGCTAAGGATGATTTAACTAGATATTCATGAATTATTTGAAAAAATCATCTGGCATCACATTAGCAATGAAAACTCCATGAAATGTCAGAACTGAAATGCATGTCTAGAGAAGCCTTAGGTGTCAATAAAATAGTGAACTAAGAATTCAAGTAATGAAATGATTACTTATGTAGACATATGTGGGTTTCTGTGAATCTAAAAAGGTATAAAATATGTACATATAGAAACATGCTATGAGGAATTTGTTGCTCTTAAAACATGCATACTGAGACCTATTCTTGTATAATACATCATATGCAGTTCTGAGCTTCACTGTCATAGCAAGGTCATATAGCACTAGAAATTCTGAGCTTCACTGTCATAGCAAGGTCATATAGCACTAGAAATTTTTTCTTTTCAGTGTTGGGTCATGACTGAAGTTACTGTCTTGCAATGATGTAGCAAAGCTCATGTTGGACAACCATGCTGGGTATAGAATAAAGGAAGAGACAGCTTTATACTGATTTTTAGGATAGGTTTAACAGTTGTATTTATTGTTTTGCCGCAGGAGGTGCTGGTTCTTTTTGGACCCCAACAAGAAATCCACACATTAATATTCCAGAAAGTTATAAAATATTCCATCCCTGATGATGGAAACTTGATATGATACAACATCATACAGACCCATCTGGTCAGGGAACAGAACACTGCACAGAATTCCTATTCACAGTGAGGTTTACTGCTATTGCAGTCTCCAGAGATGTTTTAGGATTCTTTCAAGAGGATGTTTTTTTAAAAGATATGTTCCTTCACTTCAGGGCAAGGATAAGGACATGCCAGGTGAGGAACCAGCAATAGGAACTTCCACTACAATTATCTAGCGGAGTTTACCCTACACCAAAGAACATGTGTAGAACAACACAGTCCTTCAGGCCAAGTGATACTTGCAGTACAGCACAGGTCTGCACCTACTCAGACCAACTGTTGGTGGAGCACTAAGTCCTCAGTATGCAATAGTTATCCCGTCAGGACCACTACATTCATTAAGAATACCTGAGCGATTTTTGGTGGCTATTTTACTTTTGTCTTACCCAACCTTCAACCGGAGCTCTACTGGCAAGCTGGTAGACCCCAAAACACCAAGAAGGTTACAATATTACTGGTGAGTTTTAAAAGCTGTCTTCAGACTGATTACCAAAACCAACTGCTCTGCTGCCTGCCACTTGGTGTGATAACATGGTACAAACATATCAGAAACTTGTGGTGGGTTGATCCTGTCTGGATGCTTGGTACCCACGAAAGCCACTCTATCACTCCCCCTCCTCAACTAGACAAGGGAGAAAAAACGCAAGATTCATGAATTGAGATAAAGACACAGATCAATCACTCACCTATTGCTGTCACAGACAAACCAGACTCAGCTTGGGGAAACTAGTTTAATTTATTAGCAATCAAATCAGAGAAGGGTAATGAGAAATAAAATCAAGTCTGAAAAATACCTTCCCTCCACTCCTCCCTTCTTCCTAGGCTTAACTTTACTCACAATTTCTCTACCTCCCCTGGTGGTATGAATGAGGGTTGTGGTCAGTTCATCACATATTTTCTCTGCCACTCCTTCCATCTCAGGGGAAGGACTCTTCACGCTCTCCCCTGGCTCCAGCATGAGATCCCTCCCATGGCAGACAGTCCTCCGCAAACTGCTCCAACATGAGTCTTTCCTATGGGATGCAGTTCTTCACAAACTGCTCCATCATAGGTCCCTTCTATGGGATGCAATACTTCAGGAAAAGACTGCTCCAGCATGGGTCTCCCACAGGGTCACAAGTCTTGCCAGCAAACATGCTCAATCATGGGCTTCTCTCTCTCCATGGTTCCACAGGTTCTGCCAGGAGTCTTCTCCAGTGCAGGCTTCCCATGGGATCACAGCCTCCTTTAGTCATCTACCTGCTCTGACATGGGGTCCTCCATGGGATGCAGGTGGATATTTACTCCACTGTTAACCTTCAGGCACTGCAGAGGGACAGGCTGCCTCTTCATGGTCTTCACCATGGACTGCAGGGAAATCTCTGCTCTGGCACCTGGAGAACTTCCTCTCCCTCCTTCACTGACCTTGGCGTCTGCAGAGTTATTTCTCTTACATATTCTCAGTCCTCTCTTGGGCTTCAATTGCATTTGCACAGCAACTTTTCCCCTTCTTAAATACATCATCACAGAGGCATTACCACTGTCACTGATGGGCTCAGCCTTGGACAGAGGTGGGTTTGTCTTGGACCCAGCTAGCATTGCCTCTACTGGACATGGGGGAAGCTTCTAGCAGCTTCTCACAGAAGACACATCTGTACTCCCTTTTATACCAAAACATTGCCACACAAATACAATGCACTTAGCAAAGAATGTTTTGAAAAACCTCTTTTGCAAAATCTTATTTTTGAAGCTTTTTAGAGAAATAATGTGTCATAATTAGAATAATGAAACAGGCCATTTCAAAGTGTTTCATGAAGTAACTTTTATGATTTTCACTAGATGTGGTCTTTTTTTAAAAGTTTAATTTGTAAGATTGGCAGTCTTCTAAATAATGTTAATTCTGGTCATGTTGTTTCAGTGGAAAATAAGTGTTTCCTTTTTTTCAACCTCTAAGCCTAACTTTAATCTGTGCTGCATACAAATGGATTTTCAACTTGAAAATTCAATTTGGCCCTTAAAACCATTCTTAAATTTAGTGACCTGTTTGTTAGAGATTAGTACTTACAGAAAAACACAACAAAGCCTTTTCTGAGTGGTAGTGAATAGGAATATGCTGTCCTTAAGATCTCAGTTGTGTAGCCCCCGTTGTATGATGGTGCCTGGGGTTATTCCTACCCACATGCAGGATTTGACATTTCCCTCAAGTTTTTTTCCTTTCAGTTTTGTATAGCCTGCAAACTTGCTGAGTGTACACTCTACCCCATTCTCTAGATCATTAACAAAGATGTTAAAAGGTATTGGAATCTACCAGCCTCTGGAGTATATGACTAGTTCCTGGCCTTCAGTTGGAGTCCAGCAGTTCAGCCAGTTTCCAGACCATTCACTGTTCATCCATGTAGCCTGTTCTTTGTTAATTTGTCTGAGGGGGTGTTACAGGAAACAACATTGAAAGTCTTACTATAATGAAATAAACAGCTACTGCTCTCCCCTTATCAAGTCAGTCATATCAGGTTGCTTAAGCACAATTTCATCTTGGTTAAGTCCATGTCGCTGACTCCTGATTACATTCTTGTCCTTCATATGTTTGGAAATGCTTTCCAGAAAGATTTACTCCATCACATTCCCAAAGATCAACATGAAGGTTGACAAGGTTGTAGTTCCCCAGATTCTTCGTCTTTCACTTCCTGAAGATAGGATTGATATTTTCTCTCTTACAGACTGTGGGAACCTCTCCCAATAACCATGACCTGTGTATAATTTGGCTTGAATTTGAGCTTTTAAAGTCATGTGTGTAGATCCTTAACTTACACTACCAAAACTTTTCAGCTCCCAGTGATAACTACTAGCACTGCAAGTCATGATGCTTGCATCCTTTTGAAGAATGTAAGACTTCATCATTTTTCATGTTTAATCTAATTCTCTGCTTTGGCTTCTGCGTTGTTTTATTGGTTTTTTCTTTGTTGTTTTGTTGTTGTGTTCTTCTTTTGTGTATCAGTTTTCCTGTTGAGTGCAAGGGTGGTTCAATAACACTGATTAAATTTCACTCATTGGTTAGTATCTCTCACTTAGTTCCAATACTAATCTTTCCTGCCTTTTGCCTGTGTACCAGCATCTCATATTTTCAAAGTAAGTACCCAGTGATTTCTAATTCCAAATCACCATCTGCTAGACAGGATTTGTGCACCCATAACAAATCATGTGTAGCATGAAAGGTTACAAAGTGGTAGATGTGCTCCAGCTCCACACCTCAGACATCAAAAGAACACTGCTAGAGGGAAAATACTTTCTTGGAGCAATGTGGCTTCTCCACTGTGATGCAGCTCAGTCTGGCTTTCATTTCCTTCACACAACCCTCCACAAGTGGCTTGATAGGCAGTCTTATTGACAAGGTTTGACCTTGTCTGGACAACAGGTGCCCACCAAGACACTCTATCACTCCTCCCCCACTCTGAGCTGGACCAGGGGGGAAGAAAAGAAGATGAAACTTGTGGACTAAGACAAAAGCAGTTTAATGAAAATGCAAGACAATGTTATGTGCAGAAGCAAAAGTAAACAAAGATTTATTCTCTGCTTCCCATCAGCAGGCGATGTCTAGCCCCTTTTTGGGAAACAGGGTTCCAAACATGTAGCTCTCAATGCAAAGCACAGCAGTTGGAGGAGTGCTATGGGGAAAATTAAGTCCAGCTCACTCAGACCCAATAAAGTTATGTTTCTAATTTCAACAGATCTGAAAACTTCTCAGTATGAAATCTGCTTTCTGATACTCTGTACTAACACCTGTGGTTTTAATATATTTTGTGATATTAATTATATTAAACCCTCTGATTGTAATATGCTAGAAAGTAAGGAAAAGTATTAGGAGTTGCAGATTCAGTGTTTGTTGTGTATGTGTGGCTATTTAAACATTGTAAATATTTAGATGTGAGAACTGAATATACATTTCCCAGGGCTTTGGAAAGAGCCCTGGCTGCAGAGGTGGCTGATAGTATCCAGGGCAGTACTCACAGGAGCAGAGCTAGTACATCAAGGGAAGAGTTCAAACCTATCTGCCTGGAACTTGTTGCACCACACCTAGTTACTGCAGCCTTGCACTCCCTTTCCTCTCAGACATGCATTTCAGGAAGGACATAAATTAACTAGAATGAGTCCAGCAAAGGACACTGTTGTTGCAGGGGGCTGCAGCAAATAACCTGTGAGGAGAGATTGGCAAAAAGTTCAGGGAAAACTAACAGCAGCCTGCAAAGAGCTGCAAATGGCGGTCAAGAAGATGGATCTCCACTCTTCACAACAGTAAGTGGTGGGAGGACAAGAGACAGAGAATGTGAGTTGTAATAAAATTTTCACACTGGATAGAAGGAAAAACTTTTTCACTCTGAGAACAAGCAAGGGAGCAGGTTGCTCAGGGGTTGTGCAGTCCCCGTCCTTGAAGGGTTTTTATGACACAACTGGATAAAACCCTGAGTAACATGGTCTGACCTTATAGCTGACCCTGCTTTGATCAGAAAGATGGACTAAAGACCTCCTGAGGTCTCTTCCAACATGAATTATCCTATGATCCTTCATAGTTGCACACGTATAAAAGTGTAAGGCTATGATGTTCTTCATGTTTTGAGCCTTGTGTTCTTTAATCTTCTGCAGCTTTTTCCTTACAGGGAAATTCAGAGAGGCTGACATGTTGAAGTATACTGTGAAATTAAATTTCATTAGTAACTTAGTATTTTTTGGTTTTCTTCTGGTTACTTTCATTTGAAAATTACATTGAATTTTAAAAGAAAAGAAACACTTGTTACAGCTGATGGGAGGGGAAGTAAATGGGAAAGTTCTGTGGACATTAAAAGACAACATTACCTTAAAGGTAACTTTAATAGTATCCAAATATATCATAATAAATTATGTTATGTTTAAAGTTTTGCTTCTAGCTTCACTGTTTTAAATGCCCTAGATGACTTAACCAGACACCATTTATTTGCTTTCAATGTGAATGTCTGCACTATCTTCATTATGTAATGAAATGATTTTCTGGCTCAAAAAAGTCCATATGGGTAAGTAACAAAACTTACCTGAGTTTCCTCCAGTGAAAGAGAAGCCCAGAGAAGAGGCACATTTTTATAGATTTCCTGATATCCCCCCAAATTCTTGAAAAACAAAGCTATATATGTAGCTGTGTACCACCCAAAAAAACCCCTAAAAAATTAATTAAAAAAAAAAAAAAATATTGTCCTCAGCCTGAACAGAAGTCTAACTTGTGGAATATGTAAGCTAACCTTCTAATACATCTACCTCATGAGGTTGGTCACTGTGTGCACTAACTGAAGAAAAGACTCATATTAAAAGCCCAAGTTCAGAATTATAATACAAGTAAAGAAAACTGTGTGAGGAAGGAGCTTTGCATATCTTTCTCTTTACTATTTTTCCATTGCATTTAGCCTTCTCTTTTGATTTCTTTGTTTGTTTCTGTGAGCACTAAACACTTTCTGCACAGAGGACAGAAGTTGTATACAATGAGAACAAAAAAACCTATGAAGACAGAACCAATTAAAAATGTCATTGAACTTGATGGTTAATAAGATTTTGTTCTGAACTAATAATTCTTGTATTAGACTGTCAGTTGTACTAACTAATAAAATCTTGGCTATATATAACATATATCTATTTTCTACTCTTAAGATCTTGAGGGTAACACAGTTCATAAGTTGCTGAACCTGAATTGAGATGATCGGTTGTCGCTGTTTATGCCGGGAGCGGAGAGACGCAGCAACATATAAGTTCAGCAAGAGCAGGCAAAAGAAGCTACTTTATTAATTTACAACCCCATTTTTATACCCCAGCCCCATAGGGCGATTGGTCAGTGATCACCCATCTCCTAGGGTGATTGGTTAAAGTCCTACAGCACCTATTTCAAAATATTTTTACAATGTACCATAAACAAAACTTATCGAAACACCATGTGCTAGTCTAGTTTACAAAACCGTCCTACTGTTTCTCATAACACGTGTGAGAAAGGCAGGGTTCTCACAGAATATTGTGAGAACCTAGGAAAATTCCTCTGCTAGCAGCTTTTCAGCATCCACAATGGGTCATGCATATAGAATCATAGAATCATAAAGGTTGGAAAAGACCTCTGAAATCATGAAGTCCAACTGTCTGCCCAACATTATCATGGCCACTAAAGCATGTCTTGAAGTGCCATGTCTACACCTTTTTTGAACACCTCCAGAGAGGGTGACTCCACCACCTCCCTGGGCAATTTTTTCCTAATATCCAACCTAAGCCTCCCCTGGCTCAACTTAAGCCCATTTCTTCTCATCCTACCACTAGTTATTTGGGAGAACAGACCAACATCCACCTCTCTACAACTTCCTTTCAGGTAGCTGTAGACAGTAATAAGGTCTTCCCTCAGCATCCTCTCTCCAGACTAAAAAATTGCAGTTCCCTCAGCCTCTCCTCATAAATCACATTCTCCAGACCCCTCACCAGCTTCTTTGCCCTTCTCTGGACCTGCTCCAGCACCTTAATGTGATTCTTATACTGCAGCACCCAAATCTGAACCCAGTACTCAAGTTGCAGCCTCACCAAAACTGAAGCCTGGGTAACACCACTTGTGACAAGTCACTGACTAGATTTAACTCCATTAATCACAACTCTCTAGGCTTTGCCATCCAAACAGTTATTAATCCAGCAAAGAGTACACTTGTCTATGCCATGAACTGCCAGCTTCTCTAGCAGAATGCTGTGGGAGATGGTGACAAAGATCTTACTAAAGTTCAAGCACACAACACCCACAGCCCCTCTCTCATCCACTAAGTGCATCACCTGATCACTGAAGGAGATCAGGAAAATGGGTCTGCTGATGAATGGTGGAGACTGCCTTAGAAAGCTTCTCTGCCAGCTCCCTCAGCATTCTCAGGTTGATTCCATCCAGCCCTCTAGACTTGGGACTGTCCTCTAGACTTGTGACTGTCCATGTGGTGCAGCAGGCCCTTAACTGCTTCCTTCTGGATTATGGGTGGGTTTATTCTCCTCTCTGTCCCTGTCTTCCAGCTCATGGGGCTGAATACTCTGAGAATAACTGGTCTGGCTGTTAAAGACTGAAGCAAAGAAGACATGAAGTAAATTAGCCTTTTCCTCATTCCTGGTGATAATGTTCCTCCTGTGCACCCAGTAACTGGTGGAGATCCTCCTTGGTTTTCTTTTCGTTGTTAAGGTATTTGTAAAAACTTTTTATATTATCTCTTAAAACAGTGGCCAGGTTGAGTTCTATCTGGTCTTCTACCTTTCTGATATTCTCTCTGCATGACTTAATTAGATCCCTGTAATCTTCTTGAGTTGCCTGCCCGTCTTTCAAAGGTGGTAAAGTCTCCTTTTCTCCTGAGTCTCAGCAAAAGCTCCCTGTTCATCCAGGCTGGATGTCTTCCCCACCAGTTCACCTTTGACACATGGAAACAGCCTGCTCCTGTGCCTCTAAGACTTCCTTCTTGAAAAATATGTGTAACCTTGCTCCAAAACTTCAGGAAATATATGCCACTCTTGAATTAGGGCATAACTCTTGCCTAAATCTTGATTTTTAACTTGGAAAAATCCTAGTTGTGGTGTTCTTCTAGGACTTCTGGAACAGAAATTTGAGGCTTCATAATATTCTTCAGGAAAAAAAAAAGCCAGCAAATAAATTGGGGTTGGAGGTTGTTTTTATGATTGACCAAAACATGTTATGATGCAGAAAGATTAATTTAATCCACTTATTCTATGATAAATATGATTCAGATGTTTTTGTATTACTGCGTCTACATCTTGCTATTGCACTTTTGGTTAACTAGATAATAAATAGTAACAGCTGAGACAAACTGTATTCTATGGAAATTGCATATATGCATTTTTATTGTATTATTTTAAAAAATATTTTTAACTTCAGTGAAAAGATGATTTCAGGTAAAATCTTAAACATAAAGCTTGCAAGCTGGTGTAAAGAAAGGCTTTATCAATTATAAATGTTCTTACTATGCCAAGAATATACATTATATACATTTTTCAGTGTTTGTAGTTGCAACTTTTTTTTTTTTTTAAATAGTTTGTTTCTGAGTGGCTATGGGACTGATATCTTGTTTGAAAGTTTGCACAACACTTTATATTGCTTAACAGACAATTTGTCTACACAATGGTGTTTATACAGATAAAAAAATTGTTTTCAAAACTGCTTGTAAAGACCTCTGCATAAATTTGTTGCCACGTGATGTGGTTTCTTAAACTTTTAGTAAATTCTCACAAATCCCTACTTGCAATGTAGTATCTCAAGTTCTCTGTTAAGCAAAATTTTCTACAAATACTTCAGAAATATTTCAGGAAATTCAATGGTTTCCAATTTAATTGATAGTTTTCAAGAATCTGCCAGACAACAGAGATGACATGCTTTGCTGAGAGCCATAACTATAGCAAAGTATTTGTTTATTCAAAATGTAAGAAGAGAGAGAAACGTTTTGAGTTTTGCTGCTAATGTGTCTGATAGTTTGAGGTGTTCAAATTTAACACCCCAAAAAGCATTTTTCCACATGAGACCTCTTCATACCCTAAGTGGGGGAAGGATATTTGTAGCTGGATACTTTATCTTCATATTTTAATATTACAAAACTTTTTGTCTTGAGTGAGCCATGGCTAAGCGTAGAACCTTATATTTGTCCCTATGTACTTTGAGCTGCTTTTCTGGACCAGTTCTCTAGCTCTTTCTGTCCTGCCTTTGTGAACTCTTGTCCTGTCCTTGGTGAAGGGGATAAGTTGTATTTTTTTAAGCAAAAAACCAGTTCCCATACTAAATTTAACAGAACAGATCTGTTATAAATCTAGCTGGTCAGTTCATTATTTATAGTCTGAAAGAATGAACATTCAATAATTTAAGCACAAGTACACAAGTCACAAGTTAGGAACTCATTCACAGACTAGTCCAGTTTTTTTCTAATTTTTGTAATTTATAAATACTTCTTAGGTTATGTGAAAACTATTCACAAATTTATCATGTTCAGATTGGTTTTGTTTTTTTGGAAGTTTTCAGATTCAGGACACATAGAAGCTGGGGTATTTTTTCCTGATCTATTTAGGTGACAGAAAAAAAATGAAACAGGAGTATAAGGACACCTGATCTGCAATGAATCTTGGCTTAGCTCTTAGGTTGATCATTTACCTGTATAGAAAGCAGTGTGTGTGTGACAATGCTCACACACAAAACTGACTTGTGGGTTTTACTGGCTTTACGTTATGTGGTGATATACTTAATAAATACTTAGTAATTTTTTTTTAATTGACTGATAGCTTTTTTTAATCTGTAACTTTAGTATATTAACTTATTAAAAGCATTCATTCTCTGTAGCATAAAATAGTTCTAAGATCCTCATCAGAAAAGAACAGGGACAATACAATTGTTTTCCTCTTTTGCTTTGCCTAGGGATGTTTCTGAAATGCTGATGTTGAAATTATAGTGTTTGCCTTTCTTCATGAACTACAGTGACTATTGGATTTCCAAACCCTGACAAGTTCCTAAAGCAGCATTTTTTTTTTATTATTTTCATTGAACTTCTGACACGTTCTATTGAGAAGGTTAACTCTGATTATGGCCTTTCATGGAAATTGCACATGTGGAATCTAGTTCTTGTGCTGTTTTCTTGCTTACACTTGTGCATCTGAGTGCTGAGTTGAGTAGCTGCATCAAAGCTAGGGTGAAGAAAGTGGATTTCTGGAAAACACACTTGCACAGAAACAAGTGATAACTTTTTGCCTGAACTGACCAAATGTGCAATATTTATCTGTGAACTTCAAAAGTTCCAAATGACCAAAGGATATTTACAGTAAAAATAAATAATTCAATGGTTGAAACTAAGGAAAAAAAGATACTGAATTGCCTATGTAGTATTTATTTTAAGTAAGGTAATTTTTCACATGGTCTTATAACAATATCTTCTTTCTTTCATTGTGAGACTAATCATGAGAAATACAGTATAACAATTGGGAGCAATACTGTCATTAAATATATAATCCAGTTAATCTGATAATTTGGCAGCTCATAGAAAGTAAGCTAGATCAGGCCACTAAGCAGCTAAACAAGGTAAATTTTTACTTGCTTTTACATATTTATTTATATATATATATGAGAGTATGTTGTAGATCTTGGCAATTTAACACTGTTCAGCAATGATAACAATAGCTCTTTTACAGATTAGCAAAAGGATGTAATCTCTGTAGTGCAAAGTGATGTAACCTTAAATATATTCATTGGATTAATATGTACCAGAACAGAGCTTGATGTTGCTGTGCTGATCCTCTAGATGACAGCTAGAGTTAACCATTCAAATAATCCCAAAATCTAGGAGTCCTAAGTATTGACAGCCTACTGAGAAAGGTGTGGGATGGGCTGTTATGTTGGTTTGGGCTGCTTTTTTTTCAGGGAGTCTTCTTATGGTAGCTGTTACATGGTGGCAACTGTCATTTCTTACTGTCAATAATCTATTTAATCAGATTATCTTTATAGTCAAATTATATATCAGGGGAAATATGATGAAAGGAAGAAAATTGTCACAGGACGATAAAGGCCTGAAATAAATTCTTTTGCTGAATTTAACCAATTTAGCTAATATATTTGTTGAATCTCTTGGAAATCTTATAGATACTAAAAATCTTTCACTATTCCTCCAAACCAACACACAAAGCTCTCAAAAAACATCTTCAGGCAGCAACTTATGTGGGGACCTTAATATTCAAGCCTGAGTGCTGCTTACCTGCAGGGAAATCCAAGAAAACAAATAAACTGGTTGTTTTAACGGGTTGGTGAAGTACTGTAGACAAAATTATTCTTTTGTTCTAGATTTAACAGAGTGTAATAGAATGGATGGCAAAACCAGAATCCTTGGTTGGTAAGTTGCTTCTGCTGTCTGAGCTGACTTGTAGACAACCTACAATACAAATTTACCTAAAACTTTGCATTAAATGAGATATGAGGGAACTATCTTTTGAGTGTAGATTTTGAGTAAAACCATAAATTTTTCTATAAACCATGATTAGGTAGCCTTGAGGAAACCTTTCAAAACTCTGTGTTTATGTGATCAAACATACTGATGTGACTATTCACTCTGCATTCAATTAAAGAAAATGTAGCACATAAGCATTGCTGTCAGAATCCTGCTACTATTAACGATGTTCCTCTGCAGAGCAGAAAACTGATGTGCTGTTGGCTTCCAGACAAATTCTCTGTGCTGACCATGTTTCTGCTTTGATGTAAAAAACATTCTATAATTCCAGACTGTTAGAAATTGGACATGTTTGTCTGAGATCATAAGAAGTGACTGAAACTTTGGTTAAAAACATTGCAGTGTGGAAAAAGGCCCTTGTAAGCTAGGTGGCATTGCTCCCACAGTTCTAATTAAGCAGGGAGCTAGGATGGTTTTAGGACTCGGGACTACCATAAAGACTTTGGGAAGACAGTCAATGGATATGACTTAACAGGAAATGACTTGGCAAAAAGTTAGGAATTATAACAGTGAACATCAACCCTGGTACTGCAGGACCAGTTTTTCAGGGAATATATCTTCACAGGTAACTTGAGAAGTATTGTGGAGTGAACTTCTGAAAAGCAGACTACCTGAAAGTAAAAATTATTACATTGGGGAAGAATAAGTTGTAAATCAGGAGTGCACCAAACTTATGATTGCCACATCGGGTATAGATGAGATGAAGAACTGGAGACACTTGATAGGAATGTCTTTTTGATGTAAATGACCAGAGAGTTTCAGCTAGGTGCCCTCACTGCAGGAACTTGTTGAGTGAGGAAGAGATTGATAGACTTACAATAGAGTCTACGTGACATGCCAGTTCCTCTACCAACACCATTACTCTTGGTACTCACATGCAGTCCTGCTCTATACATCTTACTTTTGTCTTCTCCCCTCAAATTATTCAGTCTTTCTCCTTTGTAAAAAAAATTGGCCTGCTCTTTTAATGAGCAGATGAACAAACTAACATTGTTGTAGCCCTCTGCATCAGTAGCTGGAACAGAAGTTCTGACTGGACCTTTTGGGAAAAATCTATTCAAAATTCTAATATTAATAAACCCAGCAATTTTTAGTTTTTCTCAGTTTGTTTTGGTGTTTTTTTGTTGTTTGGGGTTTTTTTGTGTGTGTGGGTGTTGTTATTTTGGTTTTGGTATGGTTATACATACAATGTAAGCAGTAGTAAGAGGATTTTAACCTAACATTGTGATAAGCTAATTGGCAGTATTATGACATTTGAAATGTAATTAAATCTTGAAATCTCTTTTCAAAATATCAACCAGGATGTTATGGATTTGTTCTGAGTTACAAATAAATAGCACATAAATCTACCCTGAGATGATTAATATTATTCTCTATAATATAGCTACCACAAACTCTGTTAAGATTTGGAATTTGCATCCTTTCACTAATTATTTTTCTGAAGTTTCTTTTTTCTCCATGGGCACAACTTAAGGTAATCTGAAGAAAATATACAGGTTTTATTTGCCTAACCAGATAAATGTGGCTTGAAATCTGTCTTATCTAAAATAAGGAACACAAGAAAAATAGTGTAAATAGAACAAAGTTTTCAAATAATTTATACCTAAGAAGTACCATTGAATTCTACCATTGAAGAGGTCCTAAACTAGCTAGCTTTAAAATTAAATGAAATGTGATTTGCTTATTTGTAAAGCCATCAAGGTTTTATTTTCTAACTTTGTCATTTGCAATTGTTTCAAAGCTTCCTTGAAATAGATGAGCAGCACTTTACAAATACAACTTTGAACATTTTAATAGATTTAGTACTTCATAACCATTGCATATAGTAGTTCTCCATCCAGGTGTGATCTAAAACTAACCTTGTGATTCTTTTATTTTCTACATTAGTTTGTGATCAGGAAGCCATCAACATAATCCTTAGAACTGAATTGCTAGACTGATGACAAAGGTATTATGTTAGGATTTCTTGATGTATAAGTCCCTGCCAACTAAATCACCTGTATATATCTTATGTCTGCCCTTGGTAATGTAAAATGCATGATCTTGCTCTTCTTTCATTAATCTTCAGTGTAACTGCATAACCTCCCAAGGAGGGCAAGCTAAAGTGACATACATGGATATTTACCAAGTACAATATCACAGGTGACACCACTAGTTTGTGAAACCCCTTTGACTTAAATGTGCTAAAGTGAATAATTGAAATCTATTGCTGCTCAAAAAACACTTCATTGACTTAATCACACAAAAATGTAATGCAAATTAATTCCCAATTTAGACCAGATCCAAAATATCCTTACTTTGGTTTTAAAGGTGAACTTTTAAAAAACTAAGCATAATTTTCCAGCAGTATTAGATTAAATATTTGTGAAGGTTTATTTTTACAATGGCTAGAACATTATTGATTTGATAACAGACTTGAAATAGTAAGAGAAGAGATTAAAACTAAAAGCTAGGACATGAAAAGGGTAAGGTTAAGAATACAGTATTTTTTTTAATGAACTTAGTTTCATCCCTATACTCTTCATTCCAGATTCATTATAATTTTTATATTTGCTATTTCTTATATTTTGTCGTAGCATACTTTACAGCATCAAGGCTGCCTCTGTTTCTCACTCTGCTCCCCCAGGCAAGCAGGCTTGGGGTGGTCAAGTGTCTGGGAGGGGACACAACAGGGACAGCTATTTCCAAGTGACCAAAGGAATATTCCATATCATGTGACAATATGTTCTCTAATAGAAGCTTGGGAAAGAAGGGTGAAGTGAGGAGACATTTGAAGTTATGGTATTTATCTTCCTAAGTAACCATTATGCATGATAGAGCCTGCCTGTCAATGGGTAGTGGTGAATTAATTCCTTATTTTATTTTTCTTCTCTGTGCAGTTTTTGCTTTATCTATTAAACTGCCTTTATCTCAATGCATGAATTTTCTTGATTTTACTTTTCCAATTCTATTTCTTATCCTACTGGAGGGGAGTGAGCAAGTGTCTGTGTGGGACTCTGCTGTCTGCAAGGGCTAAGGTACAACAATGGCCCAATTCAATTCCAGAGAATAAAAAACTAGTAGCACTTCAAGTTCTTACGAATGAGTGTGGCAGAACTATTTGCAGCACAGTTCTAGCTATTCCTGTTTCTCATAGAGTTGTCCATCTCTCACATTTTACAAGATAATATCTTTTTTTAATGTATTAGTAATTGGGCGGTGGTTTACGTAGTCTAATATTTATGCGTGATTATTAGGAAATACAAAATTAGTAGGGTCCTAAAATGTTTGAAGGAATGCGAATGATAAGAATAAAGTATTGCTGTAAACATTTGTAAATGTTGGTGCACCTGCAGCTGTGGAAATAGACCAACTCTGGTGCCCTGGGTTCAGCTAGGATTGGGTTACTTTTCAGAAGAAGCTGGAAGGGCCACAGTGAGATTAGACAGCTTAACCGTCCAATGGGATATTTGATACCATACTGACGTGATGCCTGCTATATAAGGAGAGGGCTGGCCCTGGGAAAAGGGCACATGATTTGAGCAAGCTGTGACAGGGCCAGAGCCAGATGTTTCTGGTGTGGTGAGGATTGCATTTTATAAGCCTCATTTTATATATTATTTCATTAGTGTTATTACTGTTTGTGTCGTATTAAACTGTTCTTACTTAAATCCCCAGGGTTTTTACTTTTTCTCCTGATTCTCCTTCACATCCCACCTGGGATAGGGGAGGAAGTGTGAGAAAGCTTCCACGTGGTGCTCAGCTTCTAGCTGGGTCTAAACCATGACAGTCCTTTTTGGTGCTCAACTTGGAGCTCAAAATGTTGAGATAATGACAAGTCTGATCAGAGTGTGTTAAAATAATGTTGTCATGAACACTTTTTGTGTTAATTAAACAGTCCATGGTCACAATGCTTGACCATTTTCTCACATGGTAGTTACTCAAATACTTACTTGTCCTATTTGCCCATTATTTAGTCCCTTCAAAATAATTCCAAATAGCCTTCTGAAAATTCTTAAATTCTTCCATTATCAGACCTTAAAACAAAAAAAATGCTTCTAGTTTCTAGAAGCATTTGAAACACTGCTACAGCTACGAAAATTTAAAATAAGAATTAAAAAGAATAGAATATGACCTCATTAACTATTCCATGGCCATCTGCGAATCTAGAACCCAGAGAAAAAAATATGTAATTTAAAATGTGTACGTAGTTGCTGTAACAGCTCCAGTTTAAACCTACCTCCATATTCTCATGAGTTGGTCTTCTTTGGGATTTATTCTAATTGCTTTTTATCAATACATTTTTCTTTCATTTCATTATTCCTGTTGTAATTCTCAAAGGATATACCACTCATTAATGAGAATTAGCAAGGCATTATTAAGATCAAATGCCCTTTTTCTTTTTTGCCCTTTTGCTCAAGGGCAACTACTACAGATCCTTGTGATATCCTGGGTAGGAGAAGTAATTTATTTCATGGCAAATTATTTCTTCAGTGCCAGGATCCCAATGTCTTATGGGACACTCAGTGACAATCGTGTTCACAGTATTACCAAGAGCATTTAACAGCACTTTTTTATTGAATGATTTCTCTCCTGAAGGTTGAAATGTTTCATTTCTGGAGCAGTACTACAGCTGGTATATGAGTTGAGAGACATAACCCTGTTCTCTGTCCTAAAGGCAATTGAATAGAGACCTGAAGGGCACAGCTAATGGAAAGTGGATTTTTTTTTTTTTTTTGTATGTACAAATCCTGTCAAAATCAACAGGTGTTAATCCTACATTACCAAAAGCACTAATTGGAATGTAGCTTAGTGTTTTAAGTCTGCTACTACTTTCAAGCAGCAAAGAAGATACTACTGTTTCTTTCACCCTTGCTAGACTTTACTGCTTTCATTTACTCATGCTGTAAAAAAAAGTATTTAGGATTATAATGCAGAAAAAGTTCTTGGTTTAGACATAAATTCAAATTAATTTGAATTAGTTGGATGCACAAAGCTAAAGGTCATTGTCTCTAGAAATTGTTTGTTACTACACAGTGATTTGATACTGCTCAATCCCACATGATTTGTATTAAGAGCTTCCCCATAATTACGGAGCTTTCCCAGTTTGGGTTTTGTTTGTTGAGTTTTTTATTTTTAGTCTCTCTAGACATTTTCTCAGAAGTTACCTGGTACCAGCCCACAGTAGCCTTCCAAGGGGCCGAATTTACCTGGCTTTCTGCTGTGTGTGCGAACATATGCAATCTGCATACAAGTCCAGTAGATTTGTTTCACCCCAATTTAAATGTCATGCTTTCAAGCAGTTTAGGACCTTCATTTTTTTCTCCACACCATCATAACATCACATTAAGCACAACATACTCTGCTACTTCTTTTATATGCTTTTATTTTCATATCATCACATTTAAGGAGGACATCACACAATATTTATTGCTCAGTCTGACATCACCTCACACAGTCATCTATTTTTTAATTTCAAGGTATACCTTTCTTTTCTGTGGTTTAATTTCTGAGCTTCAGCTGCCATTAAGTTGTCACAGCCTCATGTGTTATTTCAGTTAAAAAGGACTTGCTACTGTATTTTCCTCTTTAATATACACAGTGAATTTCCATAAGTATAGACTGGCCTTACTAATGAGGGCTTAAGTGTACAGAATACTGGCCAAATCAATTAGTCAAAAACTAGAACACGGAAATTCGTGTTGAGGCTTTTGACATGCCTATACAACTGGCTTCTTAAATGACCTTCTTATCTGAAAGTTGGAATTCTTTGGAAAGAGTGAAATGAGATTTCCTCTAAAAAGAATTAGGTCCATTGTACAATGCTTAAATATGATGGTAGTCTTACAATTTTCAATACTTACTTAAAGGAGTAAAGTGCTCATTTTTTATGGAATTTTGTGTTTAAATTAGATGTCTAACCCCTTGAGGCACCCTTACAAGTAAAGGGTTTAAAATAAATTTCATATTCCTTAACTGTTGTATTTATTTGTAATTGTGATGGTGAAACTGCACTTACAAAGTCTTTTGCTAAATTTGATTGTTTAATACAAAAAGCATACAAGCAGTGAAAGAAGTGATGTGGAGAAATCATCTGCAGGCTCTGAAACAGTTTTTTGGTTTCCTTAATTGCATCTTATCTCCCATTTCATCACATATAGTTAAAACAGCAAGAAAGAGATCAAAAAGGCAATGCAGATAATCTACTGCTCCCTCAGAGGTTCAGGAATTTTTTGGTCCAATTAAATCTAGAGTGTCTGGGAAAAGGCAAGGACCAGAAGTAAACAGTCCTGTCACAACAAAAGAAGATTTTGCTAGATACTACGAAGGTGGTTTTGGTTATGCTGAAAGATAGAGAAAGAAATCCTTGCAGTACATCAAGCATTAGGATATTAACTTTTTTTTTTAATATTACAGCCATTCGTCTTCTGTCTTGTATCCTGTGAAAATATGACTACCAGCCAAAAACGGAATTTTATTGAAGTTGCTTGTTGTCCTGTTGTATCACTAAATCCCAGGAGTCCTTTGGTTGCTTTACCAAGAAACCTGTCACTAATTAACAATATTTATAGGAGACACTGCCTTCCACCAGATGACTGGGAAGTCTGGGCAATCCTACTTAATTCCCGCTGCTCTTCTGCAAACTCTCATCTAATGTCATCAAACAATCAGCAAAAAGAGAATCCCCTGAGGCTGCTAATTTTCTCCACTCCTAAAAATATTTCCTCCTGTCTCAAAATGAGAATTCTGGTGGGCAGAACACAGGTCTTTGTCACCTATAACAGACTTCTGGTTTCAAAGATCATGCTCTGAAAACTTACACTAGGACATTAAATATTTGTGAGGAAACTCAAGAGCTGTTCATGCTCCGATCAGAACACAAATACAAGGTTATAATATCTAGCGGTGTTTCTGAACATATTTTAGTGTAATAGGTGGTAATAATCAGTACATCAGCTGCTGAGGATCCCATTGTGTTCCCACTGTTGAATTAGGATTTCACTTATATCCTTTGTCCCTGAAACGTGATGGGTGGTATAATAGATAACACATTGCCTTAACCCATACGTTGGAATCATCAGATCTGTTACTTTTAGGGTTGCATGTGCCCTTTAATCTGTATATCCAAATATTTGAACTAAGGTTTGGTTTTGAAAGGAAGGAAAAATTACTACCTAGACTGAAACTATTGACAATGTATCTTGCTAAAGCATCTCTGCTAGAACTTACCATCATTTCATACCAAAAAGTGTGTTTCTTATAAATAAAATGTGTTTACTAGTGTGTTATTTCTTGTTTTAGAAATGAACAATATTGATTTCTCTTGCTGTTATTTGTAAGAGAAAAATGCAGATATTTCTATTGTGGGAAACTACAAAATGTAGTGTATTATGTTGTGCAATGTCCAGGGTAACAACAGTTTTGAAATTTTAAAGTTGAATTTTTACTTTTTTTTCCAAAGTAACTGTATCATTTGAGGCAAAGAAATCTTCTATATTCCTAAGAAAAAGTACTTCGCTGTACACAGGACTTTGGAAATCATGCAGTGATTTTAAAGGATCTACATAAAGTAAAACCATTGTTTAGTAAGTTTATCCAGTATGTCTTCAGAACTAAACAGAGTGTATCAAATTAAGATAGCAGGCACCAGGTTCAAAATAAACCAGAGCTTGCTTTTCCAAAAATGGGATGTTTAAACAACAGAATTATGTCCATGGGATAGTGCAGATACTAAAACCAGCTAGACAGTTGATATAAGAAAAAGGAATATGTCAAGCATTAAGTATTAAAACACCAGCTTTGAGTTATCAGTCATGATCCATTTTAAATTCTCATTCTACTTTGAAATAATTGCTCCTATTAATACACATTCATGTTTATGGAGACTACTGTTTCTGTCTTGGCCCATCTGTTGTCAGAAGGAGTGGTTTTAAATATCTATCTTCCTGTTGTCAGAGAGTGCTGTGTGAGCTTTACATTACCACCCATATTGTATTTTTTTGGTATGCCTCAGAACAACAAAGAAATTGCAGTTGCAGGGACTTTGGAAGTGCTACTAAAGCTGTGACACAAGCCTTTAAATTATTCTTAACCTGATTAAGAATTACTCAGCAGTAGCCTAGTGTAGCATATGTTTATACTATTTCAATCATATATCCGACACAGCTACATCATTATGATAGAATACCTAGGCTATTAAGTTCCTCTCTATTAACTCCAATGCAGACTTTTTAGCAGTACCTTGGAAAGAGGCTACACAGAAACTCCTTTTGACTTAGTCAGCTGGGAAGGACTGAGACATCTGCATCATTTTCAGTATTTCCAATAAGAAGATGCAATTTCATTTCTCCTGATAACTTAGCAAGCATCTGTCAGCTTTTGAGAATACCAGTTGTCACAGAGCAGTGAGGCATATGGTTCGTAAGACAGTGTGTTGATGTACTGTGAAGAGCATCCTCTTGGGCACAGGAAGTAATGTCTCCCACCCTCTCTTGGTGCTGCTGTTAGTTGCAGTCATGGTTGGGAAGGATACCTCATCTTAGATGTTTTACGTGACACTCACTGTGGTATCTTGGAACAATGTGGGAATGGCATAAAGTGGAATAATCCTACAATAAAATCAGATATAGTATATTATGTTTGTACTGATGATAAAACTATAGAAATTTTATTTAATAAAGATTTCATGATAATGTGAACAAAGTTTCTGAGCTTTAGACATCAGTATAAAAGGCATGAGAAAACACACTGTGAAAAGAGAGACACAGGCAAAGGAATTTTTCAGAAGTCAAACTTGTGGATATGCTGTCACTTTATTCATTTCCATAGCAAAGGTTATCTGGTAATATGGATATCTAACATCCTTCTGAATGCATATGAAGCTATAATATTCTAAATCTCTGATCCAAGCACAATCTTTTTTTAGAGATGTACTGTTCTTTACTCTGTGTGTTAAACCTTGTGTATCAGTATTTTCTGCTGTACTGACACTGAAACATGAGGTTAGTTGCAACAGAACCTGACCATTAGGTCCACACAGCCTGGCACCTTTCCCCTTAAGGCCTTCCAGCTGTTACCAGAATATTCAAACTAAATAAGACATTAAGTAACAGAGAAGAGTTTTGGTTTTGAAACCATAAGGTTTGTCTAGGTGCATCACAAACTGATAAGATAGTATCTGCTCTAATCTTGTTAACTTCTAGATTCTCTTACCTAGGGATACTAGTTCATAGCTTTTAAAGGTGTCCTGAGCAAAAGAATGTCTGCTATTCAAATTAAAAATATTAGCAGCAAGCTGTGATGATATGGTAAAGCACAAATACCTAAAACCACTCCTTAAAACAAAACATAGACTCTCTACTTGTTGACCCCCAAAGAAGGTGTGTGAATTAATAATAAGATTTGTTCTGTTACAGGTTTTAAAAATTACTCCTATTACAGGATGGTGACTAAGCATGATACCAGCATATATATATATTTCTGTCTGACAATAAGAAATGAAAAGCAAAATATCCCTTGAGTTTGATAATAATTATATCCATAATAAGCTCTATATAAACTATTGTTACTTTGGACAACTTGGATTATTCACCTACACCAGAATTTATACTTATGTTTTACCTCTAACTAATCATCACAAAAATAGGTCCTTTACATGTACTATTGGGTGAGGTAATAAAAAAAAATGGAACTGGTCTTGTTTACAAAAGATATATATATTAAGCCTACTTATTCTTGCATCTCTCTGAGATTACACGATCTATAAAAACAATATTTGATCTGTTCAGTAAATTGTTCTGCATTAGGAGATGAAAAGGCAACAGACATGGTTATAGTCAGCATAAATGGAAAATTTACAAAAGAGAATTAAAAAACCTAATGAATACAGAAAATGGCACATGAGCAAGAACTTGTTTCTCCACAGATAGTTCTTTACTTTGCTTACCTAGTCTGGAGCAATTATTCTATATAAAGTGATAACTGCTTACTTGCATTTCTGCTGCTCTGTTCTTTGTGAACCATTTTAGCATAACTGGATTTAAAATATTTGTTTTGGTAGAAGAAGGATTTAGATAATTGTGGAGACTCCTTTCCTGGTGAGGCTCTGCATGGTGTCTGCAGGAGAAGGAAGGAATGCCTGCCAGAGGCCTCTCAAACTCCTTCAACAGATGCTTGCCCTAGGGAGTCAATTACTCATTCTTCTGCATGTATTATTAGCTTCCAATTTCCTCATGGTCAGTCTCCTGAGTCTAGCTATAAATTGCTTGCTTTCTAGACATGGACTAATTTCTCTTTCCTTTTGCAGCTTGACAGAGATGCATAGATTTTCCTTACTTTAACTTCTGTTGTAATATCTTCTGTGGTTTTGGATCATGAGTTCTGATCATTGTCTGTTAATGGTTTCTATCAAAGTTCCATTGGTGCCTGAGTCATTCATTTAATAAATTAATCAAAGGATTCTGCCTGTGTCTGTAGTGTCTGTTAAAGGTGTATTTTATAATAGACTTATATACGTTTTTAAGCATTATAATCCTTAACCTTACTAGATACAATTTCATAATTAACTCTCATATCCTAACAAATCTACTAGCATTTTTTTTTTTTTAATTCATGTAGCTTTCTGAATGTTGCTATATGCTGAAATTCCCTTTCTCAGACAGTCCCTTTGCTCCTCTATAGGTGTCAGAGTCTTACTTGAATACTTACAAGACTGCGACAGTCCTGCTTGTTCCAGCTCCTTTGGAATTCCATTTTCTCCCACATCTTTCTGAGGTAAGATAAGAATAACGTTGTCCTTTCTGTGACCATGCTCTCTTGGAATGCTAATGAGTGGTATTGGATTCTTGAAGAAAGAGATTAACTGGATTCAGAGAAAAAGCAAATGTTGGTGTTCCTGCAAAATATAAAACTCCATTGCAGACTCTTATGGGCTCAACAGATTTGTCTTCAGCAATTTTATATGCACTATGTATGTATGTAACACCCTATGAATGTATACAATCTCCTCATTATTTCAGCAATTTAGTAGTTTTGTGGCCATCAACATCTTCTTAAGTCTTGGCCTTCACAGTCAGTGGGAACCTGGTTGGAAAATAGTTGCCCAGTTGCTTTATGTATAAACACTAAGTCAAAAAGTGATGTTTGCTTCACTGTGGCAAGGCTCTTTCTGTAAGATATAAACTGATTCTGTACCACACCTACGTCTTCCAGTACTCTGAATACTGCTGGAGATTTGTATCTGTACAGACTGACTGAGACAGCACATAATCTACCCAGTGGAAAGTGTTTAAGACAACATCTTATTTTTTTTCCAATGCTAAAGAGATTAACACATAGTGCATAAACACTGCACTGAAAAACACATTAATAATATAATGTTATAAGTCATAGAAAACAATGCAATTTGCATTGTGTACATTTATTTAACAGCAGCATCATTAAACAACTTCCATGTTTTCCACAGAGAAATTTGAAGGTCAGTAGTTTTTGGAAAGAAGTGTGCACCCTTTTAGCATATGTTTCTCTATATCCATACTTTAGGTTTGTCTTGAGTACAGGCTACCTTCACACTGAGTCTTAAAGCTCCTTAGCAGAATGTATTTACTGTATGAGCACCAAAAATATTTGTCTCTCCCTTTTTCAGTTTTGTTGTTTTCCAGATCTGCTTATCCAGATTTGCTGTTTCTGTCAGATGAAATACATAGGCACGTTACCTTGCCTGACAGGAACAGTAAGCATCAAGGATTTCCTGAGAAGAAACATCAATATGCAGCTTGTGAAGTTTCAGGTTTCTCAACACTACTAATTATATTATCACCTCAGCATCATTTTCTAATAATACCTGTTACTAAATGTGTACTGTTGGTTTTTGTCTTTAAAGAGAATTCACCTGACAAACACACAGCTCATTTATCTCAGACATTTCCTTAAAGTGACTCAGAGCCTATTCCAGATGAATCAATGGTACTAATAATGTAATTTACTTCAGCAGTAGGATGGTTGGAACCACAGTGACAGGAATCACAGAATCACAGAGTGTTAGGGGTTGAAAGGGACCTTGGAGATCTTCAAGTTCAACCCCCCTGCCAGGGCAGGATCATATAATCTAACCTACAAACTAATCTACCCTCCAACCTAATCTAACCTAACACAGGTCACTCAGGAATGCATCCAGGCAAGTTTTGAAAATCTCCAGAGAAGGAGACTCCACAACCTCTCTGGGCAGCCTGTTCCAGTGCTCTGTGACCATTACTGTAAAGAAGTTCCTCCTCATGGTAAAGGTGGAACCTCCTGTGCTCCAGGAAAAATGTCCTCCTTATACATATGGTATTATGGGAGTTGATATCCATGCTTTTTAAATCGTGTTATTGGGGCTTTTTAATTTTTATTTAATTGTTTTTTCAGTTTGAAATTAGGTATGACATGCAACCTGACTATGAAGATAAGTAGGAAAAGTCAGGAAAAGTGAAGTTTGTTGCACTGAAAAGATTCCATGTTATACCTAATCTTAGTTATCTATTCAGATACTTCTTTTTAAATTGTAGCTACTATATATATTGTTTGTTTCTGAGAGGTAAAGGATGTAACATTTAACAAGAGGGCAACTATATATGGCAAATGAAAAAGAGAAACCATTTTCTGGATGAATATGAAAGAGAAAATTTGTTCTGCTTACAAAGGTATGTTTTATATCTATGAATGTTATAATACTCATATTCAGCAAAACAGGCAGTGAATTCAGGAAGTGACTAAAGGAAAAAATGCCACCAAGTGCAGCATAGTGTTCCCAGGATACTTTGAAGATGACAAAGATTCATGAAGTATACATACACAGTGGTTTATAGCAAGTGGCATGAGTGTTCAACAAACAGCCTGAATGAAGTGATTGTTCTGAAATGTCTAGGTAAGATCCCAAAAAATTGCAAGTACAAAAAAATACAGAATTATGGATACTGGACACATTGAGGAAGAATATCAACATCTAAGACTAACTTTTGCATAAGCATCACTTGCAAAAATGTCCATTTCACAGTTTAATTAAATGGGAAAGCAGAAAACTAATAGGATAGAAAATACAGAGTTTTATTAAAATCTACTGTTAAAATATCTAATAGAAGCCAGAAACAGCTACAAATTTAGCAGGAAAAGGAACTGGATGTATCAAGAGGTTTACACTGGAATCTGACCTAAGGCATCTAAGACATGGAAGCATAGAAAGCTCTGCATGAGTGGGATGGAGAGTAGAAAATGTAAATGAAATTTTAGGGTCTTGCTGGATGAATATGGCAAGAGCTACTGAAGTGAGACTGAGGTAAGAGGAAAAATCACTGGAGCACAAAACCATGGAAGACCAAGGAAGCAATAGATAAGCCATAAATAATTTACAGTGTTTGAAAATACTTCAGTGATAAAGGGGGAGGAGAGTAGAGAGAACATCTTTGGGTATAGACAGCCCCAGTTTATTAGTGAACTCTAACAAAGCAGTTCAGAAGGATTTGAGAACTGAAAACAACAGACTACTCATTTTACCTGACATTATAGAGAACTAGAATGAAGAATGTGAAGTGAGAACTTGGATGACAACTGTCAAGTATACATAAGCAGGGCTGTATTAAATATTCTGAATACAGTTAGCAATAAACCATGTTTGGAAAAAAAATGTTAAACTTTGAAATTCTGCACTAGATGCAGAATAAAAGTATGTAATTTCCCATGCAATTGTTCACCCTCTGCTCCTTTCCTGAAGTACCAATAGAACTGACACCAAACTGCTCAATGCGTCTGAATCATCACTCCATATCACAACTCTTCTTTCTTCACCCCATAGACATCTTATTAAATAACCACTTCATAGAATGGTTTAGATTGGAGGGGACCATAAAGATCGTCTAGTTCCAATCCCTCTGCCATGGGAAGGTACACCTTCCACTAGACCAGGTTGCTCAAAGTCCTATCCAATCTGCCCTTAGACACTCTCAGGTATGGGACATTCGCACCTTCTCTGTGCAACCTGGTCCAGTATTCCACCACTCTCAGAGAGAAGAACTTCTTCCTTATATCTAATCTAAAATCACCCTCTTTCAGTAGAAAACCACTGTCCCTTGTCACTACAAATCTTGGTAAAAAGTCTTGATCTTTCTTATAAGCCGCCTTTATATATTGAAATGTTGTGGTAGCATCACTCCAGAGCCTTCTTTGCTCCACGCTGAACAACCCCAACTCTGTCAGCTTGTCTTCATATGAAAGGTGTTCCAGCCCTCTGATCATCTTCATGACCCTCCTCTGAACTCACTCCAACAGGCCCATGTCATTCTTAGGCTAGAAGCCCCAGAGCTGGACAAAGTACTCCAGGTGGGGTCTGAGGAGAGGGGGGGGAGGGGGAGAGAGGGAGGGGAGGGGGAGAGAGGGAGGACAGGGGAGGGGAATCACCTCCCTTGACTTGCTGGTCATCATTTTTTTGATGCAGCCCAGGATATAGTTGGTTTTCTGGGCTGTGAGTACATGTTGCAGATCATGTTGAGCTTCTTGTCAACCAACAGCCCCAAGTCCTTTTCCTCAGGGCTCTCAAGCCATTCTCCACTCAGCCTGTATTTGAGATTGAGATTGCCTTAGTTGTGTCCTGCTAACTTCTTTCTGTTTAGCAAATGTTAGTTATTATGTTCTAATGCTTTACAGTGCTCAGGCTGCAAACTATGGAATGCTTTTATGCATGAATTTAAAAAAAGGTTTGCAATACCTGTGTTTCCTGTCTCTTCCTAAAGAAGAATCTATCGTCATGCAGATCAATGTCTTTCATCATAACAAATATTTTAAAGCTCTGCTGCCCCTGGTTTCTTCTATATTTGCCTTAATTACATAATAACAAGGACTTCACATTCTGTGGCACATAATATGGAGTTTCTTAACAAAATTCATGCAGAATATTAGTCCTGTTCATAAATAAACTAAAACAGTGTCTTGAAAATAATCAAATATCTATGTTCATTTACTTTCCACAACCTGTTAGTACTGTAACTGCCCTTGTGAAATAGTTAATGATGTCATAAATATATAAAATATACTCATTTTCATGTAAGTGGCTCAGTACATATACATTCTGGTGTTTATCTACTATTCAAAAAAGTAACTAATTAAATATATCTGGAGGGACTGACATTTAGGTGAAACAAGGTTCAGTTTCTCAAAACAGCCAAGGAAACCATGTTTAAGTTTAAGTTTATCAACACATTTGGAAAAAAAAGCACAAGTTTCTTTACTGTTAGTGTTTGTGGTTTTATATTTTTCATTATTTTTCTTACTTTTTCTGAAATCAAATCTTAATGATTCTAGTTTAGAAAGAAATGAAAGAGGTTACATTGATCAGAAACACACACTTACTATATTAGATACATGGACACAATAGTGAAGGTAAACATCTTGAAGTATTTTCTGAGAATGATATGAAAAAAACAGTCTCAGACCCATTACAATAAAATATTTTCATTGAGGAGGACCAGGTTTATATTACTCATATTTTCATGGGAATGCAAATCAAAATTTATGTCCTTTTTTGTTTGTTTGTTTGTTTGTTTGTTTGTTTTATTTGGTGGTTTTGGTTTTGGTTTTGGTTTTTTTGTCAGAACAAAGTACCAATGGAGAGAAACTGAGTATATGATTTTTTTTATTACCCTTAGGACTTATCTCTATATAAATCTCTTAATGATGTCTATTTCTTTTGATTCATGTTGTCTGTTTTATTTTAGTTATTTTCACAAAGACTGCCTAGATTTGCTAAGACTTTCAGTATTGGGCACTAATAGATTCAGTGTTGTTCCAGGTGGTATAATGGAGGGCAGTAATAGATTCTGGAGTTTGTATCTTCAGTTTCCTGAACCATCAACAGCTACACCATTATATATATATATATATATGTGTGAGTATATATATATAAACACATATCACAGAACACGGCTGTCCTAAGGGAAGAGGAGGTGGGAAAGAGCAAACACTGCAAAACACATAAGGACCTCTCTTTTAGGAAAACCCTGACCTATCTGATGAAGACATACCTAAATGTAGCTTTATAGACTCATCTTCTGCCTTGTCCTGTCTGGAACATCTGTTCCTACTTGATTAGAAAGTTTGAGATGTGGGAGGAAGGAGAAGACTCCTACAGAATAAATCAGGGATATGTCAAAGATTCTTTCAATGCTAAGAAATTGAGATTGTGTTGAAGAGTCTGGTAAGCTTCAGCCCATGTCCTGTCCCAGGCTGAAGCACCTGAGGTTTTCTATGACAAATTTACCATGTGGCTGAACAGCACGTATTTACAGCCTTTGCCTGAATATAATGATGTCCTTGTCTAGCTATGGCTAGTACAACCTCCACTAAACTTCACATTAGTTGCAGTCTCTGTGTAGAATATATTATGCTCACAAGTTTTACAGCATCACTGCAGCAGGCTTCTGTTGGTTATTGGATCATAGAATCATAGCATGGTAGGGGTTGGAAGGGACCTCTGGAGTCCAACCCCCCTGCCAGAGCAAGCCAGGGCAGGGCACAGAGGAACAGATCCAGCTGGGATCACATGAAATGACTGGAAAGATTGCAGCTGAATTCCCATTTTATATGTGTCTTAATCATAAAATGCAATAAAAATTGTCACTTCCTCCTGTGTTGCGTGTACTTGGAGAATGGTGGCCTTGTCACATCAAGGTTAAATTACTTAGGTAAGCAGCAAAGTAATTAATGGTGGCTTATAGACACCCACCATAATTATCATTACCACTTGTGGTCCCACAGTTTCTGATTATAACAGTGCAGTCTTTTTTCATAGCATTAAAATTCAGTTTACATTGTGCTATAAGTAAACTCATGTCAAATTCATCAGTAGTGTCTGGTAGACAGGGATATTTTTTAAGGTATTCTCTCAGTTTTAGTGTAGATATTAATGTTACAATTGTTAAGTGGCAGTGGAACCGGTTTAAAATAGAAGTGCAAAACAAAGAAGCGGAAAAAGAAACTAATGTGAAACATTTAACACTGAATCCAATGAAAGATAGTTTTTGCAAGCTATCTTGAAATTAATTACTGTGGAATGTAACAATTTTAAACACTCTGAATTTTCATATATGTTACTTAATGGGATTTGAATTTACCTTTTTGATAACTGTGAATTGTTGGAATTTGCATAAGGTTATATAAATATGGTGAGAAACATTGAAATCTTATCAGTTTTTAATATGACATATGACCAGTAAGAAGCCTTAACGTCAACATTTTCTTCTGCCATTGCAAAAACCTTTTCTCTTTCCTATTTTCCATGTATAGCCATTACACAAATCAAGGTTTGCTTATTACAGAACTTGCTGAGGATAACTTCCTAACCATAACGTAATACCATCTATGAAAATGTCAGACGAGATTATTGCTGTTTCTCTAGTGGTCAAATATTACAGCTATCTATCATTGATGTAATACCTCTGGAGGCTGGCAACTTTGCCTTGTGCCTTGGACTGTTGTAGTGTCATAACAGAAGCAAATACATACCTAATGCATGGAATGCATGATAATGTAATTTTTTTTGTTACAGAGATAAGGAAAATTGAAGCATCTTTTAAAATAGAAATAAATGTATTTTTCAGTAGCTGAGTATTGTATACTGTATGTCAACAATATAATGAAGATGATTTCACTGAATATTATTTTATTTCTGAGAAAACTATTAAATCATTCAAACAGTCCTACACTGTTTCAGTTGGCATGAAGGCATATGTATGTATCTAATAGAAATAGCTATGACAGTATATAGTCATGGTGAATTACATTCTAAGAAGTAATTGGAGATGCAGTTTATCTCTTCAGTGGTTAGCTCTTAACAAGATAACATTTCATTATTTATATAGTCTTTTGTAAATAGGCCCACAGCTTGAAAAACAATGAGTATTTAAGTCTGAATATACTTTTGTAACCCACATTCGTTTAGAAAAATAGAGTTTTATTTGTGGATGCTCTTTAAAAATGTCAAGTTTTCATCTGAAATAGATGAAGATAGGAGCTTTTTTATTCTCCCCTCTCCCATTCCTTGTGACTACAGGCTTTGTTTTGTCCATGTTAAAGAAGCTTTTCTGTTTTCTTTTTTTTACATATTTTTGGAGCACAAAGCTATGAATTGCTTCTTCTCATAATTTCAGTAGATTTTCAGTCACTTTTCAGAAATCTGTGAAGATTAACTGAGGCAAACCAGAAAAAAATGAGAAGGAAATAGACTCCACTCTGTTGGATTTAAGCCCTCACAAAAGGAAGGAAATCACAGAATATTAGTAGTAACAATGGCAATATTTTGATTTTGGTATAAAAAAATAAGGAATGCACATGATTAAGAAAATATTGATGATTGCATCAGGTGTTACTCTTGCCTCATTCTTATAATTTTTGTTGTGTCACAAAGAAATATTAAGGGAGAGATTCATGAGGAGAAAGGAATGTGTTACTAAAACTTTATTTTTAATACAAATTATATACTTCTTGTTTTGGTTTTTTTTTTGTTTTGTTCTTAGTGGATTTTTTTGGTTTTGTAGTTTGGGATAACATGGTTTACTTTTACACTGAGCAATAGCAAACTGCTGGATCTTAACTGAAGAGTTTCCTCACAATGAAAATTGCTCATGTAGAGTGTCAAAATATTTAATTTCACATACAACAATTCTGAGAGTGATGGTCAAACAAGCAGCAATTATTTCCCTCATTATCATTAAAATGTGAATGCAGATGTCTTGTCTGAAGAAACAAAAGTCATTTCAGGAAAGAAACTTAGTCAAAACCAAAGAATTCTGAAAGCACTTTTTTTCCTTCTTCAAAGTTTATTTTCTCTCTTGAGGCTTCTCAGGCATTCTGCATTTAAGTTATGTATTTCCTAATTGCATGATCCTCTGAACAATATAAGTTGCCCAAACAAAGGTGATCCATCAAAAAAGAGTTACATGACTTTGGGCACTCTATAGAGTAATGAGGGCTCTGGAAAACTAAGTTTCAAACAATGTACCTCAGAAGTTGGGGTTTTTTTTGATAAATACTGGTGGTGGTGGTGAAAAAATGTAAGATTCTAAAAAATCACAGACCAAGTCCACAATAACTATTGAAACAGAAACTGCTCAGACGTAAGTATGAATGCATGGTGCTACTTGAAAAAAAAAAAAAAGGAAAGGTATCTTCTATCACTATTTGACATTTACTTCTGCAAGTTTATTCATTCTCTGCCATTCAAAGGCTCCCTTGTAGCTATCTCCACTATGCAGCAGAAGGCTATCTGACAGAGAAACAGGAAAACATGCAACAGTGAGAAATTTTAATTTATGCTAAGTGATTTGAAAGAATGTGGTAACCTAAATATTCCGTACAGATGACAGAAAAGAAATACCTCTGTAAAAACTTGTGTACTTCCAGAATGGTCTTTGTAACTTTTAAGCACCAGATAATCAATTATAGATCTTCTTGACACTACTTTGTCAGGTTGATTTATGTAGATTCAAGAAAAAGATGCATTTATTCTTGGAGATTAATCCTAATTCCAAGTATTAATTTTCTTACCCAAAGACACAGCAGTTTTTAAAGTAAATATTGCCTTGAAAAGTCTCTTAAATGGTATTTTTTTTATCTTAGAATCAGTTTTGGGGGTTTTTTTTACTTAAAATATATCTTCATTTTTAATCTTAAGCTTAAAGATCTTCAGAGGTCCCTTCCAACCCCTAATATTCTGTGATTCTGTGATAATCCAGTAAGAAATGAAAGAGGATGTTATTTTACTAAATCAGTGACTACATACCCCTCAACCCAGCAAAGTGTATTTAAAAAGTACCATCACCCAGCTTGCAAAATTCCATCTAAAATTCATAAGTCATTTGATCACCTCGTATCATCCCAGACTTTAAAAAAATAGAATACATAGGTCTTGCTGTGTACGAACAGAATTTGTACTGTGGAAGGATGAATTTAAGAACCTGACCAAACTTGACATTTTCTGATCCTACAGAATGATAGACTAACAGGGTTCCTGTGTTCCATCCAAGATCGTGGTAAATCCCTGAAAAGCAAGGAAAAGCCTGAGGATATTTTTGTCTGAAGACTAAACAATAAATAGGGGTATAAAGGAAGAAATACTGCAGCCTTCTATTTTCCAGCCCTGAAGACACTACTGCCATGAATCTCCAGCCATGCGATTCTTTCCCTACCAATTGTCAGACTGACCTTTGGTTGCACAAAGGCTATGTTTGTGATAGCACCTTTGGGAATCTATTGCTTTAGCTATTAAATGCGTCAACTTCTGAGTTGAATTAATTTTTTCTCACACTTCTTTCTGGTAAAATACAGGGTGAGAATTAGGGCAAGTCTCAATAAAATTGAAGAACTTAATTTTAAATAGTAAACTTGGAAATAAAGTTATTATTTAAGTTTAAATAATAAATGTATGTATTTAACCTTGCCAAAGGGAGCTGGTCTGGAGCCAGTCTGACCTGCAGCAGAGTGGTAGATCACAGTATACAGGGATTTTCCTGATGTTTTCCTTTGGTAAGGAAATGACAGAGGAGTGGAGAGACCCACGAGGAGCCAGCAGCTCTTGCAGGAGAGGTTGATGAGATCTGGGCACCGCCAGGGCAATGGTGACCGCCCCCACACCTATAAAAGGAGCCCCTGGGGAGCTGCACTGTGAGCAGAATGGGCAAGCAGAGCAGGGCGGCAGTTCATGTGGCAGGGCACGCAGGAAGGGCACTGAAAGCTCTGCCAGCTCTGACCAGGGAGCAATGGTTTCCACCCAGCAGAAAGCCATGGCCTCTCTAAGCTCTGCACCCAGCACGACTGATGCAGCTCCCCAGACGTAGCTCCAGCGGGAACACGCAGCCAGCCCGGCGCCAAGCCGCAGGATGTGCCCGGCCCTGGCAGCGCTGCAGGGTGGCAGCCATGAGCACCCCGAGGGACGGGCACCCCGGCAGAGGAGATCCTCCGCTGAGGGACAGGGCTGCGGGAGGAGGGGAGTGGGTTGAGAAGCGTCAGGGAGTGAGAGGGAGACGGGCCGCTGGAACCCCATCCTGCCTTCCCTGAGACAGGCCCAACAGTCAGACAAGATCCGTAATATCCCTGCTCTCCTCTCCACCTGAGTGAACACAGTGAAAGGAAGGAGAGAAGGGACAATGGAGATAAGTTCCTGCCTGGTGCAGCAGGTGAGCCCCCTCAGCAGCAACCCCACCTTCCCAGGTGCCTTTGCATGATGGTGATGACAGGGTTGAGTGTTTATAGGTAAGAGTCAGGGGGAAGGTCAACAAGACAGCTGTCGTGGTGGGAGTTTGTTATATACCATCCAGCCAGGATCAAGAGACAGATGAAATATTCCTTAAGCAGCTGGGAGAAGTCTCACAAAAATCACCACTTGTTCTCATGGGAGACTTCAACTAACCAGGTGTCTGTTAGAAATATAATACACCAGAGAGGAAACAGTTTAGGAGGTCTCTGGAGTGTGTGGAAGCTGAGTCACATCTGGTAAGTCAGCCAGCTAGGGAATGTTCCCTGTTAGACCTGTTGTTCATGAATAGAGAAGGACTTGTGGGTGACATGAAGGTTGGAGGCCGTCTTTGGCACAGTGATCATGAAATGTTAGCATTTTCAGTTCTTGGGGAAGTAGGGAGTGGGGTCAGCAGAACTCTGACCTTGGGTTTCTATAGGGCAGACTTTGACCTGTTTAGGAAACCGGTTGATAGAGTCCTTTGGGAGGCTGTCCTGAAGGACAAAGGAGTCCAAGAGAGCCAGAAGTTCCTCAAGTGGGAAATCTTTAAGGCCATCCCAGTGTGTCGTAAGATGAGCTGATGAGGAAGAAGACTGGCCTGGATGAACAGAGAGCTCTGTCTGGAACTCAGAAAGAAAAGGAAAGTCTATGTCCTATAGAGGAAGGGGCACTGCAGTATAAGAAAAACATGGAGATATTCGAGTGGGTCCAGAGAAGGGAAATCAAGCTGGTGAGGGGTCTGGAGAACATGTCTTATGAGGAGTAGTTGAGGGAACTGGGATTGTTTAGTCTGGAGAAAAGGAGGTTCAGGGGTTACCTTATAGCCCTCTACAACTGCCTGAAAGGAGGTTGTAGTGAGGTGGGTGCTGGCCTCTTCTCCCAAGTAACAAGTGATAGGACAAGAGGAAACGGCCTCAGGCTGCACCAGGGGAGGTTTCAGTCAGATATTAAAAAAAAAATTTGTTTACTGAAAGGGGTGTCAAACATTGGAATAGGCTGCTCAGGGAAGTGATGGAGCCACCAACCCTGGAGGTATTTAAAAGACACATAGGGGTGGTGCTGAGGGACACAGTTTAGTGGTGGCTTGGTAGTGTTCGGTTAGTAGTTGGACTTGATCTGAATCATAGAATTCTATGTTTCTATAAATGAGTGGAGCTTGATATAATTGGTCTTGACCGAAATACTTCTGATCTCAATAACTTCAGTTGTAAAGTTATTGTTTGCAGAACTTGTGTTTTTCTTGAATTTTAAACTCTCTTGTTAGTTGAAAGGCAAAGGAAATAATAATGTTTCTGCTTTAAATATTGCTTTTTAGTTTCTGAAGTTTTAATGAAATCGGTGTTCTAAGAGACTTATACCCACTTAAGTTATTGTGTTTGACTTGTTTACCACCAGAATTTCTCAAAGGAAAATGAACATGTTTTTGCTTGAGACATTCAAGTAGAATACACTGCAAAAAAGCATTATGAGAATAATACCTTGAATTTGCTTTGAAGTTTCATATGCTCTATTTCATTCCCTAACATAACATTTGCATATATGTTTCCCACATTACTGAATGTCCTCTGTGTTTCTGTAAAAAGATAATTTTTCACTTGTTAGTGATACTTCTAAGTTCTTTTAATTTATTCTGTAGCTTGTTTAATACTTTCAAGAAAGAAAATGATGATGCATAATGCTTTTATTCTGATTACAGTAAAGAATTTATAATTTTTTTAATTGACCTTCATTGGTGGTTAGTGTCTTAGAGCATGGTCCTCTAGTCTTTTAATTTCTTCACAGCTCTGCTACTTACAAATTCTTCTTAGGTTTTTTTATGCTTTTCCAATTCCACACTAACACAGTAGTGATGAAAGTCTTCTTTGAGAGTCCAGGAGTCAACTCAGTACAGTTTTGGTTTTTTTTTATAGTCAACAGATGTTCTTGTTTTACAACGGGTGTGATTTGGTCTAACAGGTGAACATTTTTGATAACTTGTGATCTTCAGGGTTCTGATTTATCACAGTGACTCATTGAAAACACTGATGTTAAACAGGAGTACTAGTATAATGACATAGTAAATGAATTACACTTTTTTGTAGTTTTGTAGAACAATCCAGACAACTCCAGAAATAATAAAGTATGTTGTTCTCAGAACCAGTCTAAAATTTTGTATAAGCTTTAACATACTCAGCTTAATTGGTCAGTTAAATTGATGGGGTTTTGAGGTCACAGAATAATTCAGTTTCAACAGTTTGAACATTTTTCTAATTTTGTCTTTTCTTTTTTTTTTTTTTTAACTACTTTTCATTATTAAGTATAGATTTCTACAGGACACTTCCACAGTTGTTGCATTGTGTATCTTCCTGCAGAACGTCTGGGGAGCTCACTTAGAATAAAGAGAGGCCAAAGAGAGAAAGAATGAGATATGTTATGATTTCTTGTCAGCTTTTAACTCTACCAAAATCAAGGAATACAAACCTCCTGAGAACATGGAGAGGCAGACTTGTTTATCTTACATGAAGTATTTATCATCAGGTTGAATTTAACACATTTGGCTTTTGGCAAAGGACAAACAGTACAGATAGGTTAAGAGTGCTAGGCAGCATCACTGATCTTCTGATAAATCTATTTAGATTGCAGGTGAGGTGAGTGCAACTCATGTCTGTCCTGGTTTGAGTGAGAACAGAACTAATTCTGTTCAGTAATTTTACTTTTCAGCTCAGTTCTTTTAATTAATTGCACTTTCTGAAGTTAGCAGCCTGTTCTCGCAGACAGTGTCTGCTTCCAGCAGTGATAACACCCCATGGGTAGAGTTACTACCAAGGATTGGTGTGCAGACCAAGGCCACTGCTGTGTCTTGTGTGACACATTGGGGGGTGCAGAAAGTGAAAGGCTGCACCTGCAGGGAGGAGCGGACAGGACAGGTGACTCTAAACTGACCAACGAGGGATTCTATCCCATATACGCCATATTCGGCTTAGAGCTGAGGGATCCAAAGGGTCTCTGGGCTAGTCTTCCCTTTTGGACTGCTTTGCCAGATTTTGCTTGGCTTGGATCCTCTTTTGGTTCCTTCCTCGGAGCACCCAAGGAGGACTCTGTCCATTCTGCCTTTGATCCGGTCTGCGTGTTCCTGAACCTGGTACCAGAATCCAGCTCCTGAACACAGCTCCCGTCTGCTGTGGGGCCCAGTCTGGGACTCCCCCAGTGCCTGCCCATCAGTGGTGATGGTGATGTAATTACCATCAGGGGGGTTGTGTTTGATACTGGTTTTTGTATATATTTGTACATATTCCATTTTTTTATAATTATTAACTTCATTTTCATTAAAGCTGTTCTAGTTTCCTTTTCTAATCGCTAAGTCTCTCTCCCTTATTCCCTTTCTCTTTCCCATCTGGGGAGGGAGGGGGTTTAACAGAGAGCATCTGTTATAGGTCTAAGGGGCTGCCCTGACCCTAAACTGTGACAATGTCATTAATAGTAAATATAATAATAAAAATATAAATATTTATGGTGTAATTTTGATAGATTTATAAATATGTGCCATGATCTGTGATGATGTAAGTGCATATGCAACAATTACATTACAAATTTAAAGAGAAGAAACAAAATTTTTCTTTTAGTATCACCCAATTTCAATAGGGTAAGTTCAACCTGTTTACCATATACATATTTGGAATATATCTGCAAAGAAAATAATGGTGTTACAGTAGAACTTTGCATGCCTGTGCTGGTCAAATCATGCTAGGATAGATAATAGCAGTAGTGTTGATTTACTGAAAAGATTCAGAGGGATGTTATTACATTCATAAATCTAGGCCTTTTACTTACTCTGCCTTGATGTGATCTGATGTCACAGGAGAACTCAATCCATATGCTAATATTACAACAAGAACTGCACCTATCCTTGTGTTAAAATATTACCTTTTAAAAACATTGTATGAACTAAGGATCGTGATTCAAGAAAACATCTTGCTGACATTCCTAGACTGAGCAGGAGGAAGAGGCCATGGTGGTAGTCCATTCTCATGCCTAGTGTTCAATTTGCATAAACTATAGAACTTTGTTGTGTCTCTCAGTGCATCCAAGGATGTCCTGTGTTACCAGTTGTGAAGAAGGCTAGTCTTTTAGGGCTCATTGTGATGTAAATGGAGTAAGAACAAGACACCAGTCTTTCTTCAAAAGCAGGAAGGCTGAAAGCATAAATGTTTGTCTCCTTTTACTGATATTTCTCATCATACTGTTAAACCACATCATGAAATAAGTTCTGTCAACAGTCATATTGCTTCTTTGCATTAAAGAGTATTTTGTAGAACTGGAAAAGGAAGCTAGAGGTATAGTTCTGTGGTTCTACTGCATCTGCCAGCTTAGATTGCCTTTATGATACCAAATGATACATGTAAAAAGTGCAGACAATCCTGTATATTTGTGAGAAAACGTAGAGTGCAAAGAGATATACAAACAGGTGATTTTGCCTCTATCTGCAACAACTACATTTTATGTGAACCAGATAAAAAATAGTACACTACTATGAATGATTCACCAAAAAAAAACCCAAAACAAAATAAATGAAAAAAAACCCTCACAAACAGCAGAAAGTTAGTCTGTTCTGCATTGTCAATCTGTTACGCAACTCAGAACTGACAATCGTGAAGGGGAAGTATTCCACTTACTTAGGATACTGAGCTTCAATTGATTTTTTGTTTAAGGTTATGAGGATTCAACACTTAAGACAGTTAGTTAATGTAACTTGCTCAAAAAGACTTGCTCAATATGTGAGAGACCTTCCTGAAGACTTCATTGAAGGATGTCCCTAGTAGTCCAAAGATGGAATAAGACATTGTTCTGAGCTCTCATCTTCTTCAACAGTTATCTTTGTACTACTTTTATATACCAGGCTAGTGATTATTTTTTAACAGCTATTGCCTGTATGAGCTCCCTCCTACTCCTTCTTTATTCCTTAGATTTCAGTGGTCTTGGTTCCACCTGGATGTGGAATAAGAGATGTTTCTGTAGCATTCTTAAATGGATCTTGTCAGGAACTATTTACAGGTCTTTTTTAAAGAAAAATCTTCATAAAAAAATGGTGGTTTTTCTGGAGCTCTATTTCCATTACTGATAGTTTTCAAAGTCTCTGTCTCCCTCCCCCGATTCACTCCCTGTTTTACTACCATTCCTGGTTTGGTTTTTGGTTTTGTTTTTTTTTTTTTTATTTTGCACAGTTTTCTATTTAAAACAAAGTCTTATGCAGTCATGTTGTGTCTGTTTCCATGTGGTGTAATAAAAAATTGCTAAATGTCTAGTGGTTTTCTCTTATGCACACCAAACAATCAGCCCACAGACTTCCAGATCTCTGTATGCAATTCCCCTGACACAATCAGCCTCTTTCCTATAAAATAATAGGTTTTTTTTTTTTCCAGGAAACTGCTATTTGTGCACGTACACAGTTGTTAATGTAAATAGGAGTGATGAATATTCTTGATACCTTAAATGACTAAACTAAAAAAGCTTTCTTTCCTCCACCAGAAAAATACTGTTACTATACCATTCTTTTAGCTGTACTCTAAACAGAAAGAATTATAAGACTCAGTGTTGACTAGGTGTGCAACTGCATTAAGTAGCAGTGGTACACTAGAGACATACTTCTTCCTTTATTTACAGAAATAATTTTGCAAATAAGAATCTGTTCTTTGGTCCTGAACAATTGTAAGTTTGGCTGCTGAATGGTTTTACTGATTCAGCATTAAGTAAAAATGCTGAGTCTTGCATGAGTTTTTACTGTTTCTATCCATTATACATTACCTTCCCCACCAGTGCCTGAGGGATGATATGAATGATATATAAATGTATGGTTTGAAAATATTTTCCTTTGATGTTGAAGGAAGGACTCAGTGTTGGATGCCTCAATGCAACAATTTTTTTCCCCTCTGAACTTACAGTTCAAGCAGTTCTCCTTTGTCTTCAGCATGAGGTCAGACTTTGCTTGTATTGTTATATTTGCTGTAGAGAACTCATGAAACATATCCATGGAATTAATTTTCTGAACAGAAGTAATATTGTATAACAGTCTGGTTTTAGTCAGGCAGACTATCCAGAGTACAACTGGAGATTCAAAATGTTGAATCTAATGAGGCAATGGAGATGTCTAACTTATGCCATGTTACCTGGGGAATAATACCAAAGGTGCTAAGCAACTTAACTCTAGGGGGCATCTTCAACTTGGAAAAAAATTGTTGTTTTAAATTCTTCTGAACTTCCTTTTCTTATCAAATCAAAAAAACTTTCCTTTTTGTTCATTTCACATTTTCATTGAGAAGCTAACACATCTGGATGTCGCCAACAGAGTGATGTTTTAGCAGTTTCTTATGAAGCCTCATTTCACTATAGGTGACCAAATACTCCAACCACCATAAGTGCTAGCTGCTCCTCACTACCTGCTGTCCTCTATAGCCCTGAAAAGAACCCTGTATTCTCCCTGTTGTGTCATCAATTGCCACACATTTCCTGACCCTGTGCATTTATGTATATTGAAATAAATATAGTATCCCTCAGCAGGGCATATGAAATTTTCATGAAACATCAGGATTACATTCTTATTGTTTCTCAGATAACTCATATGGTAATGTAACCAAAAAGGTATGTAGTATTATCTTTCTATGGAGCACTTCTTTTCCATGAAACTTGCAGAAAGGCCCACTCACATAGGGCATTACTTAACCAAATACTATTCCTTCTAGTCTTTTGTCGTGTTATGGTTTTCATGGACAATGATATTGAATTGTCTAATGAAATTTTTATATATATTATTTATTTATTTTAATTAATGATCAGAGTTAAAGGAAAAAGAAAAGGATTACCTGAAACGTACTTTTTTGGAGGGGAAAACCAAAGATAATTATTTGCAAATTCATGATCTTTTTACTGATTTTACAAATATTTTTTTAAAAGCCATATCTACAGAATATATTTTAAAGTTATGAGTATGAGAATTCTTCTAAAGCATAAATTGTTATTAATGTGATTAGTGAAATAGCAAATAGTCAATGAAAATTTTAAATAAAAAATAGCAAATATTCTATAGCTGAAAAATAACCCTGGGTTAAAACCTGCTATAAAAAATGCCACTTTAAATTACGAAGAACAGAAAGAATGTATATCTACAAATAATGTATAAGCAGAGGAAAAGATTCCATTTTGAAAATGTGCACATCTTTGATTATATTTGAATAGGTATGCTCATGTATGGCTTATGAATATCTCTGTTCTGTGAGAATTCCAAATCTACTGTGAGAGTGTGCATGCTTCACTGGGACTGCTACTGAAGCCAAGTAGTAACCCCTGGGCTAAACTTTTCTTAACAAATTTATTTTTTTGTTCAATGAAATGCATTTTTATGTGTAATGCCGTAAATGAATCTGAATTGTTTAAGAATGATGGTATAATGCATCCTAGTGATGTCCCTGTGTTCTTTTGAGATTGATAGAAGAGCATTTCTATCTAGAAATTTGTATAAGGGGATTTTCTTTTTTAATGTTTTAAAGGAAAATATTGAAAAAATATAGAATATTTATTTTTATGGTATTATATGCAAAAAGGTTTCTTGTTTTGTAAAAAACAGTTTTACAAAATGGACCTGTTAATCTTGACACACAGTATCTACTTCTATATATAAAATTCATTGAAAATTCAGTAAACACACTGAAGGCACGAGATAAAAGTTGAAAGTTTTGGAAGAAATGGGAATTATACACACTACTGAGCACAATGAATCAACAATATGGAAATTTTCCAGTATAAAAATGAACTCTTTTTCAAATACCCTGAATGCAAGTAAGCTATATAATATATAACAGACAGATAATTGGATTGTACATCAATGTAGCTTAAAAAAAAAGAAAAAAATCTTGTAAATTCTTGGCTGATGTTATCCATTCCCCATAAGTCTTGGAAAATTATGACACACCTGAATTCCCAAGTATCACCTGAAAGAAACAACAGCAGTCTCAAAAACATAATGTAAAAGAAAGCTCCCTTCTGTTTTCACTTTTTAACTACTTTTCTTCTTGGAGCATGTCAGGGGACATTCACAGCCTGTAGAGGACAGGGAAGTAATGGTATAAGGACAGATATACTGCATGAAAGAAAGAAGTCTGCCTAGCCCACTATCTTGGGGCCAAAACTAGAAGCCTAGAAAAGATGATGAAACAGTGTAAAGATGCAGTGATGCATCCTCAGGATTTTCCAGGCTGAAAAGAGAAAAGATTTGAAGATTCCATGTATTATAAATGATATATTTGTTTTTAATCGTATAAATATTAGTGGGTTTTAGAGTGCATTCTTGTTCCATGAATTTATCTCATTGATTAGTGAACTCATAACACCTTGCAGCAAAGAATTACTCAACTTAATTACAATGTGCCAAGAAAACCACCTCTGTCTGATTGTTTTGAATGTGTCACTTCATAGCTTTAATTGATATTGTCATTACCTGTACTAGAGGAGAGTGAAACATATTTCCTAATTGCCTTTTCCATTTCACTCGTGATTTTATGAATCTATATCCTCTTCCTCTTTTCACTCTTAATTTTCTCTCTTTGAAGATTTAGAAACAAAAACCAAAATGTACCCATCACACTTATGTATAGAAGAAATGTATGATATATAATTCATTTTAGACCTTCGACCTTGACAGCGTTTTCTGAAACATTTCCAGTATTTTCTGCTTTCTGAAGAGAAAAAAGAATGATACAAATCTTAAAGATGGGAGAGAGACATGGATCTATATAACAGCAAAATAATTATATTTTCTTCCAGAATAAAGTGCTTGGATTGATGTAACAACAAGAAGACAACATAAATTGCTCTGAAGTTCATCGTGTCTTCCAAAGATATTCCTGTGCCTGGTGTTAAACGAGCCTATCACATTGAGGTGCTAATTATAATTTTTTTTGTAGGAGTGGAAACTTGTTTAATTTCTCTCTATATATAGTGACATATCATATTGTCTTTATTGAAAACGTTGGTCCTATTCATTACAGAAACAAAATGTCTTGCCTAATTTGTAGCTTTTCAAGGTTCCCAGTCTAGCAGTTCATTCTTAAAACAATTTTTATATATAATCTCGTGTGATGCAGATATTTCACATTGCCAAAGTGTAGCTGATGGCAGCAGGGTCAGTCACACTTGTAACTAGTTGATACAAAATTGTTTCAAGAGAGATGTGTTAAACACAAGGTGAATGTTCATGGTTTCAGGAATAGCTGAATACACTAAGGTAATTTCTTTGACAGTTCCTCATGATGCCCCTTCAAAAGGCCAGTCCATCCCCTCTGACAGTTAAAAGAGACCAAGGTTTGTGTTAACAGCCGTGCTTTGACAAAAAAAAATTACAAGTTTGGGAGCTTTGAAGCAGGGCTACTTTTTGCTACTTAAACTAGAAAAACAATGTGTAGCCTTACCCTTACAGAAGGTGCACAGTCACCTCACAGTCGTGCAGCAGTACAAGCAAAATACCATTTCTGACTACAGCCATATGACATGAGGAGGACTATCTCTGAATGACATACTATAAAGTATTTGACAAAAATTCGTAGGTCATATCATCTAAATATACAAAACATACAGAAGGGGCAAGCAAACATATGGCAATCTTGTCTGTGTTACCTAAATGCCCGAGTTCTTAGCTGTGTCAGATTTATTATGTGATGTCAGATTTATTATATGATGTGGCTTAGAATAACTCAGTGATGAGCTTTCTTACATACACATTCATACGCAACACAAAGCAGTAACACCTCAGTGTACTGATAATTTGTTATTAGACTCAGACTCGGGTAGGCTTTTTTTTTTTTTTTTTTTTTTAAATAGAACCACAGCATTTCTACCACTCTACTATATTGTAAAATTTTTTTTTCTCATGGTGACAGAAAAGAAACTGACTTTTCATTTAGCATTTCTCAAATTATATATTCTTTTATTTGGTATATGATTTTTTCCCTGATTTTTAGATTGCCAGACTTAATTATATTTAATCATATTTAAATTGTTTAAGCCTGATGCATCAATTAGGATTAATGTCCTTGCACTGTCTTATAAAACCATGTCCAAAGATGAACGATTCTTAGGAGAAACTCTGGCAGAGTGGTTCCAGGGATAATTATTTACTACATCCATCATTTACGTCTGACTCACTGTAGATATCTCAAGTGACACTGACTGATGCACTGAAAAGTGAAGTCACTAGTTTCACAATTTTTCTGTCTGTACAGGTTGTCCTTAAATCATAACAAAGTATTTCATTCCCTTGCTACTCATGACTTTCTATGGCACAGAGCTGTCTTGTTCTCATTGTCTTCTTAACAAGGTTGTTTTCTGAATGTACTTTGAGTTGTAAAAATGTTTCTTTTATTCTGCTTACAGTCTTTCTGTAGGCCTCCTAACCTAATAATATGAAGGCAGCCATATCTTCTGCACCAATATATTATTTATAATCTAATAATGTTTTTGTTTGGACATAGTAACAGGTGGTGTGGCCCATTTCACCCGAAATTTAACATTTATTTATGTTTGTTTTCCATAAAGTTTTATTACTTTGGTTCTGCAAGGCAGAGGACGTTTTTGAATTTTTGTTTTAGAGCTATGAATGGAATCTGTTTAAGCTGGAGCACTTTTTATAGCACTCTTTTCACATCAGCCATTATGTCTCCTCCAACTCCCTTCTGTTCTTCCTTTTCTGTCCTTCATTGCCTCAGAAGATGGATGCTCTCCCAAAGTCTGATTTTGCAATTCCATACATATTCCATTCCAGACCAGATCAGATGTTTCACAAGGAAGCAGAAAATACTAAATCTTTGCTGCTCTAACCAATGTTTATGCCTCACCCCTGACCCCAGCATAAGGAAATCCATTTTTCATACTGGCTTATTTTTTTTGCAGAGCAGGGTGAGGACTCATGCACTAAGAGCAAACTTTTTTTTGTTTTAATAGAGCAGTGTGAGTGTTCACACAATTAGGTGACAGTAGAAGTAAGACTTCAATACTTATAGCAAATATTAACTTAAGATAAAATAGAAAAAGTTAGCCATAGTTTATGGACAAACTAGGAAGAATTTTTGTTGCTATTATTTTGGAGTTTTTTACTGGCCTAGAAAGTAATGTATTTTTCTTTTTTTTATTTCTCATGATCCTTCTATTGGCCACTGCTTCAGGTCATAACAAGGTCATAACAGAACAAGTTCATTTTGTTCCATTAGAAACAAATCAAGATATCACGGGTATATTTTAAGGCATAATTTTGAGAATGTTAAGAACAACACCTTGATTCTAGAGGCAATGATGGCTCTAACTGAAGCTAGAAAAGAATATAATTTGAATTCATATTTGATACATTAATTTACAAAATTATATCACAAAGGAATATCTTTAAATTTTGGAAAATATTTTTTCAGTTTTTTAAGTGCTTGTTTGACAACTTGGAAGACTTTGGTACTCTTGTAGCTATATGATTACACTAGTACACTACTACATACACAATGCATGAGATAAACCACTGATGTAATTCTGTTGGGTAATTGCTGCGCTCCTGGTGCAGGTGTACGAAAATGTATCTATATTTGTAATGATTAATCATTTTATACTAACGATTAATGTAAGTTAAGTTATGCTTTTAAGTTTATAGCAGTCACAACAGAAATTCCTGTAGTCCTAGGGCATTAACTACTCAGAAGACAGAGCTTTGAAAAACAGTTTTATATTTGCAGAATATGAAGTGTACAGTCATTATGTAAATTACTTCCCTTAGCAAATAGAAGTTTAGGGATTTACATAATTGAGATAGATCTGCAGTTATACATCCGTAACAGTATAACATCCTGTCAGTGTGGTAGGATGAGACTAATGTACTTAATATATAACCTAGAACAAATTTGAATCTATTCAACTCATCATTGTCCTTTTCAATTTTCTAGTCAAAACTACTGATATAAAATTTTGAGGGGGAAGAGAAGGAAAAAAAAGAAAAATATTTCTCCTGTTGATCCAGAACATATCTAAGCTTTACTGTGTGATATAAGTAGCCTTTTATAATAGGCTTTGGGTAGTCAGTTGACCTTTTTCTCCTAATACTTCCCAGTATGCATGTACTTCAGAAATGATGGCTTTTTGCTTGCTTTAGCTATACTTACGAACGCAGTGTTTATTATCCTTCTCGACATAATGTCAAATTGAAAGGCAAACATTTGCTGTGCTATTGCCATCTCCTTTCAATACATCAAGTGCTTAAACTATGAACTCTGTGTATACTTAAGGCTCCTAAGCATTTGAAGTGAAGTTGGTTATCATTATCCTTTGTCAGTCTAATATCGTCCAGAAAGCAGATGATAAGGTCACTTCAAGTAAGGTCAAGTACAATTGATCTTTCTTTATTGCTTTGGGTGCGCTTAGTGAGGTCACCAAGGGAAAGAAATGTAGCTGACCAGAGGCTGTTATAACCTATGAAACAGGAAACATGTCATGGATCATGAGTAGAGCAGTAACACTTTTGCCTAGAAATTAAAATTCAATTCTCAACTTACAGTTAATAATGTTATTATTGTGTTCCTCATAGTTTCAAACACTTAGAGACTGTTGTGCTGAATTCTAACTGATTTATATCATTATGTTCTGTAAATGATGGAAATTAGCATAAATATCCTGAAATGTGTCATTTGAAATGCAGCGCAGAGTGATGCTGAGGATAGTGTTTCCACTTTTCAAAGCATTAGGATATAATGATTTTGTATCCCTTGTGCTAATATTCCACATATGTAAATGTTAAATGCTGCCAACAAAAATTATAAAATAGAAAAGTTTGTTTACTTTATTATATTCATCCAGGTAATAAGGCACAAATTGTCTTGGGCGGTAAAAATGGTACTGGTTAAAGAGGCACAAAGTGCATGAATATAAATTATATTCACATGGTTCCATATTCTGGGCAAACTTGTTGTCGGTAATTTAGAGGTAACGTGTTTTTCTAAGAAGTGATGGCTTTGATGAAAAGGAATCTAATGTCACATTCTTCTCTCAGGCTTTGGGAGTAATGCAAGGAATCATAAGCTGTCACAAAGTTATTAATGTTTCTCCTGGAGATAGATAAAAAAAATCCTTAGAAAAAAAGAATAGTCATCCATATATAATATGCCAAGTGGTCCACCTGCTTGATTACTTTAACCAGATTAAAGAGAAATAAAGTTTAGATTATTTTTACATATACTTAGGAAATTCATAATGGTTTAAAAAAAAAAGAAAAGTGAGAACGGTTGAATGCTGTGAAGAACAGTGATTGTGTAGCTATCATATATGGTTGATTTAACTTTTACTACATTTGGACTGGTCTTGCATAAAGCAAAGAACAGCCAGTGAATCTTTTCATGTAAAAATAGAGAAATTTGAACACTCTTCTGAAATTTTAGATTCATCCTCTGTCATCAACCTGTTAAGATCCCCTTAAAAATATTTCATTCATCGTCAAGACTCCTTTATTTTAAGCTCCTTTTCCTTACCATCCCAACCTATCATAAAGTGAAGATAAGAAAAAGATAAAACCAATTTTGTCTCCATGTCTTAAAACTGAATATCTGTTCTTTCCATGAAAGTATGCACAGGCTTCCCACAGTTTCTATATACTACTACCTGCTCACCCACTTAGAGTTTCTATCAGGCATAAAAAACGTCTAAAGTTAGCTCTAACTTAAAAAAATGTAAACATGAATCTTTGCATAAAATCTCTTCTGTTTTCTCAAAACCTTATGAAACAAAGATTCTTGCTTTCAAATTGCATATTAAAGCAAACTGTTAATACTTGAAGCCTCAGGGAAAAAAAACCTGACACTTTCTGCATCAAAACATTAGTTTAAAGTATTTTCCCTTTCATCTAGCTCTCCTGCTAACACTGAAGCAACAAACCCAATACTAGATATTGTAAGTTATTATTTATTTTGTCAAATTTATTAGCAATGTGAAAAAAACTTTACTAATCAGTGCCACTGAAGAATTCCATATTTCCATAGCTTTCTGTGTTTTCCTTTCATTTCTGAATGGTTTAAAAGTTATATATTTGTTAAAATACACAATTCTTCAACACAAAGTCTGATTTACTTGTTAAGTGTGGCTTTGACTGTCTAACATTGCAGTTCTCATTTACTTAAAATTAATATAAATTTTAATGTGCTACTCCATATTTTAAAAGAAAGAGACAAAAACATCTTCTATGGAACATATACTAAAACTTTAGTCTCCCCATATCCATTTGGAAGGCACAATATAGCAAGACTTAGTTCATGAAATCATTTTATTTGTTGCTAACAGTGCAAAAGTGTGCTCTTGCTCCTTCTATTGTTTATTACATAGCTAGCACTTCTTCCTTATACTCTTTATTACAGAAGTAGCACTTTTGAAGATGTGAGGTGAATGTTCTTGGATAAAAATATTAGAAATATGCAGCAATTTAATCCATAATACTTCATGCTTTATACTCAAGAAGACTCTTCAATGGTTGACATTAATTTCTTTCTTTGTTACCTTGTGGAAATATATGTACTTGTTCTTCACTTCTGGCAGTTGTATTTTTTTTCCAAGGGCCTTGGATACATGGTTCATTTTACTGGTTCCTCTTTTGATTTTGAATTTTGATTGAGCAACTTTTCGTTTTCTTCCTATTTCAGAATAGTCTGGTAGTCTCAATAAGGACCCAGACCTTCAGAAACAAATAAACAAAAAAGAAACAGTAATTTAAAAAAACCCAAAACCAATCCACAAGTCCAATACATTGAAGGCTCTTTACTTTTTATATGTCCATAATTTCTGGTTTAGGAGGTACAAGTAAAGATACTGTTGAAAACATTGTAAAATTCTCTATAAATTGTGATTTAATATAAAAGTGATACTCTCAATAGCTTCCCTAAATATTATATATTTTTCCAAACCTTATTTACATTGAAATTCTTCAGAGGAGTCAACAGGCATGTGGATAACTAAAAATCTTTTTAATATAAATACTTGAATTTGCTGGGTTTTGTTTTTTGGGGGTTTTTTTAACAGTATCTGTCATCAAAGACTTTCAAGGAAAGTTGACAGCTGGAACATGAGAAGGAAGGATTAAAAAACAGAAGTAACTCAATTTAAAAATTGGGTTTGTGATTAGATATAGAAGGAAGAAGCAAAGGTCAGTTCCCATCATGAAGTATGTCCCACAAAGATCTGTAGAAACATGCTGTTAAGTAGTAAAGCTCATACAAAAGGACTGAATAGTGGGATAATCAGGCTTTTTACAGCACCAGGTTATTCAGGATAGTAAAGAAAGGCTGACTTGTTAAGAACTGCAGAAATAATCTACAAGACTGAGTGTTAAAGTGGCAGGTGAAATTTATTGCACAAGGCTTTGCAGTGGGCAAAACCAATTCCAGCTTTGTATATAAAACAATGGGTGCAAACTTCACAGTCACTACTGTAGATGACAGGTTATGACAGTCTCTTGAAAATTCAGCTCAGTGATGTCATTTGTCATCACTTGATGAGAATTAATTATAGTTATAAAAGCAAATCAAATTCTAAGAATTAGTAGGAAAGAAAAAAAAAGTAAGAACAATGCTATATTGTACAAATCCATGATCCACATGTCTTTTTGGGTAGTGTATGCATTTTCTTAACTAGTTCACTCATCTTAAAATATTAGAATGGGATAAGGTTCAGGGAAAGTTAAGAGGTATGACTGAAGATGTGTTTGTAAAGAAGTGTTAAATAAAACCATTCAGCTTAACTAAGAAGGGTCTCTGCATTCCCTGATACAGGGGACTAGAAAATCATGAGTGAGATTGGCAGCATGGATCAATTATCTTGTGTTATTTACCATGAAGGCATGAAGGGGATATCAAATATGTAATAAAGAGTAAACTATAAAATGTCTGCTCTCAAGCACCATTAATTATTGTAATTAAGAAGAAGATAGATTAATGACTTGGGTTCAGCTAGGATGAGGTTAATTATATAATTGGTGTAATTATGTCTAAGAGTCCTAGTTATGGATCAGTTTATGTCTAAGTGTATGAAAACAGAAAACTAACTTCCTCTTTCTGTAAGATGGTAAACTTTTCTCTGTATTTCTAGATAGTAAGTACTCCATCTCCTCACTATACTAAAGGTTATTAGTTTTCATTTTATTGTGAAAATGGTTATCCTTAAACTGTTCTAAAAATTTCTTCCTCAAGATTTAGAAACAATTCCTACATCTTTGATTTCCCTTAATGTCTATACTGATTTAAATTACATATTTTATAGTCCTGAAATTAATGTAAATGAAAATTATTACAAAAATAGCAAGAATTAATTATATCAATTGAAACTGTAGTTATTTATCCAATAACAGTACAGTAATTTTACAGTATCATGCTGAATTCATAACAAGTTATTAATTTGAAAGCTAATTGTCTACACATGTTACACTGCTACACCAATTAGTGAGACACTGATAATGAATTCTGAAATTATAATCAGAATGTCAATGCTTAGCATTCAGCAATCCCTTAATCCACAATGTTGTAGATTAGCAACTTTCAAGACATAATTTAACACTTGTCTGACTCATCTGGCCTTTGAGGAGTAACACATGATAGCAGACAGGGTACCAGCATATGGCTGTCATTTACAAGGTCTGAGCTACTTGCACTATACTACCCCTTTATAAGTACCAGGGCATACTAGAATCTGTTTCCTTCTTCAGGATTCTAAATGGAAATTAAATGAAACAAAAGATGCGGTTTAAGTACTTTGCAACATCAGAACATGTGAAATGTGTTTGTAACCTTAGATATCCATTTAAGAGTATTCTCTTAGATGTAAGTATTCAGACATCTTTTTGTTCCCATGTGCAGTACTCTTCAAAATCACCAAAGGCTGTTTCCTTTTAAATCCAAATTTATTCAGGTCACAACTTTCCACAATATCAGTTTGATACTTCACGTGCTGAGTAGAAGAGGCACATTTCTTGAGTTCAGATGTGTTGTATCATTTCAACAGAATTTGAAAAGTATTTTTAATCACAAGGATAGGCTTAAACATTTTACCTCAATTAAATATTTTCTGAGTGTTATTAAGTGGGAATTGTTGTTATTACCGTTAAGGTCTTGTGTAATTGAAATGGAAGGGGACAGCCAAAGGGACAAAGCTGCATGTTGCTTCCCAACCCAAGTAATACATCAGACTGCTCCAGACTGAATGAGAATTTCCACAGAGTGGATAAGGTGATCTGTCAATCATGGCTTTTAATAAGGTGAACAAAGTGATACACGGAAATAGAACTTGGTACATCCTTAATCCATAAACACAATTACCTTGAATCCACTTCCCATGTAGCATTTCCTTATGCTTGCCTGCCCTCAATTTTTAACCCATACTTAAAAACCTAACTCATTATTTAATAACCCAATACGAACATTCTAGGAAACAAATACACTTTATACCTTTATCACACTCTTCTTTTTGATTCTCCTATTTTTAGTGTTTAGGTGGATTATTTATTTTTACCCCTTTTTTTTTTAGCAGTGATTTTGAAGATTGTGCCTAAAATAAGGAACTTGCAATGTTTTCCTGATGTCTTTGAAGCTTTAGGAGTGGATGCTGAATTTCAATGGGAGCTGTAAGAGTTCTGATCTACAGTTTCTCCTGGCAATTTATAAGATTACATCATCTTTATAGTTCTCAAAATGCAGGTTTATATAACATGTTCCTAATATTCTGTGATAAAAGGATTTAAAACTTCTCAATACATCTCCCACATAACCAAGCATAATATTCAGGACCCGCTTCTACAGTCTTCTCAACTTGTTATCCACTGACATTCATCAAAGATCAGAACAGTCTGTATGTCTCTAAAGTTACTTCTTTACAGATAATACTGTACCTCAGAATCAGACTTTTATAGTTCTTGCATATTTGGATCCACTGTGTATCTTCCCAGAGGACATTAATCTAAAGTTATTCCTTTCTCTTCTATATTTTTAAAACTCTTGCCAAATACTCACCCCATTTTTATAATGAAGCCAAAAAGCTAGAATGCAAACGTATTTTCCCATTTTAAGGGAAGCATTGTAAAAATTATTTGATTTTATTTTGCATGCAAGTTCTATTTTCTTTCAGTCGCTGATTATCTTCAGAAATATCAACAGGGCTGGATGAGAGCTGCTCCCAGTATACAGCCATGACATCAAAATGGACTATGTATTTTGGAAGTACAAAAGTGTATGAGCCAAAAATTCCACATTTGCTTAAAAAAAAAAAATCTAAAAAAAATGCTGAGATAAATCCCTTTAAAAAAAAATAAAGAAAAATATCCTAAAGCCAGATATGTGATTTTGTTATCTTAGCAGAATAACAGAACTCCAAAACTGTAAATTTGAAAATTATGTGATCAAAAATTAGTTTTCATTCACTTTACTGACATAAAAAAACCACAAACACTAAAAATTAGTAGTGTGGATACCTACAGATAATAGGAATTTCAGTCTTGTTTGTGCTTTTGATTTCTTTTTTCTTCAAAAGTTTCTATAAGGCATCGCAATAGGCATGGAAAAAGTTTGTTTGTTTGTTTAAAGGGAAAAAGTCTCATCTCACATATAAACAGCAAAAGGTTGGAATGATTTCAGAGTTTTTATTTGAAGGACTACCAGGCCATGGGATGAAAGTGTCCGGGAAATGTGAGATAAAACAAAAGTACCAGCATTTCCACTGCCCATATGTATGCCTAAGTTTATACACATAAGGCAACATTTGTAGCAACTGAGGTAAAAGTTGACTGTACTTGAAAAAGTGAGAAAAGATAAAAGCAAAGAAATTTCCAAGATCCAAAAATCTTCATAAAGCACCAAGATTTTTGCCACATATTAAAGGGATTTATTAAATTACCCTGGAAAAAAGCAGGCCTATACCATTTCAGTTAGCAATGAAAGGTCAAACATAGGCACTTGGGATCATATATAGATGCTGAAATGCTTTTTTTGGGGAAGACTGAGGCCTTATCCACTTCAACAGTGTATCCAATGAGAAGTACAAAATGCCAGCCCCAGTGACTGTGGTCAGGCACAGTAGAAGATGGCCTACATCCTTTTTCTTGGCTAGTGATCTCTCTCATTTTCCAGAACACAAAAAGTCTTGACCTCATTAAGACACATACCTCTTAAGGAGACCAAATGATGACATAAACAGGAAAATTGTGGTTAGTGGTAGGACAGAGATATTAGGCAGGTCCTGTTCAGCTTTCAACCACTGAGAAAGACTGGTACCAGTGGCACATCTCCAGCTGAGAATCATCACGAGGATGGGACACACTCCTTTGCACAAAGTGTGTGGTTTCACTTCCTTTCTCCTTACCCACTGTAAAGGATTTGGCACAAGAAGAAGAAGGTGTTTCAGATGGAAAACGGTTAAACTTCAGGATTTGCCTAGGCATGAAAGCAAACTCGGGTTTCATTGAGGCTACACTGTTTCACAGTTAGAGAGCTCTATGCAGTCCCTCAACATACAGTGACTGACTGGACATCTTGTAATCTGAGCAGTTTGGAGCCAGTGAAGAATTCATCCATGTTGCATTTATTTTATAAGTAGTAAACATTTGTTTCAAAGAGTGATGAAATAAACATATTTGATAATCAAGTCTATATGTTTAGTTATTTTTAATATACATGAATATTATATGTTTTTATGTGTCCAAATTATATGTATTCTGTGACCAAATTCAGATATAGAATGGTCTTTTAATTTCAATATTTTTAGAAACCCCATTCAATTATAAAACTTCTTTGTAGTATTTTATTTCCTACTTAGCTATATCCTTTTACTGATGTGTTTAGAAAACAAAGTCAAAATAACAACAGCAATGCACAGAGAAAAAGTTCATTGAACCATAGATCAAATAAGTGTCAAGAATATTTATTAATTTATATTCTGTAAGCAAAAGTTATTTTCTTATCTTGACTGTGAAATATATTATAATCTTGTATGCTTGTTCTGTATTCTTCTTTCTGTACTTTCATTTAATAAACAGTACAATAAACAAAGACACTGTTGCTTAGCAACTTTAAATATTTCCTTTTTAAAGTCAATGTTTACAGTTTGAAATGTATCATAAGTTCAGTGTATAGTGTGTGGTAAATTATTGGAAAATAATTAGCTTCTTTTTCTTGAACTAATTTCTTAGAAATATTTGTCTAGGGAGAAGGAATTAGTCTAAACTATATTAATCTATAGAGACTTTGTTAAAAAGACAATTTATTATCCTAATTATTGATCAATTAATTTTTCTGTAATTAACATAGAAGCAAAATTTATTTTTCTTGATGTGTATAGGAAAAACTTAAATCAGTAGACTTCTATAATTTATATGTACTCCATGTGGTGTGATTCTATCTTGTATATCTCTAATGAGTACCCAATGATACAATCTGTTCAAGCTGTATAGTTACACTTTGAAATTTTTGAGGTTTGTGTGTGAAATAATAAAGTAGACTCTTAGTTATTTATCAGTTCAATGATAGTGAAGTCAGAATCCATTTATTTTCTTCTAACAGAAGATGTCGCAACAGTTTTTGCCTGCTAATAGAATCAACATGTTACTAGTGGCTAATAGGGATATAAGAACATTATTCTTATTCAGAAGTTACTTGCATATGTTCTGAAATTATTTTTTGCATAATTAAAACTATATGCAGATTAGTATATATGTCTATTTTCATGAATTAGAAACCATGGGTTTATTTAATTAATATTTTGTATGTTGGTTAAAACTTAAAACTTGGACATGTCCAATGCTCATTTTTAAATCCTTCCTGGGAACAAATTTAGTTAGTAAGATTCTAAACTATAGAGCAGAAAACCACAGACTTTTACTTCCCACTAATAAGTAATACTTATAGTTTTGGGGTTTTTGGGTTTTTTTTTTGGTAAATACTTTAATTCGTTTTTTAGGAATTTGCATTTTGATGGATTTCTAAGTAATTATTGTGGATAGAACTGAGATTTTCAGCATTAAAAAACAGTTATGGAAGATTGTTACACTGTGAAGGAAATGTTTATTTAGGGCTCATGTTGAACCTGCATGCTCTCCTGTTGTGGTGTCTATATTGAAGAAAGGGAAAGGAAAGTAGTTTATCATTATATAATAGTATGCAACTTCTGTATAATTGGCAACTATTTGTTAATTTGGGGCATTTATAAGTAAATCAAGTATTTCTCAATATCAAGAAGCTGGCAGTAATTTAATAGGCAAATATGAAAACTATTTCTTCCAATTATTATGTACCTTGAAAGGCTATTCAGGTAGATTGAGTTGTTGGACTTTTCTTTGCTGAACTCTTTGAAGAAAAACAGCTCTTCAGTTAACTACCTGGTAAAAAAGCAAAGTTTGGTAGATTATCTTGGGTCAACACCAGTCACTTTACCCATTATAATGGCACAGATAACTCAGAATTTCATACTCCCCAGGTAAGAGTTGATGATTATGTTTTCCTCAAAAAAATATTTTTCATGTGAAGAAGGAGATAGCTTTGATAATTTTGAAAAAGAATTGGTAATATTTATAAACATGTTTTTACATTAATTTCCTTCTGACGTCAAAGAGTAGACCAATTTTTAAAGAAATTAAGACATAAAAAGCAAAAATGTTGTTAGTATTTTCTTTAATCAGAAATTGCAGGCATGAAATAAATATGGATTGGAAATACTTTCACTTTTAGTCATAAACTGTCTCTTAAAATTTGGTTACAATTACTGCCTAACAGTTGTACAACACTGCGTGCAGCCATCCACTTGTTACAGATGGTAGAATCTATTAAAGGAAATAAAATTGTGGAAGCTAACCTTCTCAATTTAGAAAAAAGGACTACCAAATTGCAGAAAGCTGGATTGTAATATCCTTCATGAATTCTTATGTTGGCTAACATAAAAATGTTAAGCAGAAGCCCTAATAAAACAAAGAAACAAGCCACATTATTTATTTTAGTTCCAACTTAAGCACGTATATGAAAAATTAAAAATCATGGTGTTTTCTGAGTTGATTAACTGATAGACTTGATCAAATATCAATAAATGCAACAAAATATTATTGTCAGTGGCAGCAGTTGAGACCATTTCTAGAGATAATAACAAACTATTCAAACATTTTGGAGTTTAGGGTATTTTTGCTTGACAAGTCTTTCAGTAACCTTTTCAAAACCAGTAATTTCTCTTTTTCTCCATTTTTCCTTCTTTTCCTTTTTTTTTTTTTTTCCCCTGAAAAGTCAGTATGTTCTCCCTAGACAACATGTACAGTAGTTCTAGAGTCTGTGCATTCTTATTCTTCAGCTTAGCTGCATTAATTTTTTCTTGTCTTCTACCTGAAAGAGAATGGAAAAATACTATTCTGTATAAGCTATTATTCTCATAATAAAAGAGAAACTAATATATTATGTTAATATTGTTTCTTGAGAAATTCAGAAAACTTAACTTTGTAATATGATGATCTGAAATTTGGTAACCTCACTGATGTAATTCTAATGGTGGTGTAAGTGATGGTGAATTTCTGTTTTAAAGGTCCTCCCAGAAACTGTTGCTATCAGTTCCCAGGATTTTGGAGTACTGACCAGACAAGAGCCCATGAGCACTGGTTTGTCCGTGTGGAGTGGCTGTGTGTTAGGCACTTTGCATTGTTAGCTCCTGTTCCAAATGATTTCAGTAAGTTATGGCTCAGACCTGGATAGCTGAAATACAAATCAGATTGCTGCGGGGCTAACCCTTATGGGCACATAAACACATTGTAATGGATGTATGTCAGACCATTAAGTTCTGTTGTCACAAAAAAACACATCATTAACCTCAGCTTTCTCTCATGAGAGGAGCCCTCACTTCTGGAGCACAGCACCACTGCTCCAACAAATTTCAGAAAGACACTGGCACTTAGTGGGGCTGGAGTCATGATCCAGGAGATAAACAGATAAAAGGCACACCATGCTGGACTGGAGTACATACCCTGCCAAAAGTACTTGATCTCCTAAGAAACTCACTTACAGAATGGAACAGCAGGAGAACATGCGGTGTCAGAAGGCAGAAAGAAACCATGAGGCAGGCCATCTCAACTTCCATTGGTGGCTTCCACCTTACCGAGGTAGTCCTGACCCAGTCACTGGGATGTCCAGCTAAGACACAAGAATTCAGATGGGGAAAAGGGTAGGACAGACATGTGCTGGTGTTTTTTTTTTCTTGCTACTCAAATCAGTGACTGAAGGTTTGTGGTGGCTGGCAAAAGAGAAATTAAAATCACATTCACCAACTCTTTTGCCTGTGACATACAATCCTGCTATTTCCTCCCCCTTCATTTTTAGATGTATTTTTCTGTTTGCCTTTCTTCTGATTGATTTCATATTTACTTGCAGTGAGGTAGTGTTTGCCTACAAAATGATGAGTATTGTACAAAAGAAAAATGTTTTTTACATATGAAAATGTTACACATGTGCAAATGCTACACATGTGCAAATGTTACATATATGTAATTATGTTACTTTACATAATTTTTAAATGCTGATTTTTTTTCACCAAAACATTATGGAGAAATGGTACATTTTAAAACGGTACTTTTTTCTTCTTGTTGTTTTAAAAATAGAACTGGTTTGCAGACTTTCCAGAGAAATATTTTTATAAATTAGAGTTAAAGCACAATAGAAACAGGTGTCAGGAAAATGTTTAGAAGATATCTTTTCTCCTGGTTGTTTTGTGTTTTCCTGCCTGTGTCTTCCAACCCACAAATCTTGGAACACTTTCCCTTCCATTCTCACACTGAAAACCAGCAATTTTTATTTCTAAGGCTAAAATAACATTTTTCTTCATTTGAAACTTTATTTGTCAAATCATCAGTTTACAAAACTTCTTTTATTTGAATTTTTTAAATCACATTTTAGTTCAGGAATATTTTTAAAATCTGAAGCTTGTGATATGACAAAAACATTGCATAAATAATAATAGAATCAGTGTATTTCATAACCATTGAGATAAAATTCTAAGATGGAAGACAGAAAAACAGACAACAAGAAAAGAGGCATGCATTTAGCACAGCATTAAAATGGGATGTGATTAAAATTAAGTTAGTTTTCCACTGGAAATGACAACAAGGTACTATTGGTAAAAGAGACAGATTGTAGCTGAAGAAAGATTTTACAGGCCATCTAAAACATATAGTTTGTAGAAAGGAAGCAGACGCAGAAACTGAGTGAACATTTGTGATTACTCAACTTAAGCATGTGTTCAATGAGTAATTGCAACAATATTAGAATAAATACTTAACTTGAGATTTTCAGATCACATACAATAATCTCCTAAAATCAGAAAGTCTCAAAATAACATCAAATAAAGAAGACAAAAATACTTCTGATGAACAGGACAACTAACAGAAAAGTTAAAGTCTCCACATTCATAATTAGGGGTAGATGGAATTTCTGAGATTTAACAAAACTGTTATTTTAAAACCAAACTTAAATTTGTTTCTTTTAATGATAAAATATTTTCTTAATATATACACTTTTTTTCTGCAAATATTCAGAGTCTAACCTGAAGTACATTTGTCCTTCTCTCTCAGTTTATTTTTATTACAATCTTCTATACTTTTAGACCTCTTGATGTTGAAAATCCTGAAAAATGGTTTTATGAGTTCAGTGGTAGAGGTCTTTCTGCTGATTATTTCTACCGGGTATAAAGTTGACTGTCTTGAAAAGAATGAACGTTAAATACAGAATGCTTTATTCAGTTCACTTCTATTCCTGTTTTATTGAAGTCAATAGCTCTTAGGATGAGATTATCTATATGACTTAAATGATAAAAGAATGTTTAATGTGCTTATTTTATACAGTAATTGTCATAGTCTTCACTCTGTTCCTCCCCCTCTGACCCTTTTTTCTGATTTTATTAGTGTTCCTTTCATTCAGTTATGGTATCAAAACCTCATTTTAGTCATGCAATGATTATGAAGAAATCGTTTAAATATGTTGTAAAATAAAATGCTTTGTTTAATCAGGTCGATAGTGTCTGGTTCAAATCTGTCATTTGAACTGTGTTTCAACATTTACTACTGAGCTTCAAAACATATTTATATTGTGCCTTTAAGAGAGTGTGTCTTCAGTGTTCTGGTATCTTGCCACTACTTCCTGTCACCTGTCTTTAATAGATTAGTATCTGCTTTTCTCTTCTGTCTCTGTCCTTCCCTTTAAGTAACAGTTCACACACCCTGTGTTCCTACCATCAGCTTTGTAGTCTTTAAATGGCCAAACTCAGGTATTTATTTTCCGTATTCTACACCCATAAAATCTCTCTCCTATAATTCCCAAATAAGCATCCCTAGAAAACCTTCAGAGGTGAGTCTACCTCTCTCAAGATAGGTTTTTTAAGTGGCTGGAGGAAGGGAGAAGTTGCCTGCATATCCAAAGAAAGAATTTCACAGGAACTATCTGATACAGATGTTCTTATATGACACAGTTGGTATGTATGCAGAACTTCACTATACGGTCTTTGTTGGTTTGTAATATAAGATTTGCAAAATAATAAAAAAAATCTTTTCTCCTTTAAACACAGCATCAATAATTTAACCCGTGTCTTGTATCAAGTTGATTAAGTATTAGTCTGTACCAGGAACTGTTTACATAGTATAGGCACAAAGTATTTCACACCATGTGGACATCCTGGTCCTGAAAACCTGCAGATCTCCGAAAGCAGCATTTGCATTTAAAACTCATGTGGTACTTCTAAATATTCTGCTTACTGAAATTTTCTCTTTAAAATTATTTAGTGCAAACCATTCTTCCTTATTCATTGACCCATGCTTATGTTTGCTCATTCCTTCTTCAGCAAGGTGTTGGACAGTATTGCCTAGAGGCATCCTTTGTGGCTCCCAGTAAAGTTCCAGTTCCTCAGAATATTGTGCTGAAGTTTCTCATCTTTCCTCTTATTTCAATCATTAGATGGATTAGATCACATCTGTAGTTAATACTTCAATCTGTGGTAGATACAATTCTAGAAATTAAAAATATATAGGTTTTTCCAAGTATGCCACCTTCCTTAACAGTTTCAAACAAAACTTTAGAAATGGTCAGAGAAAATTGGGACCAAAAAGAAGTGCTACAATCGTTTTGCTGTCTCAGTTCCAGTCCTTCCTTAATTTCATGCTTTAAAACAAAACAGAACAAAGCAAGAAAATAAAACAAACTAAACCAAAGCATGAATTTTGAATGCAAAGTAATCTTAAAAATGAAGTTTTCTTCTCAAAGTGGTCAATAATATACTGCAGTTATTTTGATTTTTTTTTTTTCAAAATTAGAGACTTGTCCTGTGAGCAGTTTCACTTTGAGTAAATCTCATTTTTCCGATTAAGTTATCTTTCTGAAAAAAAGAAAAAAAGTATTTCTTAATGTATCAATCATTATTTTATCTTCCTTCAGTATCTCTACTTGTGAGATCCATGTTCTACCTTTCTTCCTGCAAGCTTCTCCTTCCATCATATGATAGATTTCATGGATTATTTTTTACCCTTTCTCTCTCCTGCTTTCTTTATGTCATTAATGTGCCTATGAAGCACTTTACATTCTTTTGAATTCTGAAAAGATAAAACTGTAACTGTTCTGCTTTCATTTTAGATTTGATTTTTTTTTCAGGTTGTACTCTGTGGAGTGTTAAGTGTCAGAGCAGATAAGCTAAGTTGTAAATTGAATTTTTTCTTATCCATATATTTATCTTTCAACATTTTCTTTCTCATTGGGTACTGCAGAAACTTACATTTAATTCTTCCCATTCATCAGTGTTAGTTCATCATTCAGATGAATCAGAAGTCTTCATCTAGAAAGGGAAAATACACATCATATGTTTTATGAAAAAGTAAACTCTCTGACTTTAGATCCTTTTTATTGCAGCTGAAGGGAAATATGTTTGCTCTGAACAAAAAGGAAAACTGATGATGAAGTCTTTATGAGAAAATGAAACACCTACTGGGAATTAAATGAAAGTCAGTAGAAAGGCTTCTTCTGTGAAGCCATTGTGTCTCTTCTCAAGAGGATGAAATAGTCTTATTTGGCTTCCAGGAAGGATGACACAGAATTATTTCTGCCTTAAGAGAAAAATTCCATTAATTTGAAATGATTTAATGTTGAATTTTTTTGTGCCCTCGATGATAAAAGCCAAAACACTTCTCCCCACAGGCTAACAAAATATGCAAGTATCATTCCTACATGGTTTCAAAATGTGCTCCTGTGTCTCTATGTGTGGTATGTATACAGAGCAGAAGCTACAATAAAGTATAGGTTTAGATTTTTGAGTGTTGGTGGCTGTCGTCATCCTATGTTTTAATTATCAGAAAACTCAATCTGATATTTTGATATGATGTCAGCCACTCTAAGTAGACAAATAAGGCAACTTTCTAATAAAATAAAATAATAATGAAAACCAGAAGAATTTTCACTAGGTGAATGGCATAATTTTCTAAGGCAATACGGTGTAAAAAAAATGAGTGTCCAGAGTGCTCTGATAATACATGATCCAGCAATTATGTATTTCTCACCTTTTCTATGATTTAAGGAGGCCACTTTGCTTTCAAACATAAAGCCACACAGAAGTATTTGTTATGCTACAGACCCCTCCTCTGACCGTCTCTGATGATGCTCTAAACAGTATGGGTCATGGCTATAGCCATCCAATGCTTAGTGTCTTTCTGTATCAGCTATTCAGTGCAGAGAGATAAGGGCTGAATAATATTAATGATTTAAGAACAAACACCCATTAGACAATATTTATTAACTTATAAAGGTATGAGGGGACTAAATATTCTCTTTTTCTTTCTGCAAAAGATAGTATTTGTCTTCTTTCACTGTATGCAGTAAATACCCATGTTAGGATATAATTGTTGAAAACTTGATGTCTTCCTTTCTTCCTGTCTCCACAGTTTTGTCTAGAAGGCCTTTCAGTAAAATTTGACCAGTCATGGTTATGATACACTACATGTAAACTATGTGCTTGCAAATTATATAAGCTTACAAATTATTTGGCTAATTTGGTATATCTTCCTGATTTGTCACCACTGTCACTTGTATTCTTCAATATCAATGATAGTTGTTGTGATATTCATTTTTCAGTAGTTGTCAATTTGGTTTCATTAAATCAGCAACTCAATACAATTTCCAAAATATCAGAGACAGGGCTGAAAAGTCTAAAGCCAACTGGGAAAACAGTCTTTGTTACAAAGTTCGAAGTGGAAGAAGAGAAAGATTGAAATTGTCAAGGCCATGTTGTAGAAAATCAGATGCAAAATGAGACTCTGAACAAGTTCTACCTATATATTTGAAGACAAAAGGTCATGGCTTTTATATTATGCAGAAGAACTTGTCAGCTATTAATAACGGTTCTTATTATTAATTTTTTCTTATTATTAATTTGGGTTCTTATAAGAACCCAAAGTGAGTCTAGGAAGGGAGTCCTAAGCTAATGGGGGTAACTGAGCAGCAATCTGGTGAAAATACCTTCAGTGAAAGGAGAACAGCTGTTTAAACTTATCAGGTAGCCAGTAGAAAAGGCTAGCTACCAATAAAGAGATGTGAAAACAGGGGAAAAAGGCTGGGGTAATGAGGTTAACATCTAAGCTGTCCTCATAAGGCAGATGTGTAAGAGGAGACTAAAAACAGGGATATTCACTTTCTTCTCCTAATGTTTTTGAAGAAATGTTAGTTGTTGGTTTCCATATCTTTTACTAGTTGTTTGTTAAAATAACCTTTGAGCATGCTTTGTTGCATTATCACTTTTAAAGTTAACTTGCTAGAATTAACTTAGTAAGTTAACTTACTAGAATTTTCAATTCTCTTTACAGCCATGGTTCCTTCTTTTTTGGAAGGGAACAAGTGGGCTTTCTCCCACTTTTTGACTTGAAGACTTGTTTCCAGTCTTAATTTCAAACAGAAGAAACTTGGGTTTCTTATGGTTCAGTGTTTGTCCCATCTTTTCAAGCTTTTCTTATTCCGTATGTACACCCACAAAACCAATCTCAGTATTACTTCATTTACCACTATGATGAGTTGACAGATTTATTCTCTACTTTTTATCAGAAGGTCATGTCCAGCCACTTCCTGAGAAGTTGGGCCTTAGTACGTATAGTGGTTGCTTTGGAAGACAAACATCTTAATAACAAATGTCCCCCCTCCTCCTCCTTTTTCCTGGCTTTTATTGCTGAGCACAACATCATATGGTATGGAATATCCCTTTGGTCAATTTGGGTCTGCTGTCCTGGCTATGTCCCTTTCCAATCTCTTGCCCATGCTGTCTACTGGCTTATGTTGATGAGAGGGATGGTTTAGAGAGGCAGACTTGATGCTGTGGCAACAGTAGCAAAACATTGGTGTATTATCAGCTATATTTTAGCTGCAAATACAAAGCACAGCACTGTGAAAGCTGCTATGGGGAAAGTTAAGTGCCAGCCAGACACAATGCAACCATATTCTCAAGGAAAACTTAAATCTTATATTTCTGCCTCCCTACTGGCTATATAATTGGGTCTAGAGCATTTCTAGTATGTCTTACATGGACTTTTTTGGTCTCCAATTTTAAAACTGACAAATCTAAGTTTTATTGAGAACCTGTCTCATCCCTATATTCTAGGTAGCTATGCAGCCTGTAACCAACAGTTCATCCTGATATGACTTCTAAAGCCTATTTAGACACTTTGGAAGGTCTGCCACTTCTGTATTTTTTTTTATGGAAATCACATGTTAGTACTCTTGAGAATGTATTTTCTTTTCTTCCTTATAAGTGATTTTCTGTGTTGCTTGCTTTTTTAGAATTTTAATAATTTTATTTTTAATATTGTAACATCTATTGTACAGTATGGTATTGTAGAATTTTTCAGAGGTGTTTCAGCCCTCTGATCATTTTTGTGGCCCTCCTCTGGACCCACTTCAACAGGTCCATGTCCTTCTCATGTTTAGGGCTCCAGAGCCAGATGCAGTACTCCAGGTGAGGTCTCACCAGGGCAGAGCAAACCAGCAGAATCACCTCCCTTGACCTGCTGGCCACATTTCTGTTGATGCAGCCCTGGATATGGTTGGCTTTCTGGGCTGCAGTTACACACTGTTGACTCATGTTAAGCTTTTTGTCAACCAGCACACCCAAATCCATTTTTCTCAGGACTAGTCTCTATCTGTACTCCTCCCAGCTCATACTTGTGCTTCGGTTTGCCCCTGCCCAGGAGCAGAATCTTGCACTTGGCCTTATTGTTAAGATTAATAAATATTTTTAAGTAATATAGTGTTTAAAAGAATTCTAGATCTCAGGATAGCTGTTAAGAGAGTGCAAAAATCTGCAATAATACAGAAAGTCTACAAATTAAGAGAAGAAATCTATTTCTTAAATGAGGATTGTTTTGAGTTTTCAGAGTCTGCAAAATAGATCCCTAATCAAAATTAGGGAGTATATTTTACCTATTTGCACAAGAAAATTTCCAGAGTAGTTAAAACCCTTATTGAACTGTAGAAGGGTATGACTCCACTTTTTTTAGGTTTTGTTTCTAAATCTTCTCTGTCTCTCCAAAGTGCTTGTATTCATACTGTGAATTCAATGCACTTGGAAGAATATTGACACCACAGTTGGTTCAGTTCACATTCCAGATTCCAATGCTATGATGGTGCTTGAGATTTATGTGTACATTTTTTGAAAACAAATTTTTAAAAATAGTTTTCTCAGAGACTTTCATTTCAGGAGTTTTATGGCTACAGCTTACATTCAAATACTTAAACCATGGTATGTTCTTAAACAGCATTTATGAAACTGAGCTTTATTTTAAAATGTGCATTCATTAAAAGTTACACATTCATGTGTAATTTTTGTTATACCTGTATTCTCAGTAACAGGATACCATGTCTAATGTCAAACACCACTACTTTACTACAATCACCAATGTCTCATTCACCTTCTATATATCACCAGTTCAGGCTTTGTCTTAAATTTAGATTCTTTCTGCACATCTTTTCACTAATATGGTGGTTAAGGTTATCCTGTAGACTTTCCCTATTTTAGCAGGTATGCTTTTTTAATAAACCATGAAATTTTGCAATGTTAAGGAATGAAAGAGAAGCAGCTGAGGAATGGAAATAGATGTCCTTCTGAGATGAATGATTATCTTCATTAAAAGAAAATACCGTCAGCCCTAGTGCTACAGCTGCTGAATTTTTCAGACCAATGCCAAATCAAATGAACAATGTGGTTCTCCTTACGGTAAAAACTGTGAATAGAGGAAGGAGTACAAGCTAGTTCTGATCTAAAATAGAGTCTGTTCATCTGTGTAGTGAAATGATAGATTTAACCCAGAGATAAACCTTGATCAGGTAATGTCTGACATAAAAAAATGAAGCCTACAACTGTGACTAGTATAGGCAGCAGGGCCAAGAATGTTTTGGAGAAGACATTATAGCATTCCTGAGTCATAAAAAAGAAGGAATCTAGTATCATTGAAACCTTCTTTCTTGTTCTATGCTAGAAATAATGCGGTAATGTATCCTGTGTGTATTGAAATATCTATTCATACACACTTTATCTAGAGGAAAAACAATTGCAGAAATTTACCTTGTGCTTGTAGGTATAGAGCAGGTCAAAAATTCTTGTGAAAAAATTAATTCCCTGTCATATTATAACAGGCAATGTCTTTGCCAGAAGTAAGCTATGGTATTAGAGATTTCTAGAACAATGCCATTTCCTTACTGATAGGGAAATTAATTATTTTCTTTTATGGAGATGATTAGGGAACTTCTCATAGACCTGTATGACTGGAGAAACTTCATAGAACTTACTTTTATCTTCAGAATTAGAGATAGAATTTGTCTTTTTGTCTTTCAGGCTAGATCATAAAAGAATCATTGAAATATGCTATAATGGTAGTGGAAAACTTTCACATCCACAGCCATAAATGAATACACTGAGGCATAACAGAGACAGTTCTGAGACGGAAAGATGGTCTTGTCATAGGTGAAAGAAATTAGAGTCTAAGGAGCAAGTAGTACTGTCTGGCAGAAGAAAATAATGTAAAGAATAATGAAAGCTTAAGAAGACCTTCATTTTAGCCAGCAGGAATCTTTTTCACCTAAAGTGTAATGCAGTACCAGAAGAGATTACCCTGAGGTTGTAGATTCTCTGTCCTTGGTGGTTTTTAGGATTCAGCTAGACAAAGCGACATCTGACCTGATGCAGTGTAGGTGCAGTCTCTTTTTTAGTTGGAGAGTGGACTTAACAACCTCCAAAATTCCCTTCAAACTACTACTTCTGTGACTTTATGAAAAAAATAAGAATGTGGATTATTTGAAAAGAGCGCAGGTAATAAAAGCTGGAGGGGATTGAGTGATAAAATAATATGGGGGGAAAAAAAATTTAAAATGTAAGATTAATAAGGTACACTAAATATTTAGGATTTGTCTTCTCATTACCTAACCTCTCAGTAAAGTGAAATTGTCCTGATTCTAGAGGTGGCTAAAATCCTTAAGCTTTCTTTCAGAATAGATAGAAGCAGCTTGTACTCCCATATGGCCAGAAGCAAACTTTCAAGTTCATCAGAAAATTAATTCATCAAATGTACTAATAATGGTACAAACATATTCAGGGAGTAAATAAATAAATAAATCACCAAAAAGCATAAGATATTCTTGGGTAGCTAAACTGGTATCATTCCAACCCCATCAGATGTTTAAGTGTGTAATAAACCAACAGTTTTTTATTTACTATAGGGCTGGGTTTTATAGCAAAGACTTCTGTTTAGAAAGTCTTTAAATCTTATTTAACACCTCCCTTTCATCAGGATTGGACCATTACATTGCCTCTGCTTGTGGAAGATAATAAAGACAATAGGGTTCACTACTCTTGAGTATGAGGGGACAGGCTGATGTTTACACTAGATGGAAAATTCTTTGCAAGAACAGTATTAGAAAATGTCCTGATTCTAGTTATTGTGAAGTAGATGTTATATTATATGGAAGTTTCTACTCAGCAAAACCTTAAACTACAGTAATAATAGTACTAATCTGTTGTTAATAGGTCAAAAAAATAATTATATTGTACTAGTGGAAACATTAGAGTCCAAATATCTAACATTAATCAACATTTTAAGTTTTTATGCTTTTATATAGATAGTAATAAGATTGGAATTGTCTAATAAAATGTTACTTTAGAGAAATAAACAAAATTAATCATATTTGTTTTGGAAGATTAAGTCTACTCTAAATTTACTTGGAAATACTGTAGTAATTTTTCAAATATTTGGGAAACCATTTTTTAGGAAATAGTGTGAAATGTTACAGACTATATTTAAGTATTCCTAAGTTTGCCTACTCAGTGTTTGAGTACTTTGCAAACTAAGTTGCCAGTCTAGACTGATTATGTCTTCATCCTTTTGTACAGATATATGAAACAAAACTTTCTAGTTTAGGGTTGGAGTAATTGGTCATAATAGTTTAGCATTACATAGTTCTTGTCATACACAATATATTTATCCTTAAATATTACAGAATTTTTAATAGGGATGTGTACAATAGCTATAGTCTTTATCATCTCTTAGTGAAGTTGTTCAGATCATGAACATTGTAAGCAATTTTTCTTTTGGGGGCAAGATGCATATTAAAAACAGGAATAGAAATATAAAATGCCATGTTCTCTAATAGAGTATAATGGAACAGAGAGACAGTTAAATAGATTGAAGTGTAGTGAAATAAAAAACAAAAGCCACAGAAGGAAAGGAGATGTCATAATTATCCATTATGAATTATTAAATGTTTCTGACTTGTCACTGATAACTTTTCCTTGTGTGAAAGTAACAGAATAGAATTTGCCAACCTTTTATCTTCTTTTGAATTATATTCCTCAAAGATAAATTAGTAGAAAATAGTCCAAAGGAGATTTAGTAGATAGGCTCTACAACAGGTTAAGCATGTCTATCAATATGTGAAAAATTATTTTAAAGAAAAAGGTAGTAGTTTACAATTTGTGCATATCACTTCATGTGCACATGTAATAAAATAATACAGAAAGCTCTGCAGTAGGGACCACAGAGAGCTGTCTCTGCGTATTTTTCAACACAGATGAGACAGTGGAGCCTTAAAGGTTACTACTTTTAAGATATATGCATCTATGCTTTTGAACAAAGTTCATAAACCAGTAATTAGAAATATAATAATGCAAAATAACAGGTCATTATATTAAAGTTTTTCAACACCCTCTTGAAAACCGATGAGTGTCTGTGTGTGTCTATGAGATTTCATCGCTGTATGTTTGTACTTACTTTCAAACTGAGAAATCTGTGAATGAACTAGTATTATGCAAGCTATCTTCTTGCTCATTTTTGTGCTAAGGATTTTTTTCTTAAATGTTCTAAACAGTGCACTTGTCAGTGTGATTGTTCATATTTTTCTTCTCATTTTATGCAACTAAAGAATGCTAGTCATTAAGTCCATTTCTCAAGTGGCATTCTTCACATTGTGACTTCCAAAAATTAGATGGGGATGTTGGATGTGAAATGAATAGAGAGTTTGAGAGCTATTAATTTTAATGAAGAATTTTTAAAGTCCCATGGTTGACTTCCCTTTATTAACAAACTACTCAGAATTCAACTTTTAATAAAATATTAATTTTTTTTACATTGACATTAGTAATAGACACCATCAAAGCGGAAAACACTTCTTCCTTACAGTACCATTAATTTATCAAGTGCATAAATCTTGCTCTACTAATCACTTCTCCATATGTTAAATAGCACTGTGACTTTAAGTTACTAAACCAGTGTAAACCAGTGTTATTCACACTATGATATTTGGCTCTTCTGCCGTTGAATCTCTATGGGAGAAGTAAGTTTCTGTATGTATATGTTGAATTATACTCTTATAGAGAACTAATAATAAAAGCTGGACAGAAAAACATATTTAGTCAGCAGTGCAGTATGCAAAAAGGCACTAAAAAAGATGCATATGATTTATGAATATGTAGACTTAGTTTATTTATGCTGAAACCACAATTTCGCATCTCTTAATGACAGAATTAAGACTGAGAGCATTATTAAATGGCATCAGAATGTGGCAAAAAGAATTCAAACTGTCGAATACTCATAAATTCTATGAAACATGTATGTATTACACATATAACCAGGATTTGCATTTCTCTTTGATGTATGTAACATCACTTAGGAAATGAATACTGTCCTCAGTAGATTTTGAAATTGTTTGTTGAGAACATCAGCTTTGATCAAGGATGGAGTTGTTTCAAAATACTTATAGTAGAATGCAAAGATCGTTCCTGTCACATCATGATGGAGTGATGTTTTAAATTCAAATTAAAAAGATAAATCGAGATTAATGGCCATGACAGTAATAGTTGTCATAAACAAAAAAAGCAGCTGGAGAGCTTGCTGTAATTTTTTTGTAGTGTGTAAACAGAAGCACCTCCCTTTTACAGAAGAATGCTGTCCCATACTACAATGTATACCGTATTTCATTCTAAAAGAAAAATATAGCAACTTTTTAAAATATTAAACCATTAGCTTATTAAGTGATTTATAATCTGTAATAGCATCTATTTACTTCAAAGTGAATTATAATTTTATGATAATCCAAATATATAATTATGCAGAATCTGTCTTCCTGTTTAGTCAGTAGGGACTAGTTAGCTAGGTAAATGCTAAATAACCCAGAGTAGTAATGAATTAATTTTAACCTAAATGAGATATTCAATCTTGTGAAGAAATCTTTCTCTTAATATGCTGCTTACTTAGAAACATCTAATCTAGCACATTCATGGAAAAATCAATTGCTATTAGTAGAAAGCAACTTCTTCTCAAACCTTCTAAAATTTAGCATTATGTCAGATTACTGCAATTTTGCAAATAATCTCTAATTTTCATCCTGTTTTTTTCATCTATAGAAACAGAACAAAGCACAAAGGTGTCGTGACAAGAAAATAACCTAAACCATTCTGTTCATACAGAATTATATGAAAATAGAAAAACAAGATGTGTCTTTCATAGTCTTGAACACTGTACAAGTAGAAGCTAATTCTAGCAGCAAGCACGTATGAACCTTGTAGACAATGGAAGGAGTAAAAAAACATCTGCTGAAAGTATGATTTTAAAAGAAAGTTGAGGTATTAGCCTATCACCATCATAATAGTTACTGCCTAGTATAATTTTTTTCTAAAACAAAGGGGAAGAACTTCAATGTTTGACAATGTAATGGTAACTTGGGAAGACAAACACCATCACGTCAAACATCCCTCTCTTCCTTCTTCTTCCCGCATCTGTGTCCCCTCCTAACTTCTTATGCACCCCCAGCCTACTAGCTGCTGAGGTCGTGTGAGAAGCAGAAAAGGCCTTGACTCTGTACAAGCACTGCTCAGCAGTAGCAGAATATCTCTGTACTATCAACACTGTTTTCAGCACAAATCCAAAACATAGCCCCATACTGGCTACTATGAAGAAAATTAACTCAGCCAAAACCAGCACAGATATATAACACATTGCAGAAATAGAAAATACCTACCTGAATTATGTGTTAAAAGATGTTAATTTCATTTTATTAATATACTGATCTACCTATTAGAATATTTTACTTTATGATATTTCTGATAGTGTAAGAAATACTTCTACTGTAAATAATCTGATACTTCCTTCACAGTCACAAAAGGTAAATGATTAACAGTAACTTTTCTCTGTGATGGACATCGGTGTCTATACTGCATGGAAGACTTCATAAGGCAGAACCTGCAGGATTTACCTGAAAATGTAAAATGGAAGGTAGGGAAAAGCTGTTGAAAATGCGGGTTCTGGCAGTACAGTGGAACGAATATTGTGTTGACATCCTCACTTAGGAAGTATGAAAATGGGGCAGGGCAAAGGGCTGTCCCACTTTTAAGTCAAATTCTCACATTAGCTTAATGAAAGCATGAAAGGAAGTGTGTCTGTGATATCCCTGTCCAGACAAAACTATTATTTTTTTCCTTACTACATTACTGATGCAAACAAAATGTGAGAGCTTCTTCATGAAGTGATTAGAGAGACAGTTATTCTTCAGCAACATAACAGGCCTCCTAAATAACTCAGGTTTTTAAAGAACTGTAGATGATTTCTGTATCTGTAATGCTTTAGTAATATGAGGAGATGCAGCAGTATGCTATTGCCATCATCAAAGCAGTACTCTTTGAGTTAAAGCAGTTGAAGTTCTATCAAAAAAGTTGGCTGTTACATACTGGGTAATTTGCATTCAAATATGTAAGTGAGGTTTACCACATATATCAAAATAATATGAAATTGAATAGAAAAATACATCCCTCAAATCACAACTTGCAATACACAAACAGTGATTTAAGGGTATTACCATGGTTGCTGGCAAAATGAACAGAAAGTTTTCATAATTCAGCTATATTTCTTTAATAAATAAAAATGTGGTGTATAATTTTTAATTGTCAAACAAAAATACAAACACTGTTGATGGAGGTCATGCCAAAATAGAGAGATTCAAAGCCAGATGATCATCTAACTGCTTACTTTAATCACCTGTCACAGGTCCTTGTTGCATGTGACTACATGTCAGTCCAGAAACGTTCTTACTATTCTTGAAATATTTCCACTTACTGAAGTCAGGAGTGTACAGGGGTGTCTTGGTTTGCTTTCTGAAAAACTCATCAGCATTTCAAGGAAAATTATGAAAACTCCTCTCAGGATTCTAATGATGACTTACCCCCACTGAGTACTAATTCTTTATTATTATTCAACATCTTTCCACTCAGTCCCTTTTTTGAATCTGTGCAAGATCATCATCTTTATTACACAGTTACTGAGCTTTCACAAGACCTTTCAGCTCCAGAGAGCCTTGGATTTCTCTTTGGATTAGAAACACAAGACTGTGATAGCCAGATCATGCTTTTTCATGGACTTCCTGTCCCCTACAGAAAAGTCCCACAGGTTCATGATCAGGACTTCTTTTTACCAATGTCACTTACACTTCCTTCCTCCCAGTAGGTTGTTTTTATTTAAGTGTACATTATTTCTTCTTCTTATGTTTTCTATTTATTAGTCCAATACAGGCTTTCAAGCATGTAGTTGACAAGATTTCCCTTGAAATACATTTAAAGGATAGCATCATATTTGCCACACTCCAAGCAATTTGGCTATTTCACCCAAATCATTCCTTTAAACTCTTGGGTGAATATGACTAATTCCTGGTCATGTATATCTTTCTCTTTTATCTTTTTAGGCCCTAACTTCTCTCTAGCAATTATTTCAAGTTTAAATAGATCCTATAAACTGATTTTGACATTAGAACCTCCACAGTGGGCATCATTGCTAAGAATGGATTTAGCTTCTCTGCAATGTCTTTTTGTATCTTGATTATTCATTCTTCCTATGGACTCTCTGACAACAGTTCTGATCTTTGATGTGTTTGGAGGGCGTTCTGTTATTTTTAACTCCTTTTGTTTATACATTCCTCAAACTTTTAACCTTCATTTATTTGTTTATTATGCCGTTTGTGTAAGACTTGAGGTTTTCTACTTGCTTCATTTGGGAAATATTAACTCCAGCCAGTTGCTAATCAATACTAGTGCATAAAAATGTGATTTCTGCATTAGAGCCCAATATGACATTTGTCTAGTTTAGATGGAGTCAAGTCTCCCATGACTGCTGTATTACCTGCCTCTAAACTCTGTAAGCAGATAACAATCAATATCACCATCCTGTGGTGAATCTCCACTTCCTCTTTCAGAATAAAGTATATAGAGGGTTTTTTAAGCTGATTATGTGTCTGGTTTGAGTTTGCAAACTGGAATATAGTGAATCATAAACTACAACCTGGTTATCATTAGCTGCAGCACCGAATGAAACGTATACTAATACATTGTATTATACATTTTTAATTGAAATTAGAAATTGAATTACAGAGATTGTGCACTTAGTACATTCATTCATACTAATCAGTACATGTAGGATGCATTGGTCACTGTGGAATAATGACTGGAGGTGACTTAGAAATTAAAATCATATTAAAGGTACAACATTGTTTACACATAAGGAAAGGTTGAAATATCAAAGAAACTTTCAAGGTGAAGTGCAACTGGTATGCAAGGAATCCATTCCACAGTGGTTCCCTAGGCAACACTGCTTATGAACAGCATGGGGGATGGAGCAGACTGGCCAGGTCCTGTGAGATCACTGCAGAGATGGGAACTCGGTGATACCACAGAACTGGTAAGCTTCCTCTTTGCAGCCCTGGGCCAACAGTCTGTCAGTTTTTGACAAAATACTGTCCTTTGTGTGATCTTTGCTCATTATAATGTCATTAAAATTCCAAAACACACTTCCATCCCAAAGGCTACCCACCTCAAAGTGCAAACACACCTCACTGAGCTTGCACCGTAAATTTTCTTCAGCTATATTACCCATAATTTTGATATTTGCACATATTTTTGCAGACAGTATATTTATCACCACCAATCCATAAGAACCTGTGATCCTGTTGCTTCAATAAACTTCACTGTTCATGTAGCTGGTTGCAAGTGTCTCTCACTGGGTGCTGTGTGTGAGAGTGCAACGAGACAGAAAGTGCAACGCACTATTGAGTGCATAGTGTCACCAGACTTACAGCTCTAAATAAACTGCATCCTTCACATAACTGATCGTAAACACAACCAGACAGGAGGTTCAGTGCGCTATTAAGTGCATCTGTGACACTGAACTTCTAGTGCTAAACTGAATAAACTGCATCCTTCCCATCACTGGCCACAAGCATGACCAGACAGAAGGTGCAGTGCACTATTGAGTGTATCTGCGTTATCAGGCTCATAGTGACAAATCAGACATCACTCAGAGTCTAAGCCTAGCCACACATAGCCCCTCTGATATCTGAGGACAACCTGGAATGCAAGGGGGTTTATTTTGTGCCAAATTACCTCTTAATGCAACTGTCACATCGTCCATTATTTGTTTACATAAAATGTAAATTGCAAATGCTTGCAAATACTGTTCTCTATTAAGCAGGTTTTTTTACTATACACAAGTTCAGTTATGTTTATTTGAAATAAAGATATCACTTCTCAATTTTTCGTAATTGACACCATTATTAACATTATTTAGCATTAGTTTACTTTTATGCCTGTAAGTTAGAACTATGGATTGAAAAAAATGTGTCTCTGTGACATCTGATATTGTTATAACTCATGGCTTAGTAAATCTGCATGCATGTATTACCATTAGACATAAATGAGCTCTTAGATTTGGGAGCTCATGGGCCAAATGTAGTCCCCAGACGTGCAGAGGGTTTTTTCCCTTGCTATCCCATTTCTCCATGATTTGTTTTTCATTCCTTGAAGGTCTCAAATGCTACACATCATTATCCAATGGATATATTTATTTCTAGTCTGTTCACACAGTCATCAGAGTACTCATAATATTCTAGCATCTCTCTCACACTGGAGAGGAGTGATGTGTTGCCTGGCAGCAATTCTCATTCAAGATGATATCAGACCTATTCAAGCCTCCTTTTCAAGGTCAATTCTCAATAAATAACAAGGGGTAGAATCAATCTGCAGAAAAATACTTTCCTGTACTGGATGCAAATCACCACTAACTTAGTTTTGCATTAAATCAGATAAATGTTAACTTAAAGATGTAATTAAAATGTACTGAAGAGACTTTTCAGAAGGCAAACAACTGACAAACTATGCCTTTTAGGATCACCTAACTTTTTTACATCATTTATTAGCTCTCAAGGAAGACTCTTACAACTAGAGAAACAACAGAAAGCCTCTAACAAGGTGAAGATATTAAAATACCAATATGGCTATTGCTTCCCAGCAAAATTTATTTTGAGTTAAAATAAGGGCATTTTGAGATTCTAGGTTCCTTTAGAATGATTTAGTGAAGCCTTATGTTGAAAAGTAGCACAAAGACAGAGAACTTTGATACCATACTCTAATGTGAAATTTTCAGTGTAAAAAATAGGAAACTTATAGAAGGTATAGTCTTCTTTCCACATGAAAAGACTCTAAGGAAATAACCTTTGAATATTTTCTTTTACTGGCAAAGTAGTCTTCACTAAAATGTGATTTGACAGTATATATGAATGCCAGCATATGCCTGGATAATGCTTTATACTCCAAAGTTGAAAATAACTTCATAGTTATGTTACTATTCTTCCCAAATTTCCATAACTGTGTTCACAGAGCTGATTCTTATTTCCATCACTGAACCCTAATTCAAGTGTCAACTAAAGTGCCAGTTGTCCTGGGTGTACGTTCTAATCAAGTCTGGAATGTCTGCCAGAAGCCAAACAACTTTTTTTCTAAATGCAATATAGATTTCTGGATGATAACAGTCATGAGCTAAACCAATATATCAGATATCAATTTCAATTTACTAGCTGAGAGGTGATGAGGAACAAATGAAATTCCTCTTTACTGTAAGTGATCATATTAGGCTACTGCTTCTCTTCCAGTACAAAATCAGATTATTGACAAAACACAACATTGGTGAACTTATTTGAGTTTATGATGAAAAAAAGTAGAGTACACATGCAACTAGTTAGAGATGACAGAGACTGATGGAAAGTGTAACCATGCCATTTCAATGCAGAGTGCACCAGGCAGCCATTTTTGGTTTATGGGCAATGTTAATAAAAAAAGTTCTCTGCTTTCCTTCAGGAGATGAATATTCTATCTGCATAAGAATTTCTTTGTTTTGAGCTACATCCAGAGTTGAACAAGATTAACCCAGGAAGGTACACAGAAATAAACACAGATTAGGAGATTTGTTGGGCTCAAGGCTTAATTAATACTCAAAGATATACACCAATAATTGTGATACAGCAATTGGGTTAACACCTGCCCATGAGACATGAAGGGGTAATCTCAAAAAAAAAAGAAAAAGTGATTTCAGCTTCACAGGTGTGAATACATGTTTGGCCTCTACATAATGTCAAAGCTTACTTTTAAACAAAGCTGAGACTGATTGATTATTTCAATTTTTGCCATTTCAGGAGGAGAAAGACAGCTTTTCAAGAAAAATAAAAACAGATGCCATTCTTTCCTTGACAGTGAAAAAAAACCCCTAGTAATTTCTTTTTTCCTTCAAGCTATCAGTTACTTACTGTTTAAGTGAAATGAGAAGAAAGTCTTATGTAAAAAATAAACTACTGATCAAGGCTAATAGCATAAAATCTTAGCTTTTTTATTTTCTGTAACACACCTGTGATTGTATGCTTTTAAAATCCTTGTCGCTACATCCATCAAGACTAAACTGAGTCTATCCTAGAGTGGGATTTTGATGGGGTTTTTTTGTTTGTTTTGTTTTGTTTTGTTACCAATAGCCCTCACTCAGCATTTTATTGCTGATAGAGATAAACATCTACACAAGTTTAAAACAGTTAGATCACTGTTCCTACTAATACCATTAGCAATTTCCAGGTTAATTTTCACCAAAAACACCTTTACCTGTGAAGAGAAATTTGAGGCTCATTTTAGATGTATTTTCAAATTGTAGTGGACAGGAAATTGTTGTTCACGTTATGGCATTTCATGTTTCTGGTATGTTGTCCTACATACAGTTAGTTTTCCAGATTCTTCTAAAAAGGCAGAATCATCCTGAACATACCTGAATAATACATTGTTTATTTAAGTACCTGAGAAGAACTGTGCGTTCCTTTATGACCTTTATAACTAGGATATCTGTTGGCTTTACTCATGTATGAGTTGTTCAAATTCAATCTTTTAGCCCTAAGTAGAATATCAGAAAAATGATTCAATAGCTAAGTTGTCAATGATTGTATCCAAAGATCCATCATCTCAGGCTACTTTATATTCTTCGACATTAACAATATCCAGTTACTACCAGAGCCTCTTTTACTGATACACAAAAAAATACACAAAATTAGTATGCATATTGTCTCAATAACTTGGCTTAGACTGAGAGAAACTGAAGGTAAGCTTTTGAATTAGAATAAGCATTTGAATGCTACTTCAGGAAGAGAATTCTTTGACAAAGCCCTTTTTAACTTAATATGTGTTCCAAGACTTCATCCTGCAAGTTAGAAGACACTTTGTAAATGCAGTCAGGTTTTGAGGTTCTAAGAACCTTCAATACTGCAGATAAGTTTTCACCTAGCTGCATATATAAAAAAAAACCCTTAAGGAACTTCAAATCATAACAGAAGTTTCATGATCTCTTACAGGAGCAAATAGAATACAACATAACAAAAATACCAGAACATAAGTTCTCTGAAGTTACAATGATAAGAGAGAAGAAAGAATTTTATGTCCCACATTATGAAATGTACATAAAAATATTTCCTTGGCTTATGGAAAACATGTAAATTCAATTATTTTGAATTTGAATGCCAAATTATATCAGAAGACAGATGACTTCTTAGAAAGGAGGTAATAATTTTCTGTCTTTCCTCCCAGAGGAGGCCGGGTTTGTTTCGTGTTTTATTTAAATAAAGGAAAAAGATAGCTGGAAGCTTACCTTTATCTTGAGCAGCAGCAGGAGGTTTTGGAATATGGACAAAAATTGTCAAGAATTATGGAAATTATATTAAAATACATAACAAACTTTGAAAGAAAAATAATTTCCATCCTCCTAACAAAGCTAGAAGTATCTGTTCTTAATACACTCATATACATACCTCTCGGCTTTACACACTGAATCAATCTCTCAGGTTATCGTTCTTAAATATGTGAGTGAGAACCACTTGTGTTTATACACATATGTCAACAACTAAAGGTTTGTGGGGTTTTTCTTTTTGTTTTGCAGTTCTTAAACTATTGGGTGTGGGAAATGCAGTAGAGATTTTGTGCCTAAGTTTGCTGTTGATATAGCTGACTCTGCATGATTCTCACTTGCAATAGAAAGACTAAACCTACACTGTGAAGGGTGATACCTGTCGATATTGCAGTACATGAAGATGTTATTCTTGTAAAACTGTTATAAATGTTCCCAGTTATGTCCAAAATACAATAAAGGCAGTAAATATGCATTGATCCTGCTGATCTGTGTGAGTCTAAGGGAATAAAATCTAATCTATAATTAGATTTGTACAGAGATGGCATATTCAAGCAGTTAATACAATTTTTTTCCCCCCTATCTACCTGACAGCAGATCAAGGATGATTTAAAGTATTCCAGTCTAAGCAGAACAGCCCACATCCTCTCTAGACTGACACAGAACTGTTGTAACTATAGATGGATATTTAGAAAGTGCTCTTAAAGCAAGCAAGAAAAATAATCTTTTAGACAGAGAATTATTTGACCAGCTCTGACTTCAAAGGAATCTCAGACAAGAATAGAAAGTGAAGTCTTCCTTTATTGTGAGTGTCTCACAGTAGATTATATATTAAATGAACACAGTATAAGTTTTACTTTCCTTTTTTTTTCTGAGAATTTCTTCACTCAGGTTTTATTTTGCACCAGAAAAAAAATCCTTCAATTTACACAGTGAGTACAACTTATAGTACAAAAAATCCTTATTTGCATGAAACAAATATATATCAATAAATCTGTGTACTGCCATATAGAAGGAATACTTTCTCCCCTCTTCTCCACAACATCCTTTCACCTGCACCTATAACAACAACAGTAAGACACATCATAAGAAACAGTAATAGAGCATTTTGCTTTCACTTCCTATTTCATGTGGTCATATTAATGAAGTTCTGATCTGGACTTACAAAAGTAAAATGAGAGTGGGAGGTCTGAGATGCCAAATATTTGATATTAAAAAAGGTGTCGTATGGCATAGAGGAATCATTGATTTTATATTTTTATCCAAAACCGAGACATTAGAGATGATCCTGTTTGTTGTGGTTTAGACCCAGACAGAAAGTGAGAACCACGTGGCTGCTTGCTCACACACACACAGTGGGACAGGAAGGAGAACAGGGAAATAAAGGCAAATCCCCATGGACTGTGATGAGGAGAATTTAATTGAACAACACAAGAGAAGAAGTAACAATAACAATAATAGTCATGGAACAATAGAACAAACCCAATCGCCTAAGGTTGTACAAAGATGCCCATGAGTTTCCTAGCCTACTGCCCACCTTTATATAGAGGGCATGACATCAGTATGGTAACTCATTGACTGTCCTAACTGTGGGCCCCTCCCAGCTTTTGGTGATAATTAACCCTATCCTAGCTGAACCCAGGGCATTATCCACCCCTTATTTTATACCATCTATGTCATGCCCCACAGAGTTATTTAACAATTAACAACATACAATTTAATTCAATGTCTGTTCTCACCCAAAATTAAGCCCCTTTGAGGTACACGTTGGACCATTGGACTTCTCCATCCTCCTGCATAACCCACCAGGTGCACCCAGGCCCTTGAGCAAAAGCAATTCCATGGATGGCCTTGCTTTGCCTGAAGCAGGACTAACCCAGACCATCTTCCCTAATATACTCTTCATGTGCACTACATGGACTTTATCCCCTTTTACAGTATGTGGGAGTTTTGATTGGGCGGGGCCAGTTCAATTGACAGATGCTCTTGTGTTAACTAACCAGGTGGCCTTTGCTAAATGTGTGTCCCAGTGTTGGAAAGTCCCACACCCCATTGTTTTCAGTGTAGTTTTTAACAGTCCATTGTATCATTAAATTTTCCCAGAGGTGGTATAGAGCATGTTTTTAATCTCTTGTCCTGCCCAGACTGGCCCAAGAACTACTGCATGAACAATCTCCTGCTTAATGTGTTCAAAGGCTTGTCACTGCTCAGCATCTCATGTAAAATTGTTCTTCTTCCAGGTCACTTGGTAAAGAGGGCTCACAGTCTGGCTGTAGTCTGGGATATGCATCCTCCAGAAACCCACAGCACCCAAGAAAGCCTGTGTTTCTTTTTTACTGGTTGACAGGGACATAGCTGCTATCTAGTTTATCACATCCATTGGGATCTGGTGATGCCTGTCTTGCCATTTCATTTCTAAAACCTGTATCTCTCATGCAGGTCCTTTGTCTTATGGCAAAATTGGCCTTCAAAAGGATTTCAATTATTTTCTTCCTTTTCTCAAAATCTTCTTCTGCTGTGTCACCCCACATGATGATGTTGTCAATATATTGCAGGTATTCTGGAGCAACACCTTCCTACAGTACAGTATGGATCAGTCCATGGTAAATGGTGGGGCTGTGTTTCCACCCCTGGGCCAGTCAATTCCAGGTGTACTGGACACCCCTCCCTGTGAGAGCAAACTGTGGCCTGCATGCTGTTGCTATAGGAATAGAGAAAAACGTATTAGCAGTATCAGTCATTGTGTGCCACATGGCTGCCTTTGAGTCCAGTTCATACTGAAGCTCTAGCACACCTGGCACAGCAGCACTTAATATCGACATGACTTCATTCAGGCCATAGGAGTCTTCATTCTCCATTAGACTTTTGCACTGGCTATATGGGGCTCTTGAAGTGTGAGCAAGTTTTGCCTGTTATCCTCTGGCTCTTTAGTTGGTGAGTCAGCTTCTAGATGGGGATCAGGGAATCTCAACTGGTGTGATTTTGCTGCTGGTGCACCATTGTGGCAGTGATTGTCACCTGCTGCTCTTCAACCCCACCACAGAAGGGTGCTCTGAGGGACCAGACAAGTTTAACAACTGTTCAATTTCCTCCAATGCAGCTGTACCAAAGGCACACTAGTGCCCATCTGGGTCCTTGAAATACCCTCTCCTGAGTTAGTGTATGTCAAAGATGCGTGGGCCCTCTGGGCCAGCCACAATGGGATGTTTGTGCCAGTTCTTCCCAGTTAGACTGACTTCATATCCCCGTACAGTCATCTGTCATGGTCCGCCTGTCACCCCAGAAATACAGATGAGTTTGACCCCTCTATATCTTGATGGCACCAGGGTGCACTGTGCACTACTAAAGCCTTACACTCCTGTGGGTCTGATGTGCCAGGCCATCAGACCCACAGAATCCAGTAAACCCCAATGTCCCTTTCCTCCACCTGGCTGGAGTCAGGGCCCCTCTAATCCTGATCAGAGTCACTCGCTTCTTGTGTAAATGACTTAGAGATCCACTCAAGAGTATCAGAAGTAAGATCAGGCCTTCTACTTTCTCTCGGGAATTTCCCACTGGAAATTGGAGTGGCATTTTTCTTGGATGAATTCCCTTTCATGATTGTTTTCCCTTGCTACTCATGTACTTGTTCAGCAAGGATTGAGGTGGGTTTTCCATCCCACTTCCTTAAATCCTCTCTGTGGTCAGGTAGGTAAAATCACAGGCTACTACATGGTCTATATCTTCCATATTCTCTCTCTTGGGCAGTGGGAGTGTCTACTCCTAATAGCCAAGACACAGTCTCTTTCAGATGGAGAGAAGGACATGTCTTCTTCAATTTGCTGTAAGTCCCAGGACAGTTCCTCCACATCTGAAATGCAGGCCTGTAGGAAAGAAGAGATACTTCCTTCATATTGCTGGAGCTGGTCAGCCATTTCATCCACTGTTGGTCCCTGGCCATCTTTCCAGGACACTACTGCCAATGAGTTGGCATGTGATGGTGGTGAACTTTGTGGGAACTTCCACCACATGGGTGGTGTGCATTGGACTCCATCTGGATCTATGGGTGACCACTCATCATTCAGATCATTATAAATCATCTCCAGCTGTACTAATTCCCCCAGGTACTGGATACATCTCTCCATGGTGGTCCACCTGCCTGGGTGACATGTAACATCTTCCTTGATGTGGTACCTTTCTTCTATACTTGACAGGAGTTGCCTCCACAGGCTGAGGACTTATGTCTGTTTTCCAATAAGCTTATCAATGCCCCCTTCCCTAGACAGGGATCCTAGCTGCTTGGCCTCCTTCCCCTCTAATTCCAAACTACCAGCCCCATTATTCCAGCTTTGGAGCAGCCAGGTGATAATCTGCTTGACTGAAATCCTTTCACATATCAGGGAGAGGGATCAGGTGATCACCTCTGGCTCCTCTTGTTCTCATGGTGGCCCTGGTTCACCTTCATCCCTCACTACATGAACTGATTTTTTAAATTTATTTCTTTTTCTGGATAGGGGCAACAGATACCAGAACAGATTAGTTCTCTGGTTCACCTGCAGTACCAGTTGGTCTGGTTTTAGGTCCAGAGATGCTCTCTTCCCCTTGAGGGCACTGAATAATGTTGAAAAGGACTCAGTAGGAGTGGGCAAGTCCCCAACACATTGCAGTCATTTGTGTGCCTCAGGAATTGCAAGGTTAACAGCATACTTTTTCCTAAACACTAGTTTATTGGGATTCTGAAGTTGTTCAGGAGTGAAGCTCCAACACACTGGAGGTGATCACTGCCTTAGGCACGTGTCCATACTCTCCCCCACACCCTGGCACTTATAACTATCCAGAGTTAGGGTAGATCTCTGGGTGATATTCTTGAAAAAAATATGTGTAACCTTAAACAAGACTTGGGACATATTCAGAAGACATAGAACCAAAAACATTCTCGCTTAGACATGGCAAGTATAATCAAAATTCTCAGAAGTTGAGAAAGTCTCCTCCCCTGTCTTGTACAGAAATTGAGTGAGATTACTAGTGAACAACAATGCTGTATACAGATACCAGCTTAACTTCATGACTCATGATCATACATTACAATAGTAAGCTGACGATATCCAGTACAGCAACACGATAGTCCTGATCCATTTCCCAGAGAATATAAATATGACCACAGGGATTACATAGAGTGCACAAGGATTTATGTAACACCACCATGCAAACAAATAGACTAACACTGTGACAATGCACTTTTTAACAAAAACAAAAACTGTCTTGACACACTTTGGTTAGATTTTGTCCGAATCTCAACCCTTTGTGCCCCACAATGGGTGCCAAAAGGACTGTCCTGGTTTAGACCCACATGGAAGCTGAGCATCATGCAGACACTTGCTCACCACCTCCCTGGAGAGGGATGGGAAGGAGAATAGGGAGAGAAAGGCAAAACCCTGTGGGTTGAGGTAAGGACAATTTAATAGATTAATACAGGAGGAGAAGAAAGAACAGTAACAATAATAGTAATGTAACTATATATAAAGTGAGTGATTCAGAATGTACCCAACCACCTAAAGGCTGCACTGAAGGTACGAACAAAGCCAGAGACCTCAAACCTTAGCTGGCCCACTCCCCCACCCTAATATAGCAGGCACGATGTCAGTATGGTATTGAATATCCCATTGGCTGGTTTGGTTGGCTAGTCTGGTTTTGGCCCCCTCCCAGCTTCTCACAAAAATTAACCCTATCCTAGTCAAACCCAGGTCCTTTTATCTTTTGAATGGAAGCTGTAATATTATTCAGAAAGTTGTCACAGTGTGAATTGGTACAGGTATATAAGTAAAGTTCCTTTAAAATATGAGGGTGCCAAAGTTCAAATACGAAGTTACACTAAGTATGGACTTTTGGAGGCATGTACCTTCATAAGTGAAGAAGAAAAAGAGTTGGATTGTGGTAAGTCCTTTCAGTTTTAGCACGGAGTGCTTAGGGACACTACTGCTATGCTCATACTGGTTTTCCAGAGACTTAATTCCTAGCTCTTAAGAGGTGTTGTCCTCTTTCATGTCTTTCATAATGATTATAAAAAATGCTTACTACCTTGTCTTAGAATCATAAAACCATAGAATGTGTTGGAAGTGATTTTTAAAGATCATCTAGTCCACTCCCCCCTGCAGTGATCATGGACATCTTTAATTAGATCAGGTTGCTCAGAGCCCCATCCAGCCTGACCTTGAAAATGTATCCAAGTATGGGACTTCTCCTACCTTTCTGGGCAACCTAGGCCAGTGTTTTGCCATTCTTAGTGTAAAAAATGTCTTCCTTGTATCCAGTCTAAATATACCCTGTTTTGTCCTGTCACAAGAGGCCCTGCTAAAAAGGCAGTTCCTCTCTTTTTTAAGGGCCCCCTTTAATCACTGGAAGGCTGCAATTAGATGTCCCTGGAGCCTCTATTCTCCAGGCTGAACACCACCAACTGTCTCAGCTATCTTGATGATAGCAGAGGTGTTCCCACTCTCTGATCATTTTTGTGGCCCTCCTCTGGACACACTACAACAGGTCCATGTCCTTCTTGTACTGTGGACTTCACAGCTGGACACAGTACTCCAGGTAGAATTCACCAGAGTGGAGTAGAGGGACAGTATCACATCCCTCAACCTGCTGGTCACGCTTCTTTTGATGAAGCCCAGGATATGGTTGGCCTTCTGGGCTGTGAGAATACATTGCGAGCTCATGTTCAGCTTTTCATCCACCAAGTCCTTCTCCACAGGGCTGATCTCAATCCCATAGTCTCCCATCCTGTATTGATACTGAGGATTGCCCCGACTCACATGCAGGAGCTTGCATTTGTCCTTGTTGAACCTCATGAGGTTCATATAGGCCCACTTCTCAAGCTTGTCTAGGTCCCTCTGGATGGCATCCCATCCCTCTGGATGGCATCCCATCCCCCAGGTGTGTTAATTGCAGTACTCAGCGTGGTGTCATTTGCAAAACTGCATAGAATAATACAACTAGGGGAAAAAAGTCACTACTGTCTTTTAAAACTGTGTATTTTAATCATCATTTGCAGCATGTTTTAAAGGTAGTCCAGGCTTGCAGCTGTACCATCTGAAAGCATCATAGAATTTTATGGATAAACTACAGGAAATAGTCTTTTGACTTCTGTCATTTAGGAAAACAAGAAGGGCAAAAGTTAGATTTTTATCTGCCTGTATTTCTTTCTTTTTCAAGTAACTCTGCAGCATTTGATACATCAGGTGGTACATTTAATACCTAATTAACCTTAATAAAACGTACTTCATTGTACTACAAATTTAGAAAGGTTCTATAGGCTAGACATTACATGCTATGATTGGAATAATCCATGGTTATCACCTTTAGAGGGATACAAGGAGTCAGTGACATATCATAGATTTAATATTCTATTACTACTAATTAGGTTTGCTTCACTTGCTTCACTTTCTTTTGCATCCTTGTCCTATAACTTGTCTTGTCCTTGATAGATGTAGGTGTCTAGAGTCGAAATATGGTCATTGCCAGATATACTCCTGCTTTCATCAAGTGAAAGTTCTTTAAATGTTTTATAGCTTTGCCTCCTCTGCTGTACTGACTGCTGTATTAAAACGATACAGTAACGGTAATATCTGTTTAGGTACAGCATGTAATACATCAGCTTAGTAACTCCTTTGCCATCAAATAGTGCTTACCTAGGACCATAAAGACAGAGATTTTACTTTCCTCTGCAAGCCTGTGACCCCTCTACCAATTATCCCAGGCTCAAGATCATCCAGGCAGCAAGAGAAACAGCATGAGACAATGGCTCAGTACTAAAGAGAAACCTCAACATCTCCCAAAGAAACAACAGGCTTCATCTTTACGAGGCAGGGGGTCAGTATCATCAGCAAAGGATGAATGCTTACCTACTGTGGGATAGCATTTCAGAGACAGAGTTTCAGAAGCATCCAAAGCTTTTCTGATGCTCCAAAAGCTTACCACTGTTTAACAGCTGTCACAAGAAGGCTAATGACCACAGGGAATGCATCACTTTTCCCATCTCTGAGACAGCAATATACTTATCTATATATAGATCAAAAGATACACATATTCATTTGTGGGTTTTTTTCACTACTGTTAATCACTGATGGTAATATTCAAAATGGAAAAAAGAGACATAGTTCCAGTGAGTATGATTTGAGATAGACAAGATGCACAAGGTTAATGAATTAGCAATGAAAAACAAATAACACTTTTAGATGTGAAATAGATGTGTAGAATGTACTCATAAAGTCAAAATGAAAATAATAAGGTTAATTTAAGTAATTGAAAATCAGAATATAAATAAAAAGTATCATGTATTAGTGTAAACTGTAAAACAAATCTGTGTTATAATTTTTGGTACTGATGTCCACACAACCTTGTGCAGATCTTGTGATGGTGAACACAGATGGTAAGTTAAGTGACAATGGGGTTTAAGCTGAATGTATTTCAGATTTAACTTTCTTGCCCTCCTACTACATACATACAGAAATCAGGACAGAGTCACTCTGTCACTCATTTCTTATGGAACTTATTTTTCTGTCTGTTCTTGTATTATGTAAATACAGTTGTAGATTGTACCTTTTTTTTATAAACAACTTAAAGATGCTATAGGAGCTTACTGTTGAACAGGAACCTTTTTTTCTGAGACTGAGTGGGTATTTTTGTTTTTTGGTATTGGGTTTGGGTTTTTTAGGGCTCTTTGGGACAAGAGATGCTTTGTCTGCACCTTATATATTTTGGTAAATGAGGGTGTGTTTTCTCAGTTGCCTTTTGCCTGTAGTTTTGCATATAGGCTACACTACATAGTTTTTCCATATCAATTGCTTTCTAACAGACAAGTTTCTTGTTTTGGTTTTCTTTTGTTTTTACAGAGTGCATATGTATCCTCCCTGATAAGGAAATTGTGACTGGTTTATTAGATGACTTGTCCAAATTTCCAAAGTAAATTCACTCACTGAGTCTCTAGAACCTCAGTTTCCTGACTTCTGCTTACATACCGTCTTGCAGAGAAACTGCTCAATAATACTTGGAATCTCAAGTATTACTCCCATATACATCTCAAATACAGAAACATGACTCTACATGCAGCATTTCATAGGTCTCTATCTTCTAGAAACTGCACTGGTGGAGACATATTTTACACCTTGGAAGGGAGAAACAGGGATTAATTCCTGTGTGAATTAAGTACTGATGCTGGTGCCTATCAGATTGTTTCCAAAGCAAGTGCAAAAATGGTATAAAGTCTTTAAAAAAGCATATTATCTTTAAAAAAACATACCATCTTTAAAACAGTGTTTTCTGCACTGTGTGTTTCATGTCATTAATTAATGTCAGATCACACCTTTGCTTTTCCATGGTAAACGGAATTGGATTTTGTAGCTAACAAATACTGAAACTCCAAGTCTTGTCTGCCCCTTTAGACAGTACCAGACAAATTTTCAAAGCTTACCTCCTTCAGCATGAGAGTTCTAGGCTCTGTCTTCAATTTGTAAAACTGAAATAAGGCTTTTTCACTTTGCAGAAGCATTGTGAAAATTTACTCCATAATGCTTGCAAAGCACAAGTACCATGAAAAAGACCAGCATGTAATCAGTCAAATAGATGTACGATTCTTCAGCTTACACAATGTATAGCTCTTTCCAATTAGAATTTATACACATTTCACAAGTTAGAAGAAATTAAGATTTCCAGTTTTGGCAAACAAATATTGCCTGCTCTCCTGTTTTTTAAAATTCACTAGGTAACCGTAGTTTAGTTGTATGCTCAGGTCAGATTATTTCTCAGCATACAATGACCTTCTATTCTTCAAAAATGTCTTAATAATATCTATCATGATATTCTTTCCCTCTTCTATGAAAAGTTGTGACTTTAAAACTTTCATGTTAGAGTCTCTTGTATGCCTTTTAATTTTTTACTACTTTGACCTTTCCTTTATAACTATTATTATTATTATTATTATATGTTGATGGTAGCTGTCTGAACTCAAACTAAATACCACAAGATAGATATGAGAAGGAAAGGCAAAAGTGACAAAGTCATTAACTTCTTTAGGCAATATTAGAGGAAAGGGGACTCGAAGGAGGAGTCCTGCATACTAATAATCATGTCTGTGTGACATGATAATTAGTCATATGAAGAGCACTTAATAGGATTACATCTCTGACTTTTGAAATACAAAACAGCAATAAAAGTCATCCCAAGATGACTGTGTGATTTTAATGTAAATCTGAATAAGGTGTCCAATATTTGACCTGAAGGTAATAAAAGAATTTAGCTAAGAGTATAGTAATCCTCTGCAATGCATATAAGAAAGTGGAGTGGAAGAACATTTTGCAACTGAAAGCTTAGTAGGTAAATAGTAGCTGATGGAAGCTGCTCGAAGAACAGTCCAGTTGATGCCAAAGGCATCTTCTGGTGGAAAATGCTTGTTACTGTATTTGTCATGCATTTGAAGTAAAGCAATATGAATGTGCAGTGTTTGCATTTCTGCTTATGCCTTATCTTTTGCATCACCTGACTACATTATACAAACAAACTGGGAATAGAGCCTAAAGGCATTGGAAGCTCTTGTTGCTCTCTCCAAGCCTTGATGGATAAGTTTCTGAAATATAGAAGTTTATAAAATGAATTTTGGTTTATACAATGGCTGAAGAGGTTTCACCACCTTTCAGCAGATGATGAAATAGGGGTCTTTATTTGTGCATAAGAGAAACAGAAAACTAAGGACTTCTCTTAAATCATTAAGAGTCATATAAGCCTCTCTTTGGGAGAAAAGAGATGTTGAAATTTAAATCAAAATGTAACTGTAACTTCATTATTTCAAAGAGGGCCAAAAGCTCATTTGACTGTATAACTGGAGGTACTAAACTGTAGATGGGACCACATGTATCCATTACTATAAAACAGCCTATGCACTATAAAAAGCAGAAAGATCTGATCCTTAGGTGTAGATCAAGCAAATTAGTTATATTAAAGATATTTAATCTGGTAGCTTTAAGTTTGACCAGAACCCTGCTATTTGCTTAAAGTGAAAGAAATGAAATATTGCTTAAAATATTCAGGGCAGCAGCACATATCTCAAGAGATAAGACTCACTGTTCATTTAATTAAGAGACCAAAAAGCAAGCTTCAAGTGTTGTTTACAGGTTCTTGACATATTCACTAATGAATCATAGGATGCTGTAAAGGTTATTTTGCCTGTTACAAAAGAAGTGCACAATAATTGTTTTTTAATCAACTTATTTTCTTCTCTGTGTTATTCTATTTATGACAGATCAATGTGCTTGAAATGGGAAACAAAGATACTTTCTTTACTGTTAGCTAGACAGCTTCGTATGTGAGATACAGTGGTATGTTATTGTTGTACATTAAGGAGTTAAGCATGCTACCAGCAAAATTTTTACTACTCTTTATTTTCCAGAACACTTAATTTATTTTTAGGAATATCAGGAATGTTTGGTGCCACTGCCAGCACATCAGATAATGAAGGATTTCTAGAATCCAATACATTCTTTGCTTTATTACAATCAGTCTTTACTCTTTTTGCGTGCATATTTACCAACTGGATTGGTAATATTTTTTTTGTTTATTTCTTTTTCTGTTAAGATCTTTCTCATGTACTTACATACACTCTTTCTTCAGTATATATTTATTGCATTAAACAATCTCTCAGCCAAAACAAAACAAGAAACAACTCTTCTTTGACAATGAAGTGATTTCAGGAGAGATAGATGGATATGATAATGCATCCTGACTCTGAGATAAGGGGTACTAGACAATCTATAATAACATCTGTATTAGCATCATGCCAGATTTTTCAGTAATAGCTCTAAATACAACATGCCTTATATAATAATGTGTTCCTCATCTTCTCCTGTCTTCTAAAGAAGAGGTATCAGCTTACTTCAGCTGTGGCTTGCTACAGAAGGACAAATTTTTCAGATACAGTGTTTATAGTCCTTGTTTTTTATGTATAGTGCTGTCTAGATTAGATAGACAACACTGGAGAGCTATTGACTTAGTCCTAAGAGCAAAGAATCTAAATGAACAAAAATATCAAAATTTTTGTATTTTTCTGATTGAAACTTCTTTGTTGTTTCTCCCTTATTAAAGAGTGAGGAGAAAGCTAATTTTATAATAAATCATGATTAAATTAACATTTATTATTCATCTTAAAAATAAAATAAATTTAAAAAAAATCTTGTCTTTCTTCTTGTCACTAGAAATTAAAGGTTGAGATTTTTCCTTAAAAAAAATGACTGACCATGCTGTGCATTGAAAGGAGAAATAGCAATCTGAGCTATATACACTCGGAGGAAAGGAAGAAAAGCTAACATTCTAAACCTACTTCAAGGATGACTGTGAATAGCAAATTAGATACAGCTCACAGTAAAGTGTGTATGGAAAAAAGGCCATACCTCTCCCTGCTGAGGTCCTTAGATACTTTCCATGTCTGCTTCAGCTTCCCTGCATTTTGTGCATGGATACAGCTTTATCAGTCTCCAGCAGTCACCAAGGGTACAGGGGAAAAAAAAAAAAAAAATTGAGAAAATTGCATTTCCCTCACCAGCAGGTGATTTCCCTCTGGTAAGAGATTTTCTGAGGACCTTAAATTTGACTATTTAATTTCCAGACATGTTCTAAAAGTTATGTATGGTTTTGGAGCAGACTGTCTTCAAGTCAGACACTCATTCTGATACATTTGTGTCTGGCTGTGATCTGAAAGATTCAGCTACAGTCAAAATTAATGCATTATATCCTCCTCACCTACCCCATAGCCTCTTCCACCATCTGTAAGCTTGTCTAAATTAGGAGCTTTACCACAGCTGCAAGCCCCTCTATTCCCTCCAATGGAGACAGAGTGGTGAAGAGCTCCTTCCACAAGCCAAAAAAAGTCAATTAAGACTGAAAAAGAACTGGCTTAAAAGCCAAGAGACCACTTCTCTTTTAAGGTTATGTGCCTCTGACAACAAGGAACAGAAATACTCCTATCATTTTTCTGTGTGTTTCAGATGATGAATTCTTGATAAAGAGGGAATGCACTGAGGAATGAGCTAAAATAGCACAGATTTGGTAACTTAGTGTCTGCAAGTCTCCCAAAATATTCTGTGTAAATTAAGCTGTTGTTTTCTACTCCCTTGCAACATGCACTCATCAATCTGGACCAAATTACTTTTGCTTATGGACAAAAAAGTGAATGTACAGCTTTTGTCAAAACTCTTCAACCACATATGTTCCAGATTGCCTTAGGAGCAGTGAAAGGGCTTGAGGACCTGCTTTCTGCAGAGTCCTGAGAAACAAGAAAAAATAAAAACAAATCATAAACTTATTTTTATTTCTCTGTTATTCTAATCCCATTGTTCATTGTTTATAAATAACTGTGATCACATCTGAGATACTTGACTTCAATATTAAATTTTGCTCCTAACTGAAAGGAAGTACGGATCTCAAAGTACTGGTTACATTTAAAGATCAAAACCAACTGCTGTCTGAATGAAAAACAAAGGTTTTATGAAACAAACAAACCAACCCCAGATTATTCTTGTAGATCCTACTCTTTCACACAGGTACATTTTCATTACCTTTTGGGTAATCCTGCCTATGACTTCTGAATCTTTCCCTCTCTACTTTTCACAAATAATTAGAAGCAAATGTGTTCTTGAATCTTACAGTGAGTGGACAGAAAAGCAGAATAAGCCAAATAGAGGATGAGTACCTTATTTGCCATATAATATATTTTCATAGAATCATAGAATTGTCAGGATTGGAGGGGACCTTAAAGATCATCTAGTTCCAACTCCCCTGCCATGGTCAGGGACACCTCCCACCAGATCAGGTTGCTCAAAGCCTTAAAAACTTCCATGGATGGGGCTTCCAACACCTCTCTGGGCAACCTGTTCCAGTGTCTCACCACCCTCATGGTAAAGAACTTCTTCCTAATTTCTAGTCTGAATCTACCTCCCTCTAGTTTTGATCCATTCCCTCTAGTCCTGACACTACCCAACATCCTAGAAAGTCCATCACCAGCTTTCTTGTAGGCCCTTTTAAGATACTGGAAGGCCACAATAAGGTCTCCCCAGAGCCTTCTCGTTTCCAGACTGAACAATCCCAACTCTCTCAGTCTGTCTTCACAGGAGATGGCATCCCTACCCTTCAGTGTGTCAGCCACTCCACACAGCTGGGTGTCATCAGCAAACTTGTGGACAGTGCACTCCATGCCACTGCCCACGTCTCCAACAAAGATCATAGAATCATAGAATAGTTTTGGCCTGAAGAGACCTTCAAGGTCATCAAGTCCAACCTTATTCCTAGTCATATCAAAAAACACTAAACTATCTCCCTAAGCATACCATCTAACTGACTCTTAAACACTTCCAGGGATGGTGACTCCACCACCTCCCTAGGAAGGCCATTCCAATGCCTGACAACCTTTTCTGGAAAGAAATGCTGCCTAATATCGAGCCTGAACCTCCCCTGGTTCAACTTCAGGCCATTTCCTCTTGTTCTGTCACTTGTTATCAGGGAGAACAGGCCAACTCCCACTTCTCTACAACTTCCCTTCAGATAGTTGTAGAGGGCAAAAAGATCTCCCCTCAGCCTTCTTTCCTCAAGGCTAAACAGCCCCAGATCCCTCAGCCTTTCCTTATAAAAGACATGCTCCAAACCCTTTACTAACTTGGTAGCCCACCTCTGTACCCTGTCCAGCACCTCTTGTAGAGAATGGCCCAAAACTGGACACTGTATTGAAGGTGAGGTCTCACCAAAGCCTAGTACAGAGTAATGATCACCTTCCTGTTCCTTCTGACCACACTGTTCCTGATACAGGCCAAGATGCCATCGGCCTTCTTGGCCACCTGGGCACACTGCTGGCTTATGGTCAGGCGGCTGTCAATCAACACCCCCAGGTCCTTCTCTGCATGGCAGCTCTCCAGACACTCCTGCCCAAGCCTGTAGAGCAGATGGGGGTTGTTGTGGCCCAAGCGCAGGACCCACCATTTGGCCTTGTTGAAACTCATGGAATTGGCCTTGGCCCACCGATCCAGCCTAGCTAGATCCCTCTGTAGAGCTTCCCTACCCTCAAGTAGATTGACACTTCCACCCAGATTGGTGTTATCTGTAAATATACCAAGGGTGCACTCAATCCCCTCATCCAAATCATTGATGAAGGTGTTAAACAGGAGTGGCCCCAGTACTGAGCCCTGGGGGACACCACTCGTGACTGGCAGTCACCTGGATTTACCTCCATTGACCACAACTCTTTGGACTTGTCCATCTAACCAGTTTTTTACCCGGGAAAGTGTATGCCCATCCAAGCCAAGAGCAGTCAATTTCTCTAATAGAATTCTGTGGGAAATGGTGTCAAATGCCTTACTAAAGTCAAGATAGACAACATCCACAGCCTTGCCTTCATCCAGCAAGTGGGTCACTCTGTCATAGAAGATCAGGTTTGTTAAACAGGACCTGCCCTTTGTAAACCCATTCTGACTGGGCCTGATCGCCTGGTTGTCCTTCATGTACTTCATAATAGAACCCAGGATGATCTGCTCCATGAGCTTCTCTGGTACTGAAGTCAAACTGATAGGCCTGTAGTTCCCCGGATCATCCTTCTGTCACTTCTTATATATGGGTGTTATGCTGGCTGACCTCCAATTTGCTGGTACCTCCCCAGTCAGCCAGGGCTGCTGATAAATGATGGACAGTGGCCTGGTGAGCACCCCTGCCAGTTCTCTCAGCACTCTAGGATGTAACCCATCTGGCCCCATAGATTTATTCACATTGATGTTGAGGAGCATGTCATGGACCATCTCCTCCTGAATTGTAGGAGGGGCATTGTGTTCCTGGCCCCTGTCTCTTGGCTTGGGGGAGTGACTTTCCCCAGTGCAAGTGTTTCCATTACTATAGACTGAGGCAAAGAGACATTAAGCATCTCAGCCTTCTCCTTGTCTTTTATTACCATATTTCCTTCTGAATCTAGTAGGGGATAGAGGCCCTCCCTAGCTTTTCTTTATTATTAAGGTATTTATAAAAATTTGTCTTGTTGCTCTTTACTTCTAAAGCCAGATTAACTTCTAGTTCAGCTTTCAACCTTGTAATTATTTCTCTGCATGTCCTGACAACATTCTTATGCTTGTTATGAGTCATCTGCCTCTTCTTCCAGAGACCATAAACCCTCCTTTTTTCCCTGATTTTAACCCAAACCTCCCTATTCAGCCAGGCCAGTCTTCTTTGCTGATGGCTTGTCTTACGGCACATGGGGATGGCCTGCTCCTGGGCCTTCAGGATCTCCTTCATAAAAAATGTCCAGCCTGCCTGGACTCCTACATCCCTCAAAAATGACTCTCGAGGAACTCTGTCAAGTAACCTTTGAAAAAAGTCAAAGTCTGACCTTCAAAAGTCCAGAGTGTCAGTATTGCTGCCGCCCCTCCTAACATCTCTAAGAACAGAGAACTTAATAATTTCATGGTCACAATGTTAAACAAAACTGGTTCCACTACTGATCCTTGAGGGACTCCAATTGTCACTGGCCTCCACTTGGACATTGACAGACACTCTTTGGGTATGGCCATTAAGTCAGCTCTTTATCCACTGAATTGTCCGTCCATCAAACCTATATTTTCTTATCTTGGAGACTTTGCTCAGGTCCAGGCAAATGACTCTTCCCTTGTCTATTAATGTTGTGACCTTCTCATAGAAGGCCACCAGGTTTGTCAGGCATTTTAATATCTTTTTCATGTTTTTCATGACCACTGTATATGTATATGTGAAACAGCAGTTTGAATATTACACGGGACTTTATAAATAGGAAGTTATCACTCTCACAGCAGACTTGGATATTTCTCTAACCATTCACATAAAAAAAAATCAGTCCTCCACCTGGATTTCAAATGAAAACCTAAATGAAGCCATTATGGTTTTCTGAGCCCCAAAAGAGTAAATAAGCTTACTTTGCAAGCTAATATAAAGTCTGTAATTTAAGTACCTTGTCAAATGGGTGAAGCATGCTTTGAATTCTTCCATGGTATGCTTATTATCCATAGTAGAGTTCTCAGAATGGTAACAGAGAGATGTAGTATACTAGCAGTTCTCTTATGGTATTAGTAGTTCAAACATGCTTTGGAAATGTAGAGCTAATCAGGTGAATCTTCACTTGAAAGAATAATAATCTTTATTTATTTGCTCTTTTAAACCAGAATATAATTTTCACAATTATTTGAAAGCTAAAAAACAATTCTTCTATTAAGAACAAAAGTCAGAAAAATACGAAGAATACTGACAGTATATCTATGGCGATCACATGGAAACCAACTAAGCAAACCTTTGCTTTCTAAATGAAATTTTCATCAATTAACTTTAAGTGACATTGTTTTTCTTCTGCCAAAGTCTTCTCCATACTTTAGAATCCAAAGAAAGGTAGAGGAAAAATATAGAGAAAATTATAAAGAAGATGTCTGAAATAATGTAAGTAATCAACATTGTTCTAGAGATTCATATATAGAGGATTTTATTTTTACTCTCAACGTTAAGAATTCCACTAACATGTAACTACTAAAAAAATGTACTGTCCAAAACTCAGGAAAATATAGCAGTATCTAGCTGTGAGTATTCTTTTACTGAATAGTTAAATAATCTGATCTCACTTATCCAGAAGGTTTCTGGATTTCCCAGCAACTTCAGATTTCCCAGCAACATCAGAAATGGAAATGAAAAGGTTTGTGATTTCCTGTCATCAAATGACATTTGTTATGCTCTGTAGTGGCAGCAAGCAGCAGTTCCTCTGCCTCACAGTTAATGCAACACATTCTTTATTTTGCAAACATTGATTTGATAGTAGAGGTTACTTCACATGGAGGGAACATACGTGAAGAAAATATTCCCAGGGTGCTAGAGGCTTCTAGCTGTTGTTCATCCCTCCAGATGTAAATGGGCCCAGACATCCATATATTCAGAGAATGGGAACTATGAAGCTTGCTATTCAAAAAGCATTTTTTTACATTTATGTGGCATATATTTCCCATATTAATTTTTCACTTTTTCTAAGATGGATCATCAGGGTACCTTCCTTTAAAAAGAAACATTAATGCAATATTATGTACAATCTTAGACAGCTGGTACTGAGTAATTTCAACAGTTTTAGAGAAACAGAGAGGAATGTTTTTAAATTAACATGTTGATTTTTAAATTAACATGTTGAAAACTATTGTTTCCTGAAAACTTTTATGTTTTGTTTGGAATTTTTTTCAGTGCCAACCATACTACCATGTGCTCATAATAGTTGAGTCTATTTGGATTTAGTGAGGTTATAATATCTTGCTTTTCTTCTGCAGTCTTCAAAACTATGAAACTTGTTTAGAATTTGATACCTATTCTGTTCTTTAGTTGCCTAGCAGGAAAAAACGTATTCTGTTTTATATTCTTATTCCCAATCTAGGTATGAATTCTTTATTATAGAAATATTTATTAGAATTCAATCTCCTTGCTTAACGTTTTGTAACTTCCTGGCTTCACAAGATTCACTCTAGTCTGAATCTTACATCCTTTTATACTGTCATGCTGCTCTTGGCATGCAAAAGAGAGGAACAACTTATCAATCATTTGTAACTAGTCCAGGTGTATATGAATGTTATAGATATCATTTCTAACGATCTAGTTTGTCCTGCAAAAAATTTGGAGTTTGAGATCATCTTTTACAAAAACTTATGCTATATTCCTTTCTGGTTTCAACTAGGCAAGAGAGATCTGTTGCTTTGACTTTGGAAATGGAAATAGCATTTGAAACTAATATCCTTACTACTTTTGATTGAAGCTTTGCCACTCAGTGGTGTGGGAGTAGAATTAGGCCTGCTGTATGTTAACAGTTCTTGTACTTTGCGATGTTTAATTAAAGTAACAAAGAGCTTGTTTATTACCAGAACACTGAACCCAAGGTATAGCTTCAGAACAAAATAGCTTAGTGTATGTGTTTGCATAGCTTTATTCAGTGGCATGATTCAGTTTCCTTTAGACTGGACATAAGAATAAATTAAACAAAATTACAGACATTTTGGTCCTTAATTACTATTTCTATGCAGGGGTTTGTCATTGCTTAAGTCATATGAAAGTTAAAGCAGGTCATTTTTCTTCAGTGTCTCTACTCAGGCAAGGCTTAAATTACTGTTTTTGGCAAGCATGTTATCACATGATAAAACTCATGTTGTGATTAGGGTGGATGTAGGCATTTATCTTCTGCTGACAGCTTCAAACAAAAGGAAGATAAGTGAAGCTATTGTAATTGTAAAATGACCTTTCTGCTTTAGGGACATTGACAGCTATCCTCTTACTTCTTCTATACAGTATGTTTGCCATCATGATAATTAGGTTTTTGTTAGCTTATTGTTGGCTTTTAAACTGAAAGTGCTCTCTCTCAAAATGTTTGTAGATTTCATCTGGTTTTCTCAAGATAACATTTGCTGTGTACTTGACAAAATGTCAGCAAATATTAGTACATGTTTTCTTAAAAGGACTCTTGCTTTTTTCATGTTCATATCAAACCATAATTTTACTGACCAGAAAAGAATATGCTTTTTCTTTTTCAATTTTAAAAAACATTTTCTTCATATATATCCCTCTAGGATCCTTATGGTTAGAATGCAGAAGAGTGGACCAACTGCAAAGATTCATGTATAAAATAAGAAAGCATAAAATTATCTTTTGAATGCAAGAAAATTAATCTGTATTTACAACTCATTTTTCACAAACTGCTTAATAACTCAGGCAGCTATAGGATAGAAGCATTTATTTAATGATTTTTAAAATAAAGTTTATCTTAGCGTAAGCCCACGGTGGCAGCTGTTATTCATTTTGACAATGACAAAGTCCTTAAAGGGCAAGACAGTAAAGAGTAGACTTGAATTTGATTTGTCAATGAAACAGGTAACTAGGAAAGCCCTATTACATTTTTTATGTTCAAGTAGACATGCATAAATTTGTCTTTCTGCCTGCTACTCACACTTTAGATGGGATTCCTGGCAAGATGCTGGCGTTGGGCCTAGTAGTGGCCTGACCATCTTCTTGGTCAGTACCACTGAATAAGTGCAAGGATTATACTGATTTACTGGCTTTGCAAACCATCAGAAATTTAACATCCTTTCATCAGGGGAAGAAGGAAATTTGACTGAACAGTTTGGGTTAAGTCATAAACTAGTTGTTAATGTAACTCCTCTTTGACAATGTCATCCTGTGGTAGTCAAGTTGATTCACTGCTGCCCAGAAATAGACCTCAGCAAATAATTTACAGGGCTTCTCCTTCAGCTTCTGCAATATTTGTGACTAGCCTGCTGTTTCCCAGCATGAACATATTATTTGTGTGTTTGACAACTAGCTTGCAAGTAACTGATATTTAGATTGTTCATGTATATATATGCATGATGACAACTTGTTAATAAACAGAAAAATCCCATGCTGTAGAAGAAATGCTATAGCAAATGAGGTGATACTTTGACCATAAATTTTTCCTTCCTTGTATTGTGAGATCACTACTACTTCAACACTAGCACTACAATTTATGAATGTACATTTATGATTTAATATTAGACCATTTTAATCTCTTTACAGAGAGATTCCCTCCTATTCTGATGTGGGTAATGTGAATTTAAGAGCAAAATATTTTGAAAGGCACAGATGCCTGACTCAAGATACATTGAGCTTCAGATAAGGAACTTAGAGGTGAGGTAAAGTAAGCCCTGATACATTTGTACTTTGACTTTTATCTTTACATACTGTGTATATGATGGAATTCATGCTAGAATATAAAAAGACTATTTTAAGAAAACACTCTAAAAATGTATCTTTAAGAAAACATTCCTGAAGCTGTTCCAACAATTTCTAGATTTCCAAATCAGTTTCAGATATGGAAACACAGCTGTCTGTTTAGTACAATGTATTATATCATATAGCTTACATTCTACAGTTTATGACAAAGAAAATATCCTATATGCTATTATGGCACTGACAGTAAAATTCACAGAAAAAAAACTCTTTCCTTATTTCTTCATTAACTGTCCTTATTTCTATCTGATATGCCATAGAAGAACTGTTGCTTACAACAATCTCCCTTTTATAAATCCCAGCAACAAAAGCCACTCATTTTCTTAATAATTGTCAATCATTGATTCTTTGCATCAACATGTAGCCTTACCTTCCTTGTAAACATTTAAACATCAAAGTTTTTAATTTCTTCCGTAATTTTATTACATTTCGTATACTTTGAGCATGATTGATGTCTTCTGTTCTGAAAAGATCGTCAGTAAAATTTGAGAGTAGGTTACTCTTAGGCTACTGTAGAGGTAGAAAGGAGATTACTGGATTTATCATGAGAATATCATGTGCCAGTAACAATAGCCTTAATGTTTGAAAAGGAGCATGTGTCAGTAAACCCTCCACCCAAAAGCAACAGCCTGTTCATGTAGATGGAGCCTATCAGAGCTACTGAAAGAACTCAGGTCACATGAATTCACAGGTCACATTGTCAGCTGCTGTTACTTAATTTGCCTTAAGAGCTGTCTTCTGTCAGTGAGAGTGCTTGCCAAGGAACGGAAGAAGCAGAAAATTAAAGAAAAAAGATTCTTTTACTTTACCTAAAGAGGTCTCTACAATTGTAATTCTGAATGGCATTCTGCAACTGTGGAGAGCCACAGAGGTGGATCATTTTTTATAGTGATGTTCAGGCTTTTGATATACATTAGTTAATTTTTATTATTTGAATCATCATCACAGGCTTTGATATTATTGGAGGCAGACAGAAAAATATAGTTGTGCATAAAATCTTTATGGACAGCAGACCATGTAGAGTAAATTTCATGAAATAATATACACCTTATCTGGAAATATTGACAATCAGTCAAAATTCTTTTATTATTTGTTCTTTCAAATGTAGTAAAGGAAAATAAAAATATGCCCATTTGTTTCTATATATGAGGGGAAGATTAGTCAGACAGAAGATAGATCATATTATTGGCAAACATAGTAATATGCAGTTTGAGGTCTCCAGATACACCTGTGATATTTTAAAGTTTATTTTTCCACTTAAAAGAAACCCAAAACAAGAAATGTGGATTATTTTTTTTTTCTTTGATCCTGTAATGTTGAGACATATGCCAAGGGACACAGACAAACTCATAAAACTTATATCTGGATCTGGATGCATACTTCTTCAAAGAATGTAAGGATCTAACACTGGAAGTTAGGTCCAACTGTTGCTTCAGTTTCATATGCCTATTTTAATTACCTGCCTTTTATGAAGAGCAGAGAGGTTTAATTTAGCCTTGTACTGTCAATATATCATGTTCTGTAGTCAAAATTTAAGTAGTTTAGGCATAATATGATAAAAAACTATTGCATGTACTGTGACGTTAACACTTGTTACATGCATTTGTTTGAATTTGTTTAAATTACTCATTACTTAGGGTAACTCCTCTGTTCTTATGGTAGCAAAAAGTGAGTGAGGAAATAAAATAGAGAAATATCAGATGCCTAAAAGTCTCATCCAACTTCTCTTTAAATCTGTACTTAGGATCTGTCAATGCCAAAAGCTATGATATAATGTGTAACAGGAACACGGAATTATCCATGCAGAAAACCTAAGAAATGGAGTAGAAAGGTCTTTTAGAGTAGTTACTTATTCTAGATAGAAGTCTCTATAAAATGTTTTCCCTGATGCCAGTAATTTTAACAAAAGCAAAAGGATAGCAAATTGGTCTTTATAGATGACAATGTGGTGACTGAAATGAGTGATGTTCCTACACATATAAAGCAGTGAGAGACTTTCCTTTATCTTTAATGGTATATAAATCAATCAGTCTTGCAGAGCCAGAGCCAGATTATTTTTTTTTCTCATGATTAGAGGGTCCTTTATATATAAAGAGATTCCTGTAAAAATAAAAGACATTTGTCTAACATCTTAGCACAGCCACGAGGAATATTGCTGTGTCACCTGCTGTGATATATTTAAACAATAAAATTGATATTTGTCATTCTCAGTTAATAAAAATACCCCTTCAAGAATGTAAACCTGAAAACAAACTCAATATATTAACTTCTAAATTACTGTCTGGAGACTTCACTTTACAGTTGTGGGAGGAGTTCAACAAAACATTTCCACAGAGCTGGTTTTTTTTCTTGGAGAGGCATCAGATTTGGTGATATCCAAGCATTCCACAAGATCACTATAGGTTGCCTGATGTAGTGAAATAGCTTCTAATAATATTCAACGTTAAGAAATTGAATCTATAGGGAAATGGTCTAGATTTTTCTTGCTCAGAGTCATCTTTGTAAAAAAACTCTGAAAATGGAAACCATTTTTCTTTTGAGGAAAATTCTTCTGATGCAATTTTAAAAATTATTATTACATTGAAAGAAAAAGCCTTTTTAGTCCCAGTAGAAAACTGAGATTATATGGTGCATTCACTGCAAGAACTGTTTCCCTGAAGGTTTTAATTCCAGGAACAGACATTCAGTTTTGATGGGCGAGGTGATAAGAACAAGAGGGGAAGCATCTATCAGTATAAGTGAGCAACTTGTCATTTAAAAAAATAAATTTAAGAAATGTAAACAGATAACTATGTCCCACAAAGGACACAGCAAACCATGCTCAGTGAAACTTATTAGAGAAATATCTGCCAGAACTAGAAGCATCTATATTCAGAATCATAAAAATATTTTTGTACAAACAGCAGAAAGAAGAGGAAATTTCAGGGATGGACTCTGAAAAGTACACTGCTTTTTGGCAGTAAAAACAGAGCTTAGCTCAAATCTATTTTCAGATGGAAGCAGTTCTTGAATTTTTCACATAGTTGGCTCTGGAGCTTCAGCCTCTTTTTCAGATGCAAAATGACAAGGTAATAGTATTTGGACTTTATGTCTGTGAACTATGATACTGCAACAGATTCTTATGCTTATTTTGAATCTTTTCTTGCAGATCTTCCAAAGATGTGCTTAGGATCCTGAAGCAAGTATTATACAATTCTCTACAGTTTTGTCCTTATTACTTTCTGGTTTACTTTGGTTTATCAGTTGTCCTGGTTTGAGTGAAAACAGAACTAATTCTGTTCAGTAATTTTACTTTTCAGCTTGGTTCTTCTAACTAACTGCACTTTCTGAAGTTAGCAGCCTGCTCTCACAGACAGTGTCTGCTTCTATCGGTGATAACACCTTATGTTTAGAGTTACTACCAAGGATTGGTATGCAGTCCAAGGACACTGCTGGGTCCTGTGTACCACGCTGGGGGGTGCAGAGGGGAAAAGGCTGCACCTTCAGGGAGGAGCGGACAGGACGGGTGACTCTAAACTGACCAGCGAGGTATTCCATCCCATATACGCCATATTTGGTCTAGAGCTGAGGGACCCGAAGGGTCTCTGGGCTCTTCTCTCCCCTCTTGGACTGCTTTGCCAGCTTTTGCTTGGCTTGGCTCGGGTCCTCTCTCGGTTCCTTCCTCGGAGCACCCAAGGAGGACTGCCTTCGATCCGATCTGCGTGTTCCTGAACCCGGTACCAGAATCCAGCTCCCGAACACATCTCCCATCTGCTGCGGGGCCCAGTCTGGGACTCCCCCAGAGCCTGCACATCAGTGGTGACGGTGATGTAATTACCATCAGGGGGGTTGGGTTCCATACTGGTTTTGTATATTTTGTATATATTCTATTTTTATAATTATTATTTTCCTTTTCATTAAAGCTGTTCTAGTTTCCTTTTCTAATTGCTAAGTCTCTCTCCCTTATTCCCTTTCTCTTCCCCCTTGGGGAGGGAGGGGGGTTAACAGAGAGCGTCTGTTATAGGTTTAAGGGGCTGCCCTGACCCTAAACCACGACATCAGTCCTCTTAATGTTCTTTACTTTCCAGTGATAGTGTCTAGAGACTGTCTGGCAGTATCAATGGGTTAAAGATGTGGTAGGTAATTCTGTGCAGACCTGTAGTTTGGCTTTCCATATTTACTTTTAATTCCCATAGTTCCTGGTGCAAGACTGAATTTTTCTTTTAATGTATACACTTTCTTAAGTACTAGATGTAGTCAGATTATCTTCTTTACTGTTGTGCTAGCTGATAAGGTGTAGTAGTGATATTAAAATAATACATTTCTGCCTCGGACAATATTTTCTTTTTCATTGGCTTGTTCACTTAGAGACTTTTATATCTCTTCTATAGGGATTAGTTTTAACTCTGAAGATTTACTTATATGGTGCTGTAAGAGAACAGAAGGTCAAAGAGAAGAAAGAGGAGGAATTCACAAGAAAACTAGAAAAACTAGCTATAAGGGTTTGTGGACACTCTGTGTAAAGATGTGCTCCCCCTGTAATACACAGGGTGATTTCTTTCCTAAATATTTCTTTCATTTTACTATTGTACCTTTGCCCTGACCCAAACTTTAATCTCCTTTTCTCCAAAGAGTCCATTACTTAATCTTCTCATTTCTCCATTAATCTTTTGGCTCCAGCAATATCCAATACTGCCAGGAATTTAAACCATTTCCTGTCTTGACTATGATTCTTATCCATGTTGGCAGGTATAAAATATAGCCTTTTGCAGTCTATATAAAGATGGGAAGTGTAATGATGTTTGAACAACAGAGTAATCTGGAGCTTGAACTTTGTGAATATAGATTTTAACACAACACTTCTCTTTTTTCCCAGGTAAAGACAAATGAGTACAGCAGATTGGGCATCCTCAGTTACTCACCACAATGTCTGCTCTTACAACCAAAAGATATGCACGTGTTCATGACAAGGTGACACTATAATCTCAATTCAACTATATACTAAGGTCTAGATTGTGTCTTGAAAAACAGGAAGGAGAAATACAGCAAAAAAATTTCCTTAAGGAACAAAGTTAGGTTTGTTTCTAAGAACTTTTAGAACATGGCAGAATGCTGTGGCATTTAAATTCCACCATTGTTTCATTCTGTCTCTTCAGTTTTCTCAAAATAGCTAGAAGATTATACAGTTCCAGTGTCTAAGCAAACCGGGTTAAATATTCAGAAAGGATCAAGAGGTCAGATTCTTCCTCTTATTTGATGCTTTCAGATTGTGTTCCAATAAAATCAATGCACTGAGTACTTTGCTCTCAAATGTATACTGGACTCAGCTTTGGAAAATCTGGTCCCCTAGAAAGTTAGATCTAAGTATTAGGGCATGATACTTGGTGCATAGAGCAAGAGTCTGGCTGCCTCTGTACTGGTGAATTCAAGTACATGCAGAAATGTCTTGAGAATGAATTTGGCCTGTGCTTTTACCTTCCCAATGGATTCCCATGCACACTTTGAAAATTAAAGTACTATCACAGGATAAAATCACAGAAGCATTCATGTTGGAAGGTGTCACAGAGAAAAACTTATTATTTTTGCATAGTTTAAACCAAGAACAAGTTTGAGACAGTTTATTAGTTTAATAATCACATGCAATTAACAAGCAATCAATGAACTATACATGCAGGATGAATTCTATTAATTTAGAAGTTAAGCAGAACACATTTACAAAATGTTAATAAATCCATACAAATTTATAAATATGTCTCTAAAAGTAACTCCAAGGAATTTTAATCACAAACATACACACAGTGTTACTCACAAAATCCTTCCCTAACAGTGTGTGGGTTGCAAGAACCCCCATGCCTTGTCTGCGGCTACAGACTCCCCTACTTGCTTCCAGGTCCTGTGGGAGGTGTGGGTTCTCTCACCTCACGGGGACCTGCCGTGCTCCCTGATGCAGGTAAGTCAGCACCCAGGAGCACCCCAGGAGGTGTGGGTGCCTGCTTGCAGTAGCCTGAACTATTGCCTTCTGGCCAGAAAGTAGGCAGCTTATGGCATCTGAACAGACTGCTCTGTCTGGTCACCGCAGAGGTGTGATGATAATGGGATGACTTCTAGCAGTGTCAAACCAGGTTTTTATTGCTGCTGTGTCTATTCCAGGGTCTCCACCCACATGTTATAACTTGTCATGCTTCCTTTATACTTCTCAAATTGACCCTCTGACTGCAGTCCCTCTGTAACTCTTTTATTCTTGTTATTCTTTTTCCAGCTGATGTGTTTCTTCCCCTTTTAGATGATAAGCTGCGGACTTATAGTTGGCTTTCTATTCAGTGCAATGAGCTGTGGGCAAATGCTCTCTAGCTTTGCATATCCAACCTGGCACACACGTTAAACAGCCTCATGTCCTTATCCTAACAGATGCTGTTATCCAGGCCATTTGGTAAGGGTGGACTGAAAACATCCCACAGAAGAGATCTTGTGCATCCATCTAGTCCCACCTCATGTTCAAAACAGGTTCAACATGAAACCCAGATAAGATTGGTTAGGGTTTTGTCCATTTGGGTCTTGGAAACCTATACACCTGGAGATTATGCAACCTCTTAGGTCAACCAGCTTCTTTTATTGACATGGAGTCTTCCCTGTAATGATTTCAGACATGCACCTCAGGAAAGGCCTTGGGTCTGTCTTAAGAACTTCCTTGTAGGAGTTGAAAAGCTACTGGCAGGTCCCCTCAAAGCCATCTCTTCTTCAGGTCGTACAAGCTCAATTCCTCCATTTTTTCCTCACAGGGCAAAAGTAAAAAGAAGTGATCACTTCCCCATGACATGGCTTCCCAGTAATATAACACAGGATGTTGTTGTCCTTCTTTGCTGCCAGACCACACTTCTGACTCATGTTTTCCCTGCTGTCCACAAGAACAACTAGGCCATTCCTCTTTTCTGATATAGATGGTACTATGCCACTTCAACATCCTCGTTCTCCCACTGCCCTCCAACAGTGTCACAGTAGGCATAACATCTTTACACATCCATCTAATATAATAAGAAGACAACAGAGAGTAGTACATATTTGAGCCACACATCAAGAAAGGGTTTGGTTCCTCCAAATCCTAAAGGAGATATGAAAAAGTCATCCAGTCTGAACATGAGCAGCAATGGGGGGAGCAAGAGAACTTTCAGAAGCTAGAGTGTCCCAAGGAACACCAGCAGTAGTTGTGGGTTGTTGTGCTGGAGTACTGAAAGCTCATCATGGACCACAGACCTAGGTAGGGTGGGGGCAGGCTGTTTTTTAAAAAGAGAAAGGCATGATAACAGTAGATAGTGGCAGAACACGACAGGCATGTTGTACTAGAAAATTATATTTCTGAACAGTCACAAAAGCCTGTGGAATATGTTCTGTGTCAGGATCTATGTCAGCTAAATTTCAGTTTGATTAAGACTTACTTGTTTGGGGAAATAGAAAGTTAAAATCACATGTCTGTTTCATGCCAGTGGCATCAGTGACAGAGGATGTTCCTGAATAACTTTACTGGTGTAAAAGTAGACTGTATGCCTTCTTTTTCCTGCTTCCCTTTCCTGCAGTCACATTGTTCAGTAGCTCAAGACACATGTTTTATCAAACATTCTCTTAAATTGATTGTCAGTGGAGATTAAATTCTAACTTACATGTACAGCAAAACATTGGGATCCAGTGGGAAATTACATTGAAATATAAAATTTTCAAGTGAATTTCTGTTTGAAAATAAGTATAATTTAATATAAATCCTTTTACAATATAAATAATACAACAGTGAGGCTGCTTATTTCCTCAGAATACTTTATTTATATATGTTACCAGCAACCAAGTTCAGTAAACAGAAAATACAGTTTTCTTTCAAATACCGACAGTTCCATGCAAGTCCAGTGATCAAGAATTCCTGAGGGGAAAGAGTTTCTATTCCCTTTGTGTGAAAAAAATGAGAAAAAATATAAGTCATACTCTCCCTAGAGGATGTGTGAATGGGTGATGTATGACTTATATTTGGAGAGGCAGTCTAGCAATCAGAGCTGACGAATAGTGGATTTTCCATTTCACAGGAGAAGCAAAGTTTTGCATTTTATCCCTTTTTGAAATGAAAACTAGAAGTGCAACCACATTTTCCATTTGAAAATTTCCAGGCAGCTCTAACTGCATATGAACTTGTACACTAGAAGGGAGCCAAAAAGGCTCAGTGAAGGAAAATGTCTCTTACTCAAGAGCTCATTTTTTGTCAGCCAGTCTTCTATTCAAAAGGACTAGCTGCTCATTACTGCTCTCCCATGAGGCATGTGTTGCTGTACGTTGCACAGACGATAAGAAACAGTGCTGACTGAGACAACTTTTCTCAGAGACATGACACAGAGGACACACTGTAAGAAATGACATGACTGATCAATTCACTGTGAATGTCACAGAGGTGGCCTTACAGCAAAAAATTAGGATGTTCAGTACAGAGCAGAAGTGAGCAAATTCTCGTTAGCTCTTCTTTCGTCCCTTCACAAAACAAATGTTTGGTGCAACTTTAAAGTGTATTCTGTGGCTATTCCTCCCAGCAGAACCAGAAAGTCTAGAAGACTCCTATCTGGGCTGCCTCCCATTAGATGTCCCTAAGACTCTTGAGCAACATTGCTGTTTACTGAGTTTGGGACTTACTTGCTTAATTGTCATTATTTTGTACAATATTTCCTGTACTAACTATCATGACTGATATTGTCAGAGAAAAGAGCTGGTCAAAAGAAGAAACTGTGATTTGCAAAAACCATTCCAGCTAGTCAGTGAAGATTTTGCAGCTGCTCAGAAGGCTTGACTATATTAAGATGAAATATGTTAGTACACGTACTTTTGTGTAGAGGGAATAGTTTAAATGCATGTAATGTCTCGTTATTTTATGTTAGTGGAAACTTAGTAAGAATGGGACATTAATAAGGCACAGACATAGCTGACGCAACACAAGATAGCACCAAGAAATTCTGAGGTGTTGTAGTCATTTCCAGAGAAGACCTGTTCATACCATCTTTTCAGGACACCCTACCAAGAATCAAAAACCTTCACCTACTCCAGCTGTAGCTTGTAACCTTTTCTGTCATTCTTTGTTATAAGATTCTTTGTTATAAGATCAACCTTTTAGGTACAGTTTGGATGTTAAAGTAGATAATGCAATGTATGGACTGTTTCAGGGGGTAAATGTACCTTCCTTTGAGGATTGATAACAGGAACTAATGCCTGTAAACCAACCAAACAAACAAAACCAGAGTGCTGAAAACAAATGTGAATTTTATGCCTTCCTCCACATTATGATTATAAGTGTCATTGTGCAGATGTTAATCCAGAGCAGGCGATGCCTGTCTCAGACCAGTGAGCCTTGTCATCAGAGGTCAGATAGGAGCTTGCAGCTGAGGAGGGTCAAGCTGGCAAATGAGAAGGAAAAGCTTGCTGAGATCATAATCCTTTCACTCATGTCAAAACAGATTTGATCTATTGTTCAGCCTGTGGAACCTCTATTACCTTTAGAAGCCATTCTGTTTGAAAGCATTCAGAAGCCTATGGATGGGAAGTTTGAAATGAGCACAATGTGAAGGAATTCACCTGTGTCACTTCAAGGAGAGAACAGCCTGTGCCCTACAGTTATGAACATAAAGCACGGACACTGTGAAAGTCGACTGGTTTATGAGTTTTGGTGTTAGAATAATGACAATCAAATGATTTTGAATCATTTTTCTAATTGTTTTAATTTAACCTATAAACAAAGATAATTACCTGCTTTAATTTTGGTCTGAGGAGTAAAGTTCCTATAGTTATTGATGGAAACAGTACTTGTAAATGAGATATAAGCTGCCAAGTGGAACCATAATGCACAGCTGAAAAGCTCTGCTAAGTGAAGCTAGAAATGCAGAAGAAAATTAGAATCCATTGCAGGATGAGTAAAGCCTACATAAGGATTTAAAAGAAGGACAAAATGTTGGGAAGTGTCACCATAGTCTGAAGAGAGATCAAAATCAATGTGGAAGCAACATAGGAAGTAGCTACTAAGGGTGGCCATGCATGAGTTTATGACTTCTGGAAAGATAAATTTTAACTTTGTAAATAGAGATAAAGAAAGGGAGTAGAGGACATGGGAGTTTGGAGACCAATCCATCTACTTTCGACTGAAAGCCAGTAAGGCCTGAGCAGGTTTTTTCATACTCTCTGAAGTCACTGTTATGTTGAGATAATTCTCAGCATTTAGTCAGTATAAACTACTAGTAATTATATAGTGAAAGCAAAAACTGATTACATGCTTTGATAGAAATTGCAAAATATCTAGTTGTACTGGTCATAAAATAAAGGGTCTATGGGCCCTTTCAAAGAATCCAAAGGAATTCTTTGCATTTACAAGAAAACTGGGCACATATGCTGGGTCTCAGACCAGGGCCATAATTCTCAACTGTCTGATCTAAACAAGCTTCTAAATAGAAGAAGAGAGAATAAGAGGTTTTATTTTTTGGTGGGAATGGTCCTACGGGACTTGATTACATAGAAGTTGATGGAGAAACAGAAAAGAACTGAGAGAAGGCAGGATATTACTTTTGCTCTTGTACAATGATTTTGCTGTTTTCAGCTTGTTTGGGGAAGACAAGAAAAAGAAAACAAAGGGTTTGTCAAGAGATTTTTGTTATCAAGAGATTTTGACTGTCACTTCCCAGTTGGGAGAAAATGCTTTTACTCCCCTGCTCTCTTCTTTTACTCTCTCATCCTTTACTCTCCCCATTCCAAAAGAGCCTATATGTAGGATGTCTTGGAAAATTACTAGATTTAGGCAGACACAGAAACTCCTGAAGTCTATGAGAACACAATTAGGGTTTCCAGGTTGAAAAAAAAAAATAGAAAATGTAAAATATGTAGAAAATAATACAAAACTAAAGCAAATGAAAAATAAGGGAAGGATTCACCACTTTAAAAAGCAATAAAAGAAGAGGTAGCTGACTTAAAGATCAAATTTCCTTAAAAATCAAGTGTTTTTTTCAACATCAGTAAGGACAAATAGTCCATCTGAAAACATAATGGAATTTAGAGTCTCACAACAAACTGTTGGAAATTAAATTGGAAAATTCCTTCTGTCTTACTGGTGATAGTTACATATAAGGACCTTTTCAAGATCATAACTATGTGAAAGATGGGATTCTCTGCTTGTGCTGAACAAGAGAGATTTAGATCAACTCTTTGGTGTTGAAAGTTTGGTGCCAGTACACCAGCAGTAAACCCAGGATCATATTATTCAGCATTTCAGTGATCTTGTCATGGTATTCCATGCATCTTACCATAGTTTTGACCTCCTTGTTTAGACTAATCAGGTCAAATGACAGCACATACAGATCAACTTTAACAGATACGGACTTAATTGTAGAAGCCACTCATAAGCCACTAAAGTCTGCAGAGGGTCTTGTAGAAAATAGGAGCTATGGTGTCAGCTTTTCCAAGGGATCTTTAGAAACTGCTGTAGTCAGAGATAATCTTCAGTGGTGGGAAAATTGAGGTAAACCTCAATACAAATGCCTGCGTGCCTTCTTCTACTATGATCCTGCAAAGCTCACATTGGGGTTGTATTGTGTAAGTCAACACATCATCACTAGTATTCAACACAATGGTGTCTTCAGTATCTCAATTAAAAATAACGTGGCTTCCTTGGAAACATTTCCTACAAAATGGATTTATGCTTAAATTTGACTGTCAGTGAATTGGCATAATGTCAGTGGAGGGGCTAACAGAGTTGCATGCACATAGCACAAACCCACTTGTCTGATGGTAACATATTCCTGGTGCTGACTTATATTGAGATATATGGTTTACCTTCTGCAGTTATTAGGATGAAGAAGAATCAGAAAAACCACCAGGCGTTGCATGGCTTCTGTTATGGAAACTTCCATAAACTGCATTGATTACAGACATTGAGAAAGAAAGGAAGCAGCAGAGGAGAGAGAAATTGTATCATCTCAGTTGTTCCACTTGGTGTGGACAGACTGATAACATCTTAGGGTGTGTTGCAAAAAATTCACAGGGCACCTGAGCCATATGACAGATTTCAGACTAAAGTAGACAGCTGCCTACCAGATCTAAAAGAAGTTAACTTCTACCAGTAGCACTCACAGCTTATTTAAGACTCAGCTTGAGAAAATTGACAGTCTTAAGTCCCATCAACTAAATACCTGCAGTATACCAATAAAATCGTGTAATATTTTTTGTGACACTTGTGTTTTCCTAGAATCAGCTCAAGAATTCAATTTCAAATAAGATTAATATAACTGAGCTGCACTTTGTATGGGATGAAATAATGACTCCAAATATTTAACCAGTCTGCAACTGTTGGGAACGTGTAAGTTCAGTCAGGTCTCAAAAAAATGAGCCCTGATCATGACACAGGTTGAGAACTATCAGGAATTCTAATACCTCCTTGAGATGATGCAACAGCTTAACTGAAGAAGGCTTTTTTATACTAATGGCAAAAGTAAAAATGCAGTTATCAGATACCATAGTTTGGTGAAGAAAGGCAAGTGAGCAGCAGTGACAGCCAATTTATTTTGTAAAACATCAGCTTTTCAAAAGTAAGGAAAGGAGACATTAGCATTTAACTATGGGTACAGATATTATTATGGGAAGAAAACTATAGCAAGGGACTAATCTTGAAGAGAAAAATCAGATAATGGTAAAAACATTAAGGAAAAAGGAGCATACTTTCCTCTGCAGAAAGAACCTATGTCATTGCTGACAAACTGTTCTCTTTCATCTGGCGTATATGCCCACTTGAGAAACTGAAGGCAGTTGAAGAGGTAAACTCCATGGTCTCAGCAAGTCTTCTGCATAAAATGAAACATTCCTTTCTACCGCGTTTGTCTTTTTTTTTTTTTTATTATTTTTCTTACAGCAACCTGCCTTGCCACCCTGTGTCTTAAGACTCTGAATTCAGTATGATTTTATATCCATAACAGGGTGCATGGGAAAGTGGCATTTTATTTGTTCAAAGCCCTGACAGCTCACAACACTATATTAATAGGCTAAAATTAATTTGTCTATTTATTGGTCAAGCCCTCTTGGAAAAATCACTCATGCTCTAATAAAGGATATTTCATTTTAAAGTAGTGAACTTTAAAACTACGTAAGGAAATGCAAAATATTCTCTAGGACACACAGAGGTTTAACTCTTTCCTAGTGTAACAATCTCATCCCTACACTGACTTGTAGAACTTTTATGGGCCTGTACTGCAATTCAAATACAGCACAGTCCATACTCATGCTGTGACTTTAGTGGTTAGTAGTGAGAACTCAACAACAGTGGTCTATTTTTTTTCATTGAAATGATAAAGATTGACCTACAGAAACAGTGAGCTTGGACCCCAGACCCAAGAAAATACAATATTTTCGTTGGGACAACAAGGGCAGACTTTGACCTTACATATCAAATTATTGTTTACAGTATATGCAGTAAATTTAGATCTATGCTTGGAACTGTTAATGTTATTAGCACTCTATAGTAAATGTTGCTATGGCAAAAACATTGGTTCCTAGCCCCAAATAAATGACTATTCAAGTTAAGAAGTATCTTCATGTCTTCAAAGCAAGTCAGAAGGTTTATTATTACTTAATAAACAGCAGATTATGCTTGAGATGGTCCAGTGTACTAAACAAAATCAGTACTAATCAATGAAAAATACTACAGATTTTGATGGCTATACTTACATGAATACCAAAGCTGAAAACCACTCCTGAGTTCCCTAGGTTTTACATATTAAAACCATTACACTGGTTCTTTCTCCCAGTCCTGTATTTAGTGAAGGATGGGAGTTAAAACAAAAACATATTCAAACTTAATCCATCTTGAAAAGAAAGAAGATTGTATGGTATTTTTATACTCTATAATTCAGTGTACAGGGAGCCACAGATTCAGAAATATCTACAGAATGGTATTGTTTATGAAAGAATATCTTGTTTTCTTACAGTGTATTCCTTGTTCAAAGACATTTGCTGTAAAGGTGTATGGTACTTTTCATTAAAGGCAGTAAGTTAACACAGGTTATATCAGTCTGAGACAGGAATTTTTTTTAATTTATTTTATTTTATCTTATTGTTGCCAACTCTAAAACCCATTTGTTTTTATAAGAAACATCACAAAAGAATGTCCAACAAACCAATTGTCGAGACTCTAGACATTTAATTATCTATATTTTCCTCTGTACCTCATGATGATAGACTGTCATCCATAAGACGAAGTGTAGAGAAAACTGGGAGATTTTTGATCTGACAAAGATACATTTCTCTTATAGCATCACTTTTATTCTAGAAGAGTATTATCTCATCCTGGAAGACTGACATCATGCTTCTTCTGGTTTCATTCATCAGTTTGCAGCTTTTTCATGGCCTTGGCTTCTGCCTTGTGAAAAACTACTGTATGTCTAATAGGACAACAGAAGTGCAACTTCATCATTTCAATGAACTCCCACAAGAACTCAATAGTATGTCTCTTTTTAACACATAGAAACAAAAATCACACAAGTTCAGATACAAGACAGGGCCCATGAGTATGTGCTACCCTGAGTTCTGTTAAAAGACTGGAGCCCAGAAAAGTCTGTAGGAAAAAGAAGAATTCTGCAGAGAGAAAGGGACACAAATTACGTACTGTGATGGCTGAGGGTAGCTCATGGCTGCTGACAATCAATCAGCACACTGTTTATTCGGAATGTGTGATTAGGGAAGCACAGAAAAAAAAAATGCCTGAACATAATCACTGGCACCTTTCTACACCTCTACCATGTTGTAACTGACAATGTTTTTCCCTGAGTGTACAGAAAGGCTTGACATCAGGATACAACTTTAGTGAGAAAAACTCAACACTCAGCCTGTGGTGGGTTTGCAAAGACTGAACTACAGCTTGCAGGCTTTTCTGGAAACCAAAGCAAACTAAGTCCACCAGAAATTCATGCAAGCTGGCTACAGCAGCACCACAGTATTTACAAAAGGAACTGAAATAAAAACAAGAAACCTAAAGCATTTCTGTTTCTGTAGTAATAGCTTGCCAGTATTGCTCTGAAAAACTTAAGCCAATACAATAAAAGATTCAAGTGATGCATGTTGCAGACTCACTGCTTTTACCATTGAGGGACATTTTTAACTTACTGTTGAAGCTGAAGAATTAACTTTCTAAGAATGCTGAAGTTACAGAGATATTCAAGCTGTTACATCCAAGAATAACTCTGCTTTAAATTTTCAATTACACCTGTGTATCCCTTAAAAAAAAAAAAAAAAGTTAAAAGATCTTATATCTTGTTTACAGAATACCTGTGACATCATATTCGAGATAGATTTTGCTCCTAATGCTGTTGGAAAAGAAGCCTACAAAATTCTTCATTTTTATCCAGAGAACATTTCCATGGTAAAGTCAAGTTTGTAAGCTTATCTTAATTTTTAGAATTCACAAACCACCTAAACCACAAACAGTGGGCAAATATTTAGTCTTTAAGGCTATACTAAGATTGTGTACTATGCAAGGCAAGGGGAGCATTTCTTTCCCATTTTATAGTAGTTAAGTGTGGAAGTGTGTACAGGGGCCCTTTCCTGGATATTGCTACAGTTGCGTTATATTGGATGACTTCTCAGAAGAGATGAGGAGACAGTTTGATAACAGTGAAGAGCCTCGGTTTCCATCTACCTATTCACTCCCACCTATGTGGTGAATCCATGTAGTAAGTATGAAAATGTTAGAATTGACTGCAGTAAGTACAACAGAAATGTGCTCGCTGATCTACTGATAGTGTGTGGACTCTGAACGGCACTTGCAGCAGATTTTTAACTACTTCATCAGAGGTCTACTTTTTCAGGCCAATTTAGTCACAAATCAGCATCCATATATTTTGTTCTGTGCTTGGGCTACAGCTGAAATACATTCAGTTACTTCAAATGGGATACATGCTGTTGCAAGACTTCCTGATCTGGAAGCCAGGAAAATGAAAGAAGCATAGAAGAGTCAGGGCAGAGAAACAAGGTAGGAAAGAAAAATAGTTATTCTGAAGCCTTTTAAATCTGAAAATATGTGAAACTGCTAAGAAAAGATAATGGCAGATTCCCAGCTTCAACACAATGTAAGTTGTTTGAACAAGGAACTCTGTGAGTCAGACACTGTCCAGTCTGCTGTGCCTAGCTGGCCACTTAGGGTGACTAGAGCAAATTTCAGACAGAATTCAGTTCTTGCCTTCTTTTATGTAACTTTTCATTCACTTCTGCCCACACAGGGTGCTATTCAAACAGCAGGGTAAAATACAGATGCATGAATCATGTACAGACTATTCCCAATTAGTAGGGAAATGTGGTAGTCCTTGAAATAGATCTTATCTGCTAGTACAAAGTAGAAATTTAGAATTGAATTTTGCTTAACCATCATGCAAATTTCCCTATGGAAGCAAGAAAGATGACATACACAAGACATATACAATAAAAAATAAAAAGACAGATGAGCCTTATCTTTGTGCCAGACCTGTCTTCACCTAAAGACCTGCCTGGTTAGACAAGCAAGGGCACGAAAGACCTAATACAGCAGTACTAGCACCATAATAGCAGAAATCATGTTGATTGCCCCATGCATCAAGTCACAACATCACCTAAAATTAAGCAAAGATTTTTCAATAGAATAATACTGGACTCAAAATCTTTCTTAGTTTTGAGCTTTCAGATGAATTCTGGAAAAAAAAAAAAAAAAAAAAGCTATTTTTGAGTAGCTCTTCTGTGACTGAAACTTGCTTTGCTAGTTCAGAACAATTTGTCATTAAAAAATAAAACCATGTCACGGGTCATAATGTGTAAGTTCACAGCATAAATGTTGTTTTACAGATCACAAGAGAATTTCAGGGTGATGACCCAAAGAGAGAGTATAATGTCAGTTTGTTCTCTATCTCCTTTGTGAATGGTTGTCACTCAATATTACTCTTTTCTGGTTTTTCCATGTTTATTCAGGTTAAAGAGCAACAACAGTCTAAAAAGATTCATCTTACACAGGCTGTAATAAAATGCTCCAAATGTTGACTGCTACATAAAATCCAGCTGTTTTCATCATATTTTCTCTGAAGACTTGTGGAATAACTGCTCTTGCAGGTCCTTTTTTTCACTGATGCCTTCACAGGGCCAAGGGTTAAGATTGTGCTCTTATGGTAAGAACAAGGTAGATAGAAACAAACTTTCTCCTGTGTCTTCTCACAGACAGTCTCAGGGGAATGCAAGACACTGCTCATAATGTCAAGTCCCTGAACTACATGACAACATACTTCTTTCCTTGACTACATGACAGCATAGTTCTTTCCTTGACTTCACACTTACAAGGTATCATGAATGAGTATCTTGCTCCTTCACAGAACATATGGGGGGGATACAACGAATATTACATCAAGTCAGTTGTTAACACCGTGATTTTAAACTTTTTTTATGTATAAGAATTATTAGACAAAGGAAAATATTTTTACTTTTTATTCAGCCACCCAGGTATAAATCCATTAAATTTCACAGAAACATGTAGTATCTCTCTAAATTTAGACAAAGTATTACTGGAAGGTATGCAGCGATAACCTATCTTCAAAGGAAAATTTAAATGCCTGTTTCTGCCAGGAGTTTGCACCTGACTATAAGAACTGTGAGACTAGTGTCATAAATCAATGTTTCCGAGTATGATTTGTTTCCGATAGTAAATATACATTACAAAAAGTGTTTTCTGAACAGTGTGAGGAAACTTGTCCATGCTTCTAAGAGTTCTAAAGCCATGGATACTGTCCAGAGACTATACCTATGTGCTTTAGGTCCAAATCCTATTACAGGGAGATATTTTTAATTTTACTAATAATTTTATTTTATAATTTTTATATATTTTATTTAATTTTACTAATAATTTTATTTATGTGCAAAATCTAAAGAAAAGGTCTATAGCTGTGACTTGAATTTGGTTGTTTGGTCTTTTTTTTTTTTTTTTTCCCCCCCTCCTATCTCTGTGCCTTACTATGTTTCAAAACTCCAGGGCTGACCTTTTTCCTTTACAGGACATGTTCTCATTTCTTTAATCTTGGGAGCTTCTGTTTTCAATCCTTATGTAATTTTATTGCTTTTTTATTCCCCCCTGCCTTAGAATTCTTACTCTTCTGTCCTGTTTCTTTCATTTCTTCAGGGTCTCTTGTCCTGAAATTTATAATGAATGTTATTTCTAATTATTTTCTTGAAATTTGTAATCACCTATTTGCATTCTTTAGGTTTAATTATGTTTTTCATAATTTGCTTGTTGATGATTTTTATTTTCCCAGGTGATGTCTGACCTGAACAAGGATAACACAAACTTCCTTGGTATCTGCCAGTTTGTATCCAAAAATCAGTTGAAATTTTTCACTAAAAAGTTGTTGGGTTTTGTCTTTGTGATTGTTTTTTTTCCTTCTTTCTTTTTTTTTTTTTTTGTGTTTTTGTTTTGTTTTGTTTTTGTTTGGTTTTTTGGGTGGGGGTTTTTTTCGTTTTTTGGTTTTTTATGGGGAGTGTGTGTGCTGGTTTTTTTGTTTTTTCTTTAACCTTTGCTGTGGCTTGGCAACATATCACTCGGCTTTGTTTTTCTTAAAAATGTATCTTCAGATTCTAGAACTACAACAAAAAGGTCGTCAGGAAGGAAATGGAAGCAGATCTTATAGAAATGTTATAGTGAAGCAAAGAAAGTGGCATGAATGTTACATTTATTTTCAAAAAATCGTTCACTTTTAGAAACAAGTAATTCTTCCTTGATCCTTTATCATTGCTGTATAGTAAACACCTGCTTTCATTTTTTTTTTTTACTGTTTCAAAATAGTTTGCTGAGGTGAAACTTCAGAAGGAACAATCAGTAGTGTTCAGGTAACTCATAGTTCAGTGATTAAGGGTGCCTCCTCTTGCCCTTTCTGTTTGCTTTTGGATTTGCTTTTTCTGATGGGTTTTTATGGTTTGATTTTTTTTTTTTCCCCTTCTTCCTTTCTTGTCCTATTTAATTTAAAATATGAATGTCACTGAGGAATGTAAGTGAGCACAAAAGAAGAGGTCTTTTCCAATTTTATGTTTTCCCTTGTTTCCCAGATTTCTTCCCCAGCTTCCTTCTCTGCAAATGGGAAATACAAGGGAGGGGGGATGAAAAAGGAAAAGAGGCAAAATAAAGCACAAACACTAAACCACAACTTTTTCAGTGTTTTCATCTGAACTACTTCATATGAAACATTCTTGAAAATGAAACAAAATTTAAAAAAAATACTATTAAATGTTAACTTTTTGAAGCAAGATGGATAATATTTTCATAAATAATTGTCTTCCTCATCAAGACATGCAAATCATACTTAATGGGGAAATTTTCTGGATGGAAAAAGTTGTGACATTTTAACAGTTCACGTTATGTTGTATTTACAACAAGGGCCAAAACAAGGTGATGGGGGAAAGGTTAGAAGTGGTATTATTTTCTATATTTGTTTAGGCATTTCACAGGCCAGGGAAACAAAGAAAAATGTTCCCATACAATCATAAAGTTTTGTCTGTGTTTCATTGTCAAGGCTGATCTTGCACATTACTTACTGAAGGAGAATTACAGTATCTGATATAGAAACAGCTAAATATGCATTGACTATAATCTGACTTTTCCTGTGTTACAAATGTCGTATGCTGGATTACATAATTCTGAAATATTCAGATTGTCTTAAAGTAATCATAAATTTCAAACATACCAGAATTTTTTTTTAATTTAAAGGTTAGAGAGTAGTTATGTCAGTTTTAAAACATTGGGTTTCCACTTTATCTCAGCTTTATTTGATTGAGAAATTTGGTGCTATGCACTGCAAATAGTTATTGGCATCATGAAGATCCAATCAGGTTTTAAGGTATTTGATGATTGCACTTAATATTGATTGATCAAAATATATTAACTTTTATTTTAGACAGGTAATTTGGAGGTAATGGGACAAATAGAACATTCTTGCTGTAGATAATATTGTGGCATGATGTGAAAAATTATTTTTTCTAAACCCTTAATGAGTCACTGGAAAGTTATACTACAACCTACCATTTTGTGATAGTTCATTCCATACCTTGCCATTAACCTGACTGCCACTATGTAGGGGATACTCTTTTTATTTTTCAGAAGGCTGGCGAAGCTCTGAACATGTAGAAACAGACAATGTAATCTTATAAAATTGTTTAATTTTACTAGCTTTTATGATTTACGTAACAATCTCTAAAGCAGCGAAAATGTAAGAAAGTGATCTTGACAAAGTAGATGAAATTGAGAAAAAAATTGCTCTTGAAAGTCAAACATAAATTTTAAAATTATACTGACATGCATAGGAAAGCATCTTTATGAAGGTTCAGGAAAGATTTTGCTCTTTTGTGCTCAAGAACATTATTATATTTTTTTCCCTTTTTATCAAGTAATCAGGTTTAAAAAGACATTGAATGATGACTTGAATGTTTTTCCAACATTGCTGCTTGAGCATCACAGTGATGACTAGGTGACTATTAAAATCACCTCCCCAGTTCAAATAACTGGAGTTCATATTAGTGTCCAAGAGTCAAAGGAATAAAGATACACATCTTTGCAGGGATTCCAGTAAGTATGCAGTGACTACATAACTAAAACCCTGTGAATATTTATGGTATTAATATGAATTAATATTAATGTTTTTCAATATATAGTAATATGATCAGCAATATGCTATTTTTAGATTGCACTGCAGTTTTAAAAGTGCCTTTGGATAACAATCTGATACTAAACTGATAGGCTCATCTAGAAGTAGAGAAGGGATTTAAAGGACTTTTCAACACTCTTGCTTGTACCCCACCTCTACGTATCCTCTTTTCCAGCTCTCATACTGCTTTTAATTTTTCAGTCTTAGCCAAGAAAGTGAATTATAAGCATAGTTGGCTCAAATTACTATGGACATTACAACAGAAACATTCAACAGGGAACAAATAGTATTTCATTATAATTAAGATTTGTCAATACTACAAACACTAACTGTACAGAATTTGATTAAAATGCTGCTGTGTCCTGACCTGGTTGTGAGGTGCTTCTAACTTGCACTGTAGAGAGCTGTCCTTCCTTTTTCCCATTTTAACCTTCTCCAGTCTATTAATGATAATAAGATCTTCCCATTTCATTTTGGTGAGGAGGTTGAAACTGTGCACAATGGACAGATGCTGAATTACTTTCACATGACCCTAAAAAATCAGCAAGAACATAGCATAATCAATTTCATTTTTAAGACACAATTTCAATCCATAATAGTAAACTATATACCCAGATAAAGAGATGGTTAAATATTAGTTATTCTTTTCTTATCAAGGTTTCTTACCCGGTTTGATCTGTGTGCTAGCAAACTCAGTTGTTTCAATGGTTTCTCAGTGATTTCTGTGATGTCCTTTACCAGATATGTTTACCTCTAAGTTTTCATGTTCCTGATCTTAAGGTACTTAATTTCTAAATAATATTTTTTCTTACTTCCAGGAAAAATTAAAGAGCACAAGAGACTCTATGGAAACAGGAAAATGTTTCATTTCTCAGTACAAAATGATATGCCACCTATGGATTAAAAAAAAAAATTTAAAACAACATTGAAGGCTCTGAAGTGTGATCTAGACAGACTAGATGAATGGGCCAAGATCAATTGTATGAGTTTCAATTAGTCCACCTGCTGGGTTCTGCACTTGGGCCACAACAACCCTCAGCAGCGCTACAGGCTTGAGAAGGAGTGGCTGGAAAGCTGCTCAGCAGAAAGGGACCTGGGGCGGGTTGATTGAGAGCCAGCTGAACATGAGGCAGCAATGTGCTCAGGTAGCCAAGAAAGCAAATGGCATCCTGACCTGTATCAGAACAGTGTGCCTAGTAGGACCAGGGAAGAGATTTTCATAGAATCATAGAATCATTCAGGTTGGAAAAGAGCTTTGGGATCATCAAGTCCAACCATTAACCCTACTCTGCAAACTTCACCCCTAAGCCATGTCCCTCAACGTCACATCTAACTGACCCTTAAACACATCCTGGGATGGTGACTCAACCAGCTCCCTGGGCAGCCTATCTCAGTGTCTGACTACTCTTTCTGTGAAAAATTTTCCCCTAATGTCCAGTCTTAACCTACCATGTTGCAGCTTGAATCCATTCCCTCCTGTTCTATTGCTAATTACCTCTGAGAAGACACCAGCACCAACCTCTCCACAATGTCCTTTCAGGTGGTTGTAGGGAGTGATGAGGTCTCCCCTCAGCCTCCTCTTCCTCAGACTAAACAGTCCCAGCTCCTTCAATCACTCTTCATAAGATTTATTCTCCAGGCCCTTCACCAGCTTCTTTGCCCTCCTCTGCAATCGCTCCAGCACCTTGATATCTCTCTTGTATTGAGGTGCCCAAAACTGGACACAATAATCAAGGCATGGCCTCACCAGTGGTGAGTACAGGAGGATAATTATCTCCCTTCTTCTGCTGCTTACACTATTTCTAATACAAGCCAAGATGCCATTGGCTTTCTTGGCCACCTGGGCACACTGCTGGCTCATATTCAGACACTTGTAAATTAGAACCCCCAGGTCCTTTTCTACCAAGCAGCTTTCCAGCCACACTTCCCCAAGCTTGTAGCATTGCATGGGGTTGTTGTGGCCCAAGTGCAGGACCCAGCACTTGCCTTGTAGAAGCTCATACCGTTAACATTGGCACATCGATCCAATCTACCCAAGTCTCTCTGTAGAGCCTCCCTACCCTCATGCCAATCAACACTCCCACCTAACTTGGTGTCATCAGTGAACTTACTAATGATACACTCTATGTCCTCATCAAGACCATCAATAAAGATATTAAACAGAAATGGTCCCAACACTGAGCCCTAAGAAATGCCACTTGTGACTGGCCACCAGCTGGATTTAACTCCATTGACCACCACTCTTTGGGTCCAGACAGCCAGACAGTGTTTGACCCAGCAGATTGTATGCTCATCCAGGCCATGAGCAGCCAGTTTTGCCATGAGAATTCTATGGGAAACAGTGTCAAATGCTTTTGTAAAGTCTAGATAGACAATATCCACAGCCCTTCCCTCGTCCAATAGTTGTGTCATCTTGTAGAAGGAGATCAGGTTCGTCAGGCAGGACCTGCCTCTCATAAATCCATGTTGACTGGGCCTGATTCCCTGATTGTCCTCCATATGGCTTGTAATGGCACTCAAGATGATCTGCTCCATGACCTTCCCTGGCACTGAGGTCAGACTGACAGGTCTATAGTTCCCTGGATCCTCCTTTCTGCCTTTCTTGTAGATGGGGGTTACACTTGCTACCCTCCAGTCCATTGGGACCTCCCCAGTTATCCAGGACTTCAGGTAAATAATGGAAAGTGGCTTGGCAAGCACATCTGCCAACTTTTTCAGCACCCTTGTAACCCATCCGGTCCCATAGCCTTGTGTGCATCTAAGTGGTGTAGCAGGTCACTGACCACTTCCTCTTTCAATGCAATGACCTCATTCTGTTTCCCCTCCCTGTCTCCTAGCTCATGAGGCTGGGTGTCCAGGGAACAGCTAGCTCCTCTGCTACAGACTGAGGCAAAGTAGGCGTTGAGCACCTCAGCCTTTTCCTCATCCTCTGTTACTGTGTTTCCCTCTGCATCCAATAAAGGATGGAGATTTTCCCTAATCCTCCTTTTGTTGTTAATGAATTTCTAGAAACATTTTTATTATCCTTAACAGCTGTAGCTAGGTTGAGATCGGTTGAACTCTAGCCATGCTTTGGCTCTCCTAATTTTCTCCCTGCATAGCTTCACTACACCTCCATAGTCTTCAGGAGAGACCTGCCCCCTCTTCCAAAGGTCACAGACTCTCCTTCTGTTCTTGACATCCAGCCAAAGGTCCCTATTTAGCCAGGCTGGTCTCCTTCCCAGCCTACTTGTTTTTCAGCACACAGGGACAGTCTGTCTCTGTGCCTGTAAAACTTCTCTCTTGAAGTACGTCCAGCCTTCCTGGGCTTCTGTATCCTTCAGGGCAGCCTCCCAAGTGACTTTGTCAATCAGTCTCCTGAACGGGTTAAAGTTTGCCCTCCAGAAGCCAAAGGTAGGAGTTTTACTAACCCCTCTCCTTGTTTCTCCACAGATTGAAAACTCAATCATCTCATGATCACTGTTACCTAGACAGCTTCCAACCTTTGCTTCCCCAACAAGTTCTTCCCTGTTCAAAAAAAGCAGGTCCAGGAGGCCACCTTCCCTGATCGGCTCACTTACCCATGAGTCATTTTACCACTGTACTTGGCACTGGTTGCGCTGCATGTGGAGTACAGTGTTCAGTTTTGGTCTCCTCACTACAAGAAGGACACTGAGGTACTAGAGCATATACAAAGAAGGGCAATAATCTTTTGAGGGACTTAGAGCACTTGTCTTATGAGAAGTGGCTAAGACATCTGTGCTTTTTTAGCCTAGAAAAGAGTAGGCTCAAGGGAGACCATATCACGCCCTGCAACCACCTGATCAGAGGCTTTAGAGAAGTTGGGGTTGGTATGTTCAACCAAGTAACAAGCGACAAGACAAGAGAAAATGGCCTCAACGGAAATGCACCAAGGGAAGTCTAGATTGGATATTAGGAAGAATTTCTTTACTGAAGGAGTTATCAGGCATTAGAACAGTTTGCCTAGGGCAGTGGAGGAGTCCCCATCCCTGGAGGTATTTAGAAGTCATATAGATGTACTGCTTAGAGATATGGTTAAGTCAAGAGCTTGTTAGTGTTAGGTTAATGATTGGACTCAATTGTATTAAAGGTCTTTTCCAAACTAGGCAATTATGTGATTCTGCTTCTATCCTAAATAACTTTGAAGTAGGGTCATTTTCTGCCTTGCTGTGGGTATGGATACCTATAAACATAGGAAGTATTTAAAGTAAATCACTGTCTCTGGCTAACTCAATAATTATGGTGATTGTGTCCACAAACCTTGACATCATGTGCTGTTGCATCGGTTTATGGTAACAGCACACCAAGCTCAAACTACTTAGAAAATGGGGGAATGTTATGGAACATCTTGTTAGCAGTCTACTTGGAGCGTTCATTATTCAGAGTGAAAGTCCCTCATGAGTAGTGCCCCTCAAGAGTCCAAACTGGGACCAATAATATCTAATATCTTCATCAGTTACATAGACAGTAGGATTGGGCACAACCTCAGCAAATTTGCAGATGATGCCAAGCTGTGTGATGCAGCTGATAGGCTTGAAGGAAGGGATGACATCCAGAAGGATCTTGAGATGCTTGAGGAGTGGGCCCATGTGAACCTCATGAAGTTGAACAGGGCTAAGTGCAAGGTCCTGAACCTGGGCAACCAACAACAATCAATACAATCTGTGGGATGAATGGATTGAGACCAGCTCTTTAGAGAAGGAGTTGGGGATACCGGTGGATGAAAAAACAGACATGAGATGACACTCACAGAAAGCCAACCATATTCTGGGTGGCATCAAAAGAATTGTGGCCAGCAGGTCAAGGGAGGTGATTCTGCCCCTGTATTCCACTTCCATGAGACCTCACCTGGAGTACTGTGTCCAGTTCTGAGGCCCCCAGAGCAAGAAAGACATGGACCCACTGAGGTATATCCAGAGGAAGTCAACCAAAATGATCAGAGGGCTGAATCATCTCACTTATGAGGAAAGTCAGAGACATTTGAGGTTTTTCAGCCTAGAGAAGAGAAGGCTCTGGGGAGATGTTACTGCAGCCTTTCAATATATAAAGAGTGCTTATAAGAAAGATGGAGAAAGACTTTTTACCAAAGCTTGTAGTAAGTGAGAGGATAAGGGACAAGGGGTTTAAACTGAAAAAAGGGGATTTTTGATGAGATATAGGGAAGAAATCTTTTACCATGAAGGTGGCAAGACACTGGAACAGTTTGCCTAGGAAAATTGTGGATGCTCCATCACTAGAAGTGCTCAAAGTCATGTTGGATGGGGCTTTGAGCAACACGATCTAGTTAAAGCTGTCCCTGCCCACCCAAACCATTCCATGATCCTATGGAAGAGATGGAGGTACACAAGAAACAAATTCGAGGGAAATATGATCAAGACTAAGGTTGATGAGAAAAAGCACAGGAAAAAAAAATTCAAAAACTCTCACACTTTAAAAAAAAAAATTGCTTTGCATCTTAACTAAAGCTAAAGATAAAATGAGGGTTAGCTTAATCACAAAATTATTTAGATTTAGTATCATGAAATTGGAGCTTTAATGGTTGAATGAAGATTCTTTATCTTCATTTTGTACATAGTTTGACTTTTTCTAACTGACAGAAATCAAGACAAATCTCAATCCTATGCAAGTTCTATTTTACATCTGTGTGGATTATGTGCACTCGGTTATGTGTATATATGAATATAAGACAGGACAGGAAGGCAAACAGCAAATAAAATCCAATTTTTTTTTTTTTTTTTTAATCTTAAAATTACTTAAGAGGGAAGAAGTTAAAAATCTACTCTTTCTGCAGATGTGAAACCTGCTTTTACATGTTTCTAACTGGAACAAATCCATATTTCAAAACACAAAGAGAAAAAAGAAAGTAACATCGAGAGAACACATAAGATTTAACAAATAAGCATTTAATAAAATACAAAGGTTTTGTAATTATGTGTTATAAAATAATATTAATCTATTGTATAGTGCTTATTAACAGCAAAAAATTGGAATGTGGCAAAGCATAGGAAAATATAAGAGTCATCATTTTGGTTAAATTACAGAAATTGTGAAATTGTTTTTGCACTGTTGTGTTTTAACTCCAGCTGGAAACTAAGCACCACACAGCTGTTTGCTTACTCACCCCAGTGGGATAGGGGAGAGAATCAGAAAAGTGAGAAAACTCGTAGGTTAAGATAAAGACAGTTTAATAGGTAAAGCAAAAGTCATGTGTGCAAGCAAAGGAAAGCACATAATTCGTTCACTACTTGCCATCAGAAGGCAGGTGTTTGGACATCCCCAAGAAAGCAGCACTCCATCACAAATAACAGTTACTTGGGAAGGCAGACACCTTCACTTCAGGCATACCCCTCTTCCTTCTTCCCCCACATTTATATGTTGAGAATGACATCATGCGGTATGGACCAGATGACCAGCTGTGTCCTTTCCCAACTTCTTGTGCACCCCCAGCCCACTTGTTGGTGCAGTGGCGTGAGAAGCAGAAAAGGCCTTGACTCTGTGTAAGTTGCTGCTCAGCAGTGACTAAAACATCCCTGTATTATCAACACTGTTTTCAGCACTGTCACGGTTTAGGGTCAGGGTGGCCCCTTAGACCTATAACAGATGCTTTCTGTTAAACCCCCTCCTTCCCGAAAGGGGAAGAGAAAGGGAATAAGGGAGAGACGCTTAGCCATTAGAAAAGGAAACTAAAACAGCTTTAATGAAAATGAAAATAATAATAATGGAATATACACAAATATATACAAAACCAGTATTGAATCCAATCCCCTTGATGGTAATCACATTGTTGTCACCACTGGTGCTGTGGAGCAGGCACCAAGGGAGTCCCAGACTGTGCCCAGCAGCAGACAGGAGCTGTGTTCAGGAGCTGGATTCTGGTACCGGGTTCAGGAATACACACAGATCTGAATCTAAGGCAGAATGGACAGAGTACTCCTGAGATGCTCCTTAGAAGAAACTGGAAGAGGACCTGAGCCAAGCTAAGCAAAGCTGGCAAACCAGGCCAAGAGAGCAAAGAGAGAGAGGGAGACCCTCCTGATTACTCAGCTTTATACCGAATATGCCATATATGGGCTTGAATACCACGTTGGTCAGTTTGCAGTCACCCGTCCTGTCCGCTCCTCCCTACAGGTGCAGCCTTTCACTTTCTGCACACCCCAATATGTCACACAAGATCCAGCAGTGGCCTTGGTCTGCACACCAAGTAACTCTAACCATGGGGTGTTATCACTGCTGGAAGCAGACAGTGCCTGTGAGAACAGGCTGCTAACTTCAGACAGTGCAGTTAGTTAGAAGAACTGAGCTGAAAAGTAAAATCACTGAACAGAATTAGTTCTGTTCTCACTCAAACCAGGACAAGCACAAATCCAAAACATAACCCCATACTGGTTGCTATGAAGCAAATTACCCCAGCCATAAGCAGCACATACATGCATTCACTACATATTATGGTCTGAGGCTGCAGTCCAATCAAATGGAGGAAGGTGAAAAATGTATTATGCTATAAAGTATGTATTTTAGAAGCAAGTACATTTTTAGAATTCAATTGTAAGCCTCAGGAAAAAGGCTGTAGTTCTTATCCTTGTTTTTGTTACAAACGTAAACTGAATTCTTATTTTAAAAAAAGAAAAAAAAAAAAGTAATATTAGCCTATAACTGCCATGAGAACTCCTTCCATATAAAAAAAAAGAGGGACTTGAGGTCCCTTTTGTGATCTTACAAAACAAATTTGACTACTGTGGATGAAATCCCAGCCTCAGTCATGAAGGTGAAACTGCGTTAAGTTCAGGTTTTCTTTTGCAGTGTCCAACTTCTGCATCTGCATACTGGAGATAAAACTAATTCTACACATCAAAGGGATGGTAAGAGGCTTAATTCATTAATTGTTCTGAATTGCTTTGAGGTCTTCAGATAAATGCTGTGGAGTTATTATTATTTCATTCAATTTATGAAAGCCAGTAGTAACTGCTCACACCAGTTGTAGCACACAATTATAAAAATTAACATTGCTAATTAAGTGTCAGAGCCCTGACTTCCTTCCCTCCCCTGCCCCCTGGATTTGGCTGCCTGTGCTCAAGGCCAGCTCTGATCTGGTGCAGCTGTGGGACCCAGGGTCAGAGTGCTGGGAAAAGAACTTGGAGAGAAAAGGCTGTGAGAAGCCTTTTTGGCATCTTTCTCCTCTTTGTACAAGAGGTGCTTTTAAGCCAAGATGCTTAGCTTTGTGTTTGCTAGAGCTATCTTATAGCTTTGCCTGTGGTCTCCCATATATCTTTCTGCTCCTGACCTGTGGACTTGAGTTTCCAGCTTGACCTTGGACCTGTCTTGTGGCCTAGTAATCTGAACTGTCAGCCGAACCTAATCACTGGGCTTGCTCTTTTTTTCTTGAGTACTGTGGGACTATGCCCCTTATCTTTGAGGGTGCTGCCCCTCCTGACCTGCTGTCACTCAGCTACTGGCTTGCCTTCTCTTCCAGAGTGACTGATTCCTGATGCTCTCTGACTCTACCTGCAAAAGTGGCATAGCACATACTATGGACTGCTCATCCTCCTCTCTGAAAATAAACACATAGTCATCATGTGCGGTAATAAAAGACAATCTGTTGTGAGGATTCTAATAATAATGCCTGTTCTTCCCTAAAAAAACCCACAAGGTTCTTACAAAATCTAAAGCAAGAAGGGAACAACTTCTCAAGATAGAAATTACAAAATTTATTTCCTTTCTTCCACTTGAGAAATAGAATTTTATTGTATACCCAGAAAGACAAATATTGCAGCTGCATAGCAATTCTGTAATTGCATTGTCCAGGCTGTTGACTAGATGATGGAACCTGAATACTGCTATCTTAGTGTGTTTTGTTTTGAAAGCTTTGGAAGACATAAGCTTAAAACAACCCTTAGATCCAAGGAGAAATAAACTTACTGAATGCTTATAACTTCACCCTCCTCTTGTTTTTAAAAAAATATTAGTAGTTTCTAACTGAAGTATGCAAAAGGTAATTCCACTGAACTTCAATAAGGTAAACTGTTTAGAAAATGAAATGATTGTCCGAACTGTGTTGCTGCAGTGCAATGCACTGATTGATATTGTGGCCATAAAGAAGCATTTTTTTTGTGTGTAATTTGCTTAGTTAATGAAATAGAAAGAAAGACTCTACAAGAGTTAAAGAGAACTTAGCCTTTTGAAATATTAGCCAACTTGCTTATCAACATGCTGTTTTACATGGGTGGAGATGGAAACATGAGGAATTGACCAGAGGGATGAGAACATATGAAGGACAAAGACAAACAACTCTGCTAGTGCTTCTTGTGAATTTTCAGAAACTTCTTCATACTGACTCCATTTTCTGGGAGTTCTACAACTTTGTGGACTGTGAAAGAATTGCCAGTGTCAGTGTAATATAATATATATCCATGATACCAAACAGCTGGAAGCTTATTTTCCAGGAATACCAAGCAGAGATACAATTCTGTAGTAATTGATTTGAAAACAGATGGACTCTAAGAAGTAATGAAATTAAAGAGTAATACAGCATACAGGTGCAACCCAGACTATTACCTTACTCTCTTTTCATAGCTGAAAATTAATTTACACATTCATCATGCAACAGATGATACTTTTTTTTTTCCTCATAATATCAAAGTGCTTTGTATTTGAACTGGACCTCAGACATCTTCCTGTGAAGTTCACCAGGACAGCAGAAGACGAAGACATCAATGTTTTTCATTTAAGATTGAACACCATATCTCTGCTTCACTTTCAGGTGCCTGAATGTACTGCATGCCAAAGAAAGAATACTTTGAATATCCTTCTATTGGCAATAACAGCAAGGTAACATTAAAGTGTATTAAGTAATTTTTCCTCTATCCAGTGAAAGGAATCTCAGCAGATCAAAACAGATTCTAATATTAATAAAACTGAAATTCTGCATAGTCTTTGTAGTGGTGGCTACAAGCATTCATGCTTGTTGGCTCTTACATGAACACACTAGTTGTGGCATAACTTGATCTCAATGACAGTCTAGCATTCGTATTACATATTTCCCAGACAGTTTATAACTTGGTGTGGTTCAACCATGAAAACGTTACAGATAATAGGATTTTAATTTATTTTTTTTTTAATCACAATCCTCACCAGTTAAACTACATGAAGAATAATGTTGTGCACATCTTAAGGTAGAGTCTTTATACTGTCCCTTACTCTGGCACTGCCCTGAATACACAGCAGCAGCTGCCAACTTCTACGAGTTTCCTGCCGGATGTGGCAAATAATCCTTTTAGTATACTGATTAACTCACTGCAAAGCCATAGCATCTTAATGCCATAATTTAAAGGGCTCCATGTAAATCCAAAGTACTTTGAATTTGTAGCTTACGTGTTAAATGGTCATCACAGTGGAAGAAGATAATGGTGCTTAAAATGATTCAAGATGCCCTTCCTCAAATGAAAATAATAATAAAATAATACTGTGTAGAGATCATTCAAACAGAAATATATGATTGGTTTTAATTATCAAATTGTTTTACAGGTTTTGACAGTAATCATTGTAGGTGATATTTGCCAGAACGTCAATATACACAAGAATTCAGATGAGATTATTTGTACTCTAGTATCACACATACAACAGATTTAAGGTATTTTATAGGTAGCTACCATTGCTTTCTCTTCTGACCACACTGACCACAATTATTTTAGGTACTGAGCACCTCCTGAAGGTCTATACTTTCCTAGCTTGCTTTGACTTTAGATCTCAGACTTCTCTGTAAGAACATGACAGTTTAGAAGAACCAGTTCTATGAGTTTTCCTATAGCTGCACACACTAGCCAGCACTCTCTTACCTAAAATAAATGAGCAGGAAACCTTTCTTTCTTTGCAGCCAATAGTCTCATTTTTTGTTGTTTTCTCTGTTACATTTTTACTTTATAATCTGTAAATGATTTTTGTCTCTGTATATCTTAGAAGCCCCAAGTATTACACAAAATCATATAAAATGGAGTATTTTTTGAGAGAAACAATTTTCTTATTAACAGACAGAGCAGCAGCAATGCCTGAGCTGTTTACAGGAAACAACCTCACACAGTTTTGCTTTCGTGCCGTTGCAGCAGGTCAGACTGGCAATGATGAACTGATAAAGAGTGATTTATTTTTTTGTTCTTCAACCCCATTTATCCAAGTCATGCAACAATATCAATCCTCCAATAACTGGCTGAGCCAACTTGAAAGCCTTCTCACTGCTGCACTGTCAGTCAGGTTTATTAACCCTTTGTACTGAATCTGTCATCTCCTGGCAAAAACCCAGGGGATGCCTGTCCTATATTATCAAGGAGAATGTGTTTTTTCCTTTAATTTCAGTGAAAAGAACAGGATTTTTTAGATAGTGTTTTGTAGACTTTAAGGAACTCTAACTTCCATGCCTTTTTTTCAGCTAAGGTGATGATTTCTTTATTGACAATTCATGCAGAGCCACTGGGTGGATGATAAGGGTTTTTTTCTGAGATGAACCTGTAATGAGGAAATAATCCTAGCAAAATTCAACTACTTCATAATCCATTAGGGAAGATAGAAAAATATATCTGTCAGTTTCACACACTGTGCAATACATTTAATGCACTATTATATCTCATTCACAAGTTTGAAAATGGAGGTACAGAGGATACCCTTTCCACTTCCCAGCTATTCACAGTTTAATTCAGTAAAATCATTTAAATGGCACATCAAGTTCAGAAAAAAAAAAAATGTTCCAATTAAGTAGTTGTCAGTGTGTCATGAAGTTACAGCCACAGACAATTGTTTTCATTAGATGAATTTCCAGAATAATACCTCTAAGTATCATCCAAAGTATTTGACTCTTAAAAGAATGTTCTTAAATGAGGCTGACTGTATGAAAGCTGAAATATAAATAGGACTGTTGGTGAAATGTAGACCCCACAGAGGAATGCATACATCATGAAAAGAGAGAAATTCTTGTCATTAGTTTTAGCAGTCCATGAAAAAATGAGGTCAAATGTGGCCATTCAGTTCTTTCCACATGTATGGCAGTAAACCTCATTCTTCCAAGACACAAAGGCTTATCAAACCAGCTGTATCATGCTCATAAAAAGTACTGGTAGTTATAGTAAAGTATTATGTTGTTACTCATATTAACATTACAACACAGTAACCCACTAGAAGCAAAATACCCTTACCACAGTTCCTCTCACAGAAGGGGGTAACTTCTCAAATGACATCAATTACTAATGCTGAAGTCATAGCTGACTCTTATTGTAGCAATTAAATCTTAGCAAACCCTTGGATTTTTTTCTGTGCAGTAGTGGGGAGATCTCGCCCCCCTCTACTGGATTTTGTGGTTTCTAACCTGGGAACATGAAGTAGCTCTCAGCCAGGGAGAAGGGTTGTAATATACTTTTAAAAGATAAGCTTGCATAATAGATTTAATAGAAAATGCATGTTGGCCTCATTTTAACCACTGAACCAAAAAAATATTTTATTGGAAAGTATAACCACTAAAAGCTACCAATAACCATTAAAACCTACTAAATCACACAAATGCATATATAAAATTGGTAACCAATCACAAAAAGAGCCATTTGGCAGTACAACAAATATGTATCATAAATGCTGTGCCAGTTCAAAAATGACCCCTCTTATAAAAGTGTATGCTCTGGTTTTTGCCCAGATACTTTTATAAACATACTGTGTATAGTATTGATGGGATGTATAGTATACTCCCTTTACTTTGGAAATAAGTCATTGTACTGGAAATGAAATACATGACTTTCAGAGCTTTACAAATACTGCAAAATTTCATACACTTTAAATCCATCACAACAAATTTCTATAACAGGTTGTACTTTTTGATGTGCACTGGAATTTTTATTATACATTGAGTGATAGGTACATGAAAGGGAATATAACAGTCTACAGTTCTTTCTAATATCTGACAAAAAAAAAAAGTAAAATGAAATGCACAGCTAGCATACACAGATAATGAAGAAAATAAATCTTTGAAGAATTATAGTGCTGTAGTTGGTTTTTTTAACTAAGAAATTTTGCGATTTTTTTTTTTTAACTAATATTCATACCATTATAAGAATATCCACAGAGAATACAGAATACCTTTATTCATGGTCTCTAAACTGTGGTCCAGGAATAGCATTGCATAAATTGTTTTCCCATTAACTTTTGCAAAACTCACATACCATGCCTTTCAAGATCTGGGACTTCATGAAAACTGACTCTTCATGCTGCTCATGAGCATAGTTCAGTGGAGATGCATGGCATCACTGGCTATTCTTTTCTGTGCTGGTAGCAGTTTGAAATTAGAATCTTTCTCAATCAGAGCATGTAATTTTCTGTTCTGGCAAAAATCTTGTCTAAACAGTGGAAGAACCAAGTTCATAGGAACAGTGACTGCCTCTCCTGCCTTCCTTGCTCTAAGGAAAGTAGACACAACATGTGTGTACTTTTCCAAAAGATCAGTATTTACTAACAGGAGAATCCTTTGCCAGCAGGGAAAACAGTACTAGGTAACTCTAAAGATGGTACATTTTTCTTTCTTTTTTTTGGTCAACTTTTTTTGTTTCTACCCATTTTTTTAGAATATACAGGGACCTCAATAACATCCAGTCAAGGCATGTGTTAGTTAAAAGAACAGAGATGATTATCTGTGATTTTCTTAGTTTAAATATAGAGAAAAAACAGGATTTAATTAGTCTGTTGTGAGAAAACAGAAGGGGAGGAGATGTGACTCAGATGTAAGCTGGACACCTATGTCAAACTACTACTTATCTTCTGCAGCTGGTCAGATGAGATGAACTCTTCAAGCAAACAAAGTGGGTGCATGTGGTCTGCGTGCTCTAGAGTGGGAACCGAAATATCTTAGTACAGATCTGGTAGCAGAAAAAGGAAAAAGGAGAGTACAGCTTGGGAGTGCTAGGGCTAGATCATGTTGAACCTATTCAATCACAGATCTCTTAGCATGTAACATGGACATTATTTATTCCTACTCACTGCTTCTTACCTATGAAATGAATGATGGTAGCAAGTATGTGGCTAGAACCAGCCACATATATCCTGGAACTAAATAAACAAAATGTTTGGGAGGGAACAAGGAAATAAGAGAAGTAAATGTCCAAATAACAGAATTGACTGCAACTTAGCTATAGTTTGTAACGTAGAATTTTAAAAGTTACCAATTTTCTGGAAAGTAAAAATTTGGAGTGCTTTAAAACACATAGTAGTACAGGTTTCTTCAGAAAGAATTGAACAGAATAGCAAGACTACTAGATGTGTCAGTAGAATTCTGCTGACTACATGAATTCAGTTGAATTTACATAAAATGTTCAGTGTTAAGGATTTGTTTGGTTGGCAGTGCTTCCTACTATATGGTTTTGATCTCTCTTCCTGTGATTGTCTTAATCTGTAGTGAATACATTCAAAAACTGTGAGAAAGACACATTCTCCCATCACTTGTAAAATTATTAAGTTATTCCCAGTAGAGTCATAGCTGTCCATCCTGATACCATTATTTTAATATTACAACGCTTTGACCTTTTGAAGATCAGTGGAAAAGTGAAAAGAAAAAGGAAGTGACTGCTGGTGTGGGAAGATGAGCTGAAGGAGATAGAAGGGGTCCCCCCAGATCAGACAGTCTGAAAGAAGAAACTTGTTGAGGTAGAGGAATTGCATAGGCAATACCTTTTCAGACATGAAGAGTTGGGAAGGGAAAATTGAGTAGTCAGAATCATTGTTAGGGAACAGGGAGAGTGAAGCTGTGTGCAAAAGACTCAGAGCTGAAGAAATACAGTGTGGGAAAGGCAGAGCTAAAGGAACAGTTTTGATAAGACAGGTTGAAGATGACCTCATAGCTATGAGGAAAAGACAGAAGAAATATTGAGAGATGAAGAAATTATACTTTAGAAGAAGAAGCAAAGAAAATATTGCTATGAGCACTGTGTGATGAACTCTATATTTTGTGCTGTCTGTTCTCAGCTCTGAGTTTCTGGAAGACTGGATCAGAGTGAGACTCCTGAAGGAGGACAGTCCTTGGGGAGCAATTAAGTTTATTCACTGGGAGAAAGTTTTAGGGACTACAGTGTGCAGCACAGAAAGGAGAGAAGGAGGATTTTCCTCAGAGAAGGATGTTAGCCTGTTAGCTCTCAGAGATGGCTGAAATACCAACCTGTAAAACGCTGAGTTTGCTACAGTTTGGGAAATAGTTAAGTTGTCTAAAACCACAAAGACATTATGGACAGGGCTAGCTATAAGCCCTTCTTTATTTCTGCTCAATCTGGTCTAAATTGAACTTTCTCTATTTAAAAAGTTAATTACTCTTCTATAATATAAGTGGACTTTTCTGAGTTTAACATTTCTGATCTTCACTGGGTACTCACTATGGGGTATCTATATCAAACGTCTGATGACTCAGGTTACAGTATGTTTGTGAAAGACACTGAGTTTACAGGAATGGAGGGCAAATGTCTGTGCGAAGAGTGGAGACAGGGTGGAATAGAAAAGGTATGGTTTTTTGAGAGCTATGATCTTACCTGAAGATTCTGTGATGGAGGTCATACAGCAAATTCAAATAGTGTGGATCCAAAGTACTGTGACTTTGATTAAGTTCTCAATTGGGTTACTCTGGATTTACATTATTTTAACTTGTACTGAACAGTTACTATGCTGAATTGATATGAACACAGTTCTCTTTCGGTAGTATCTGTCAAATGTAGTTGCCTAAGACAAAGCTGTTCACTGTGAACATCAGGGTTTGATCCTCTGGGCCATCTGTCACCATTATCCATTACCAACACAGTGCCATCTCAGCTTCTTGCCTCTCCTTGGTCTCAGGGTTATTGTTGTAGCACTTCAGATAATTCTTTATGTGGTTGCTTGCTTTTAAAAAATGATGGCTATTACAACTCAGAAGCATTTATCCCAACCCAACATGTTTCCTTTGTTCACGTATTTCTTATATCTAATGTAGCAGAGGGTAAAATAATGTTTTTATAACTATGGACTTAGGAGCAAAAATCTTTACAATATTAATAGAAAGGTTGTGCATAAATTCCCTTGTGCACTGATGGCATTACATTTCCCAGAATGTATGTGCATTGCATGTCATTTGGTGCTTTGCTCGGCTAGAATTCTTTCAGCCGTTTTTTCAGTCCTCTAAAATCCAAGCCATTAAGGTACCATCACATGCACAGGGAGATATTTCTGAAAAACTTTCACATAGTTACTGTTGCTAGGTAAATCACTCCCTTGGCATCCATGTATTTAGATATGCTTCTCACTTCTTTTGTCTCAGATCTGACACAGTGACATGAATTTGGGGGCGGGGATAAGGAGAGATGAATGCAGCCAAAGCAACTGCTGAACTATGAGAACAAAAGAAATAAAGATAATTTCTTTAAGGTATTTTAAGTATTTTTTCATTATATCTGGACAGAACTTATTCATACATTGACTGGGTATTTATCATGTGCAAGAGTAAAGAACAGCAGTTATAGCTAAAAAGGTATTTAAGTGTAGGTCATTTCTGACACTACTTGGTTGTTGTGAATTGTTGAATCTGTGGGTGGTGAATGAGAGAGGGAAACCTTTTTTTCATAAAGGGAATACTAGATCGAGTTGACCTTTGATATTTTACAACAGTCATCTAGATGTTATCCTCACACTCTTGGAATTAAACAGGTTTGCAGTAGTACATTGTTTCTAATACTGACTTTCTGTACAAGAGTAAAATCCACCCTTTGTGAATGTTCAATGTACTTTTAACTATACAGGTGATATTTCTAATTTATAAATTAGCTTTCATAGAAAGCAAGATGTGTCTCACAACTTTTATAAAGATTTCTTAGCCAATTCTTATCCAAAAGTACATTAAAACCTTAGGACTTGGCTCTTAGTAACATGACTGTTCTGTATATAGTAGTGGGAAAAAAATCTTTTTTGAAACTAATAGATAAAATAAAGGTACAGTTCTGGAGCAGCTCATCATTAAGTAATATTTTAATGAAAACATGACAAGACACCTCATGTGCTGTTGATCTTGTTTCCTCAAAGTCTTTCTAATTTAATTTCAGAAGCAAGAATACACACTGAGAAACTTGGGATGTTTGATTTGACAAGTAAAAAATATTCTTAGTAAATAGGATTATTTATGTTACTGCGTCACTGGACAATTAATCCTTACAATGGAAAAAGGCTCAGAGAAGATGTGCCCATGAAGCTCAGGGAATAATACAGTGTGTGACTGATCACAGCTGTTAAGCAGAAGTTGACTGTATCTCAACACAATGGGGACCAGACAGTGGCCTTCATTTTAGAGAAACAGCCATCAAAAGTTCAGTGGAATACCTGGTAGTGTAAAAGTTTCTCCCTGGGTTCATTAAAGGACTGTGAATGTATCTTCCAGTTAGTCAGCTCAACATGGGGGAATTGAATACCTGGCTCAGCCCAACACATAGTGTAAAAACTAAACAACAAAAGCATTTCAAAGAGAGCAATGGACATGAGCTGGCTTCAACTGCCCAGGAACTGGGGTCACCCAGTATCATGATGGTGAGCATATTATAGACACCAGTAATTGAGACTTCATTGGAATTGTGATTGAACCATGTACTGCAGTTGTTAATTTTTGCTAAGTGAAACTTACATTTGTATTATGGTTTCAGTATATTTTGTATCACCCTGAAAAATCAGAAATCCCATATAACAAATCCCATGTAATCAAACAACTAATTGTGGTATTAATCATTATGCCCCCCACTCAAGGAATATCTAGAAGAACCTGGTCGGAGAGTATTGGACTCTGACATTCTGATTACGTGCCAATTAGGTATTTTATTTCTCTGTTAATGTTCTGATTGCAAATGTTTGAATTTTAATTACGTCAGTAATACTGACACACACATGTGCTGTATCTTCGACTCTATGACACACATGCATGTGCTGTATCTTTGCCTCTATTGATTAGAAATGCTAATTAAACATAAGCCATATATTTCAGTATTTTTCTTCATGATCTTTCAAGATGACTTTTTTATGGAATCAAAGTGCTGCTGTCAGAATGATTTTTTTTCTGCTTTCTCACTGTCTGCATTTATCTTCACAAGTTGCCCATCTATAACATAAAATTACATAACTTTTCAATGTCTTCACATGGATTTTTTAATCTTTGTGGTTCAATGTCTAATAGAAGTAGTATCTCAATTTTCGTGGTTTTTTTGTTTTTTTTTTTAGCCTTAATGATTAAAGACAATGTAACCTTCCTAAACTGAATCCTTTAATTCAGGGGGTTTATCTACTGTCAAAGGAAAAGCTTAAATTAAACTAGAGTAAAAAAAACCAACCAAACAAGAACCAAACAACTGAATAACTTAAATGTCCATTAATTTCGAAGTGGTTTGAAAAGTGCCGCTGCCTAACTTATATGGGAGATAAAATATTTATTGATATTTAAAAAGTAACGAGAAGGGAAGAAGATTCTTTACAATTAACCTTTCAGAATTTTATGCAACATGTGATATTTCATATTACAAATATTACAAATAAGAAAGCATTCTTCTGAATAAAAAATAAAAAATAAAAAACACTTGTCCCTAAAGCCTCATCTGAGGCTTGTAAATCTTCCTAGGATCTTCAGAAATCCACAAACTTATCAGCAAAAGATGTTTCCTTCTTTCCTCCTCTCCCAGACTACCCTTTTTTAAAGCCCTTTGTTTGCTATTACTGAAGGGCACTCAATTCTGGATTTGAATGGAGACAGTGACAACACCCTGATAACCTCTGCAGGAAGGAAACAGCTCTGAAAAGATCCCCTTAGCCTCCACTCTCAACACAGCAGAAGCCAGCTGCTTCAGGCTCACAGATGGGCGGTACCCAGTTCCTGTGGGATGGCTAGGAAGAAGTCAGTGGTCATTCACCACGAGCACTGGAGTTGCTAGTTGTCACAAGTATTTCAGGGCTCATCAGGAACCAGCTCCACTGATTTGGATTTTTTTTTTCACTGTGTGTTCTTAATGCATTAGTAAAGCCTATAATCTCTGTATGTGTTCTTCACTGAGGAATGCCAGTTGGGATTTAAGGTATTTTGAGTACAACATATTATTTCTTTTGGGTGTGGCAACTCTGTAAACCAGTAAAGGTTACCACTTGTTCCAACAAGTAATAAAAAGGCAGTCTTCACCTTTGGCAAACAAAAATCACAGAGAGGTCATAGAGAGGTCTCCTGTGTTATTATTTATACAGGGGATTCATAACATTTAAAATGGACCTTAGTTTAGAAGACAGGACTCCAGAGTATTTAATTCCTTTGATGAATACTTTCAGGTATTCTTAATAGTAACAAGCTAGAGAAAGAAATACAATGGTATCATAAAACGTAGTCCACTTTGTGGCTACATAACAGACTTCATTAGGAGCGCAAATAATAGCTTTGTACTACAGTAAGCACAATTCAGTTTACATAATAGGAAATAGAAGAGGAAATAGAAAGGAATAGAAAATGAAGTCATGTCTGCAGAGACTGCAAATTCCCCATCATTCATGACCTTTGGGAAGAGGCTGTATAGCAGTATCTGCCAGGAATTTTGTAGGTACAGCTGACCCTGCTTTAGGGTAAGGGTATGAAATACAAGACCTCATTTACAATATTTCAACAAACTGTTAGGTCTCAGGAACTATAATACAGCTTTTCCAACATCAGAGCAAAAGCAACATGAAAAGTTAAAAGCTGGGTTTGATTTGAATGACATGTGCCAAGTGACAAGAAGTGACAGCATTTGGCTTTTAAAAAGTAGCGTGGCATTAATCCTTCATAATGCTTTTAAATGTGTATAACAATTTTCATCTAAGAGCATTTTGTGCATTATTCAGTGCATCACTCAAAAGAAGTTTCTTCTGAATTGGTGCATGGCAAGGACAGCAAAAGCATCAAATACAAGTGAAACCCTGTGGTGTTCAAAAAAATTTTTTTAATTATTATTGTTTTAGAATCCTCCAACATGTGCTGTCCATGGAATGGAAAGTATCCATCTTACAGGCATGAAATAAATACACTCTGCTTGTATATTTATGTTTGGATTCAAGGATATTATTTAGTATTTGTTTTCACTGTAGTAGTGCTCATCACAAGTTGTTTTCAGCTATGCTAGACTTAAAAAGATGGGGGTTTTTCTTAACTTTAAACCAAATATAGTTTAAAGAGAAAACCAGAAAACATAAAGCAATGAAGACATTCATGAATACTCTAAGAATGAGCAATCAGGAGCCACCAGCTGTGCACCTCTGTGGAGTATTTCTGTAGCAAACCTGAGTTTTCAGAAGGGTTTTCACTGTGAATGCCAAATTAGTTGTCCATTTATTTATGGAACTTGCCATAACCAAGGAACAGAATGTCAGCAAAAGCAAGTGTATCTCTTAGAAAGAAAATTGTTCAATTGGCAGTAAAGGTTCTGCATTTCTGAAGTGGAAGAAAGAATCAATATCCCAGTAGTGTGCAAAAAATGCTGGGTAGAATACACTGTGAGAAGAAAAGCAGTTAAATTTGTTTGACATATTTGACAATCCCAGGTCTGAGGATTTCTCCTTGAACAGGATATTTTTCATTGTATATAGAAAGGAATTTATTGAGATCAGAAAAGGAAGATGGCAGTACAGAAACCATTAACTACTGAAATTATTCTCCAAAAAATCATTTGTTGGAATGAAGAATCAAGTCTGAATTTTAAATACATTTTAAGGGAAGGAACAGTTTCCTCCAGAAATCTCATTCTTAGAGTTCATGGTTTCATTGCAGTATTACCACAAACCTTGGACTTTACATCCATTTCAGAAAGCCTCACTTTTTTTTTAACTTTTTTTTTCTCCCATGAGACATTTTGCATCTGACTATTTCTTTAGTCTGTTCTTGTGTATAATCTACCCTACATATTACCTCTTTCTTCATGACTTTCAGTTTATGGCCCCCAAGAAATTTATTACTTTTTCAGTCCGTATGATCTCAATCTTTATTGTGTTCTGGGCAATATGAAACCTGGCTACAGGAAAGAATGATTCTTACCATGTAAAACAGCTCTGCCATCAGACACATGGAAAAATAAAAGCATAATATTTATGGAATACTTTATTTCCCCAACTTCATACAATCCCTCAAATTCTTCTTCCTTCATCTCCACATTTGCCCAGTAGATGATGAATGCACATGCAACTGCTTAGTTAAAAGGATCCATGTTGTGTTTTGGGCTTTGGGTTTTTCAGGGGGAAGGGATAATTCCCTGGCCAATGGAGTAAAAATCATCTGTTTCTTTCACAGTTTACTTGCCTATATGTACATTTACATCTCCAAAGCACTGTATAGTCAACTGATAGTTATCCTCACTTTTGTGTGCAAACCTAATGCTGTTATTCTAGGCTTACAAAAACCAAAAAGAAATGGTGTCTAAAGAGGATTTACTCTGCTGAGAGTTGCTGTGTCTTTCTGTGTTTAATTATAGGAGCAGTGACTTTGATTCTAAGACCAACCCTTACCTTGCTACAACCTCCATTCAGGTAGGTGTAGGGACTGATAAGGTGTCTTCTGAGTCTCCTTTTCTCCAGGCTAAACAACCCCAGTTCCCTCAGCTGCTCCTCCTTAGACTTGCTCTCTAGACCCTTCTCCAGCTTAGTTGCCCTACTCTGGAAGGGCACCAACATCTCAATGTCCTTCTAGTATTGAGGGACCAAAATACTGAACATAGTGTTTGAGGTGTGGCCTCACCACTGATGAGCACAGGGGGACAATAATCTCCCTACTCCTGCTGGCCAGACTATTTCTGATACAAACCAAGATGCTATATTGGCCTTCTTGGCCACCTGGGAACACTGCTGGACCATATCTAACTAGCTGTTTATCCTGGGGCTGGACCAGCTGAGCCATTACCTCATCCCTATCTTTCAAAACCAAGGAGGAAAGCCTATACATATTTCCTGAAGTCTACAAGTTTAAGTTAAATCTGCTTGATTATGAGTTAAATCCAAGTCACCATATGGAAGAAATTTTGCCTTGCTGGCTATTGATACTTAATGTGATTATGAAGCTTGCTGTCGTAATCTGGAGGATCTGGAGCTATGCAAACAGAAAAAACAACCCACATGCCTTCCTCATGAGGTACTCTGCAGAGGTGCCAGAGGACAAGTACTGTGCACCTGATAGTGTTGGGAGGTTTTCTTATTTTGGCTCCCTCATGTTTTGACTTTATTTCATGTCATGATGAATATTTACATACAAAAAGTAAGAAATGGGGATGAGCTAAAAAGTTTCTAAAAGGATGACAATACAATCCTTCATCAATCTCTATTTTAGCAATCCACCAAAACTGCCATCCTTATTTTAATGTGTATCCGAGGTTTAGATAAGAGGCAAGGAAGCAAAACTAATTCCTGACAACTCAAGGTGATGCTGGTTAGGTATGGAATATATTTGCCAAATGAAGATAAAGATGCCATTATCTGCATTAACATTTTTTGGTCATGCAGCATAGATGCAGTTTGTACAGACACAGTTTTAGAATGAAATTGAAACTGTAGCAGGTTACTGGATTGCACACATTAAAAGACAAGAGCAATACACAGCCTCATGTTTTCTTTTGAGTAGACATAAAAGTGGTACAGTCAGAATGCTGGGACAAAATATGTCCTGCTACTGTATGCATCCTTGTCATAGTTAGGGCAGCTCTGCTTTCAGAAAACAGTTAAAGTTGTGTCAGTTTTAGCAATGTTCATGGTGTTGTAGATAGGCCCTCTGGTATGTTTTACTGTGGATCAGTTGTATTGAACGTACTTATTTCTGTTTATCTACACTGATCAGCCTCACTTAGCATTTAAAGCAGAACAGTTCAAGCACGCTCATAAAAGTACAACTTCGCTGTTGAGGCACTCATTGTTGTCTCATAAATTTTCACTTAACTGGCTGTACTTTTTGAAATGTATTCTCTGCAATGCCCTTGTTACTGCTGCAATATAATTTTGGTTTAAAGATAATGAATATTTTTAAAATTGTGCTATTATGTCTCATAATATTGCCAAAACATATTATCTCCCTGTATTCTTCATGCCTGTCTTCATGTAGGCCAGGAGTGGGCACAGACCACTTTGCTCAATTTTTTCATTTACCGAAGAACCATTAAACATGATCTCTGTGAAGAGCAAGTTTCCCATGTCATGTATGAAGGCTGAATCTCTTATCAGGATTTCTAGGAACACAGTAGTTTTTGTGGCTATATCCTGATCTAAGCATTCAGAGCAGTTATGTGAGCTGTTTGTAAGGAAGACACTTTTTCTAATATTATATTTCATCTATTTGAAGTCAAAGTCACAGTATTTTTTTTTGAACCTTTGTCCTTCTGCACATTCTTCATTAGTGTAATCTATTAAGCTGTTAATTTGTTTTGGGTTTTGTTTTTCTGTGATTTTCAAGATCTGCTTATTTCATTTTTTTAGCAATGGGGAAGAAAACAATTAAAACCAACATACAAATTGTAAGTAAACACACTGCAAATTAAAATTAGAAAAAAAAAAAAAAAAAAGAAAAGAACAGGTTCACTCCTTGGATTGATAGACGTTGTCTCTAAAAAAACTTAAGATTCCATGAACATGTAATAAGCTTCCTAGCAATGAAAAATGTAAAATCCTGAAGATATCATTTCAGAGATTTGTTTCCTCTCATCTTTTTGCCATACTAGAAAAATTTAAAAAATAGTGGCACTCTTTCGAATATTTATAGGTTAAAATGTTTTACAGTTGATTTGTTACATACATTTTCAAGTTACTGCAGAACTTCTATGTGTTTTTTTAGCATTAGGATTGAATTACTGCCTGATGAGAAAGCCTTTCTCTAATGGTCACCTCAATGGTACATCAATGGAAAGCTTTTCTTTATTTCACATGAAGCTATATCAAAGATCTTTCTATGAAGTGTTATCTAACCTACCTGCAGTACTTTGCCCTTTGATCGTAACACTTAGATGACTATCCAGATCTGCCCACGATTTTCCTGCAGAGCACTATTTTATAAAAATAAACATTGTTTTGTGTCTGGAGGATTTTGGTAGCTGGACAGGGGGCTACTGGCCCCAGCTCCTGTACAAAGCTTCAAGAAGATCCTCCATCTCCAAGTCTAGCCAAGGCCAAGCCAATCAATGTCTCTGTGATAAGATATTGAAGAGGGAAAATAGCTATTGGGCAAGTTCTCTTGCTTTGTATGTGCTTTTGTTTGGGAGAGGAGTAGGACCTGAGAGAGAAAACCATGAGGACAGACAGGTTAGTAAGGAAGATGGGGAGGCACGCTGGAGCAACCATTCCCCTTCAGCCCATGTTGAGATGGCAGCCTCAGCCCCTGCAGCCCATGTTGATCAATGATTCAAGAGAATCCTGCCTGTAGCTCATGGAAGACCCCACACTGGAGCAGGCAACTGATCCCAAAGAAGGCCATGACTCTGAGAGAAGCCTGCACTGGAGTGGTCCACTGATGGGAGGATTACAGCCCACAGAAGAGACCCATGTTGATGGGGGAAGTTTGTGAAGGACTGTCTCCCATGGGAGGGATGCCACATTGCAGCAGGGGAGGACTGTGAGGGAGAAGTCTTGCACCTGAGGATGAAGGAGAAGCAGAAACAACACGGTACAGACTGACCATTCCCTGCCCCTGAGGCTCTGTGGGGGAGCAGGGCCCAGAAAGGGTGGGAAATGTGGGGGGAAGGTGCTTTTAAGATCCAGTTGTATTTCTCACTATCCTACTCTGATTCAATTGTTGGTGGTGATGAAGCCAAATTGATTTTGTTTCTCCAGGTGGAGTCTCTATTGCCCATGACTATAACTGGTGTGTGAGTCCTTCCTGTCCTTTGTCTCAATCCTCAAGCCTTTAGTTGTATTTTCTCCTCCCCATCCCACTGGAGGGGAGGGAGGAGTTAATGGTGCTTTGTTGCTGGCTGAGTGGCTCAAACTAAAACAGATGTTCTTTGCTGTGAAATTTTAAAAATGTTTTCCCTGTCTTTCCTCAAGTTTTTAGTAGTTTGGCAAGCATGGCTTTGACAGTTGTGACAGTTTTGAGAATAACATCTACTGAAGAGCTGTAGCACTAATTACAAAACAATTGCTCCAATAATCTAAACAGTATGTAAAATTATACCTATAGATTGAAGTAGGATTATTGGTCATATTGTCCTATTCAAAAGTCTTAGATTGTGCATGAAATTGGAAGGCTTGCTAAACTGTCACTGATAGAAATTTTTGGAGTATGAGAATGTCCTAATACGTAGCAAGATCTATACTGATGTTAAGAATCACTAACATGTTTCTATTATTTTCTGTCACTGTACTGTTAGAGATTGCTTGGTTTCTACATTTTTAGAAGTGCTAAATGTGTGTTAAACTTTCTGTCACAGAGACTCTGATATCCTACCTGATGTCACCCTAGCCATATTCCCCAGCTACCAGTTACAAATAAATAAAAATGTCAGAAAATTTAAAATTAAAATAAAAACAAAATCGAAAAAAATCCAGCACCACAACAAAACCCCTCCTATTGTTTGAAAGGGCTTTTTCACAGCTGTTCTTTTGATCACCAAAATATCTGAAGTGTTTAGCAAAGGTTTGGAATATTCTCCTCTTTATTGAAATTAAACAATAAAACTTTGCAAGGCATAGCTAGAAATGAATACTTCACAAAGTAAAAATATTTGTACAAAGTTTAGAAAGCAAACAATTCTTGAAGTGTAATATTAAGTCATGCAAAGCTCTTTCAGATCATTCTTTTGAAAGAGTGTTGTCTATTCACAAACTATAGAGTTGCCAGGTCAGTTCTATTTGCTTTAATTGATTTAGAAATGGTAGGACTTTGCACATGAAGCTGCCGTTGAAAATTATTCTTGTCACCCTTGTTAGATTTAGTAAGCCTTCTCTGGCTAAGTTTGGTTAACTAACTAATGAAACACACCTTTTGATTCCTTCGACAGACACATAAAAAAATTACCAGTATGATGTTGCATACTCTGTGAACTGTTCTCTAATTTAATCCTAAACTTCTTACATTTTATATACTTAAGAAAATTTGAAGGCATTTAATTAATATGGATTTATGTTGAGCTTAGTAAGTGTCCATACTGTAGACAACAGAGGTAAGCTATTCTTTCTTTTAGGAGCTTATTATTTTATGCCCATATCCTATAAAAATATGCATGTATCTTTACCTTTAAAGAAAGACCTTTAAAGAATGACCTTTGAAATAATCCCATTGAGATCAAGAATGGCAGGGAGCCTATGAAGAAAAGAACTAGTGAGATATACATCATTTTTGTTTATACTTAAACCCAGCTACACTAGTTAACTGTGTGTTTGCCATTTCTTACTGTTCCTAAATGCATTTTTTTTTAATTATGCACCTCTTGTGAATCAAAATGTGAATAAATGCAGAATGATTTCCTGTTGTATACACTAGACATTAACTTCAGAGTTTTGTTCAGTGTTTTGTTCAGAGGGATTAAACATATTAGCTTCTACTTATTTATCATACAGTTAATTCATGCAATAGTGTTTGTTTGAACAAGCCTTTCTCTGTAACTGATGACAATGTTGGAAAATGGACCAAATAGGTGGACGTGACAGAAGCAGTATGAGCGGGGAATAGCATTCCTTGGCTTAATTTTTGTTGTTGTTGGCTGCTAACAGAGTATATTGCAGAAGAGAAAACATCTTTATTTTTAATAATAACTGTCAAAACAAGAGTAGCATTCAGACTTTACATTTTCTATCTTCTGAAGAAATGGAAAGAGTACATGAAATATTGAATGATTTACAAATTGTGAGCACTTTAGGACAATACATATCATGTCAGGCAAAAATTTGTGGATTTTTTGACTGGATCCGTAAATAGAGATGAGCACCAAGTTGAAACATAACTTCTCAAGCCCTTTTCCCTGCCATCTGACTTTCCTAGACAGTCAAGAGCATGTTTATACAGGATGCAGAGCAGACATCCTGAAGCAAGCACCATAAAGCTAGATCTGACCTTGGAAGCAGTACAGTTTCATCATCTTGGACTGAAATGATATAACTATTCTACTTTAGGACCTGAGATCTTTTTTTCTATGCAGCTCTGCACTTTTGAAGGGATCTGTTATGTTTATGTTTATGGATGTTTTATCATATTGGACTGCATTGCAGAAACATACTTGAAACATCATCAGAAAAGTCACTTTAGGTGATGCTATGTATATGTATAACCAGACACACTCATGACCTGCCCTGATAGCACTAAGCAACTGTCTCTTAACTGCTGCTAAGGACTTCTCATGCTGGACTGCACCACTGCTTATGTCCAGTCCCATGGTATTTTACTTGAGCACTCCATGTGAAGTTAGGCAACAGTGCCAAAGAGATCAGGACTTCTAGTCTAAGCAGCTTAAGCACCTCTTAGATCAAGCTCAAGTAACATGTAGTGTTCAGTGCACAGAAAAGCATTATATCCAATCTGCACCATTTTCTGTCACTCTGCATAAGTAAGAATGATGTGTTCAGCTCCAAAACAGGTGGAAGTCAGGCCAGTTTTGTTTATATTTTTATTTCTCCATAACCAACTAGGATACTGACGTATTTATTGCAGTTGAACTCAGACTTTCACATTGATGTCATGTGTCATTTCAGATTACTTCCTTGACAGCCTTTTTACTTCTAGTAAGTCTGTAGCTTTGTGTTGTTTGACCTAATTGATATATGGCCAGTTAATGGTTCTGCTACAGGAGAACATAAAGTTGTTTTTATCTGAATTATGTTCTGAATCAGGTCCAGTAATCTCAATTTACCACTTCAGGCTGTATCTTTGTCTCTCCTTCTCTGTCTTTCTCCTGCTGCAGCCCTGGAAATGCAGCTCATCTGTTCTTTGTCATTACAACATTGCAGCTTACAATTGTACCTAAAGCTGTTTTGTTTGTTGCTTGGTTTGCTTCCCCTTGATGCCAGCATTTAACATCTAACACTTGGGGCTACAGAAGAGGTGAAAGTCGATCATTGCTACTTGCAGTGTTTTATGTTTGAATGTTTCATGTGGTCCAGCAGGAAAAGTATCCACTTAATTACAGTATAAATAGAATTTTAATTACCGTTACCAGAAACATCATTTTTATTCTAAGATCACAAGGTAATACCAATAAAATCCCATGTAATACTGTCAGTACTGCTCCACTGCATTTTTAAACACCCCTAACAGCAATATTTATAGGGCATTTTTCAGGCTAGAAACATACTGGCTTCCCTAGACATCAAGTAACATTTAAGGGCTGCATCATTTGTCTGTCCAGCTTAATCATTGTATACATAAACATCTCCCTTGATTTACAGTTTTGCCTGTGCACTGTTCACTTTTATGTTCTCCAGGAAATTTAGAGAAGGGTGGTATCTATACCCCCCAACCCAGATAAGATATCTGTTCAATTGTCAGTTAAAGAGATGAAGGTAATTTATCTTAGATCAGATTTTATTACTTCTAGTACTCTATTTTCAAATGATTTCTGAATGAGTTGGGAATGAGTTGAACAAAAATAATATTTTAAAAAATTTAAAAAATGTTTCCTATTACTTCCAGAAGAGGAAGTTGATGATGAAACCAGGTGACTATGGTTCAGTCTGAGATGCCCTCTCTTACCAGATTTATTTTCTAGCTTGAAGGACAAGTTATGTTCTTTTATTGTGTCTAATAGGCAAATTGCAAAGTTCTTGGTACAATATTCCAGGATTTATTTTATTGTAAATAATGGCTAACATGATTTAACAGAGAAATAAAAAGTTACCTCTGTTCCCTCTTCTATTAAATTATTTTCTCACATCCTAAATAATAATGCACTTGTCCAAAACAAAAACATTATCTAAAATTTACTCCTTCCCATGTATATCATGAATTACTAACTTTTGCTATAGTGATAAGACAGTGTATTTAATTCCTTGATATTAGGATATACAATGCAACAGTCATTAATGTGGTACTGTCTGAAAATAAATGGCATCATTCCTTTTTCAGTCATATAATTGTTTTAAGTATTCAAATGTTAATTACGGTAAATATTTTGGCTTGACTGTCAGCTTTAGTTATCTTTTTATTGACAACTATAACACACAGCTACTAATATAACAGCAGCATACAGGTTGATCTTCTCATATTCATTTCCTGGCATTATGATAAAATAAAAACTTTATTTAGAACTAAATAAGCCACCCAGAGCACAGATATTTTGTGCTGTAGTTTACTACCCATCTGCTCTTTGGCAATAGAGGTATGATACTTACATGGAGCATACTTAGAGTGTGTTTTCAACACTGTGAATTGAGAATTTTGTATGCAAATTGCTGAAACTTGAATTGGAAATTATAGCCATCAACTCACCTCACCAAGATGAGAATAACCTCTTCCATCAGGCAGAAGTATTTTTGAAACTCAGGAATGCTAGTTTTTGTGTTCTTCTCTGTGAAGATGGTAGATTGTACCATATACTTTGTTGTATCATAAAAAAAAAAATGCTGTATTTCTGTCTGTACTCATTCTAATCTTGAAACACACACACACACACCCCAAAATATTTCTGTGAATTGGATTAGCAGACATTGTCCTAGAGACAACAGTGTATCATTTCCCTGTAGCAAAGTCTGATATCTTCTAAGAATGTAAGTGCTTGAAATTGTTGGGTAAGTGTAAAACAAAGATAAATAATAATTATAATTAAAATGTAAAAAAAAATTAGAGTAAAAGGACAGAGTAGTAGAGCAATAGATTGAGAATAGAAATAACTGATTACACTTAAAAAAAAAAAAAAAAAAAAATAGTTGTGGTGATGGAAAGCAGGAAGATCTAGAGTGTAACAGATGGCCCTGAAAAACAGAGTGGAAATCCACTGGAACAAAGTATTGCATCAGTAAGATATAGAAAAGAACAGAGGCAGTAGATATGGAAAAGTGAGTAAATTCTGGTGGTAAACAGTGCAAGTTTGTAGCAGCACAGCAGAAGAAGCTATAGAAGTGAGGCAAGAATTGTGTAGATTACCATTAAATACTGTCTGTTGTGTTATATGGCTGAAGAGAAGACTGTGAAGAGTTGTTTAGATGATGTTAGAGAGTTGACATGCACAGCATCCCAACTGAACAGACCAACAGTTTTGTTCTCTCAAGGGTATTGTATATTACTTGAATGATACAACACACACTATTGACATGTTTTAGTTACCTGCTAAAAGACCGGCTTAGACCTGCAGAGGAACTGTATATACCGGCAGAGCACCTCAATGAGAAGATGAGTACAATTAACATTTTACTAGTTAGCTTAACAAACTAGTTGCATATGACTTCTGTAGGTTTTAGTTCTGTGTTTCAAGAAATTGTACTGTTCTGCATTCACCTAGTACAGAGAAGGTGTCTGAAGGACACAAATTAGTGGAGCTGTTTATTTCTTGACAAGTATCCAGCTATGAAGGAGAGCACTATTATGTGTTCCACACTGGATTGTGCTCGAGTAATTTACTCATATTCATGAATATATGAATAAATCCAGTACGAGTTTTGTTCCCTGATTACTTCAGGGTCTTTTTCTGGTTCCATTTTTCTCAAGCATTTTAAGTACAGATGTTTAAGAGTAGTTAGGTGCTTAATTGCTATGGAAGATCTGTGAAATATCATTGTAACATATAATAAATAGAGTCTTTCTCAGTTTGGGATTTTTTCATCACTAACTTCTTCTATGGAGAAAGGTGAACAGTCTGGGTCAGATTACTAGATATATTTAAACACAAGACTTCAAGGAATGATACTGTGCGAACTGAAGATGCACAAGTTCCATAGCCCTTCTTCTGTGATACTCAGGATAAAAAGGAAATGTATCAGCTTTTCTGCTCTTACCTTTAGAAATTCGGCAGTAAAATTTGATTTGCTTTTGTTATTTAACAACTATGCAAGACTTGTAATCATAGAAATGTACATTTTTATGAATAGAAAAGAACATTTTGGTTTTATAGTCTGTCTTTTATGTTTGGAAATGGTGAATTGTCCCTTACTGACACCTGCCTTTGATTATCACTCATCCCAATGCACAGACAAGCTGTTGGAATTGTGCATTAATATTATAGCATCTACAGAAAGATGTCACCAGGTTTTCATGGATAATAAGCTTTTTAAAATATCTGTCTGATTTCAAATATAAAAAAAACATTAATGACCTTGCTCCTAACCTAGAATAAAGCGAGACACTCATTTGTTGCAAATTGGTACAGCTTCTTTGACTGTTTGGCACAAACCTGATTTACACATAAAAAGAGTCTGTCTCCATGATAGTAAATGTATTTCCTGCATAATTTTATGAGTTTGTTCTTGGTTTGTCCCTAATCTTGTGTTTGGATGACATGAAAAAGAATTTCAGGAATATTGTACACATGACTTGGAGAAGATTTGTTTACTGTGGCTTTCAGATTCTCCTCTCTCCCATGGGTGAATTATAACTCCCACTGAATTTTAACTCCCACTGAAGTTAAAAGGGTATCTTGCAGAATTTAGCTTGCAAATAAATGGGAGGGTTTCTTGCTGGCAAAGGAATAATAACACAGCTAATTCTAAAGAGGTTCATTCTGGTTTAATCCAAATACAGCATTGTCTACTCACAGGTCAAGAAATTTTCAATAGTCTCTTTCTCTCCATGTATCCATACAGAAATTTGAGGGCTCTATATGCTTGTGTAATGGTCAAGTAGGAAGTGTCTCATTCCATGCAGTGAGAATCTGTGCATCTGTACTATTAATAAGGTACATTTTATTATAGTAACAACATTACTCTGTAGTTGTTACAATGAAAACAGCTGAATCATGTTCCCTTGAATGTTTCCCTATATTTACAAGGCCTCGTACAATGTAGCTGACTAACAGAACAGTGAAAACTTCATAGTAAGGGCAGTGGCCTGGCCAGCAATAGGTGTTGCTATGAGAATGGCCCAGAGGCAGCAAGTAGTCCTCTGGAACTGTGGAGTGAGCTGCAGTTAGCAGGGAGTGAAGACATTTTTTCTCTGTGTTGCAGTTTTGGTTTGATGGGTTGGGTTTTTTTTGTTTGTTTTGTGGTTTTTTTAATTGTTTGGTTGGTTGATTGTTTTTTTTTGGTGGGGACAGGAGGAAGGAACCAAGAGGTATAGTTAGTAATTTTTCACAAACCACAAACACAGTTTTTACTTCTTGTGGAAGATGTGGGGAAAGACAGACATATTTGGGAAGCTGAAGCAACAGCTGAGTCTGGTTGTACATTGGTAATGTAAGAGCAATTTTTCATTTTGTTTTTTTCAGTTGTGCCAAGGCCAAGAGTGGAAGAAAATAACATGGCTGAAAATGTATGACAGAAGGCCATTAACTTTGAAATGAGGCAGAGTGATCCAAACCTCCACAACAGTTGTTTTCTCCAGCCTGAATACTTTCATACTTGGTGAAAGAATGGAGACACAATGAAGAAAGAGAGGTCAGCCATTTCTGACCAAGATGGATTCTGTCTTCTGTCACATCTCTGTTGTATTGAGTACCATATGGCACCTGGTGCATCAGGAGGTCTCTGCCAGGCAGCAGCAAGGCTGGCTGCTCCCAATGGGACATTGAGGGCTGGTGATGCTTTCAGGGTCATGACTCTCCCAGTCAGTTTCTGTCTTGCATACAGTTTTAAGCAGGAGTGTATTTCACTGATACAGATGAATTTTTTTGAGTTATCTGTGTTGTTTCTGACATTGCATAGGAATATGGCAGGATTTTTCAAGCAGTGCAAATAACTTACATACAAAGTGACCATAATTGCCCATAATTTCAATTCCTTTCAATATAAATTTAGTAATATTTAATTCTATCCACCTTTGCAAATAAGCTGTATTAGGTGTTCTGTCAGCTTATGGACAGAAATTACTTCTGGGTGCTTCTTTTCAATGCTCTCCATCAGACAGGCAACTAACAAGTAGTGTGACACTATGTCATGACTATGAACTCTGTAAACTTTTCCTAACTGGTAAATCTTATTTGGAGTGTTTTGCACTTCAGCTACATAGACCTCATGTGGTGGAGGAACACATTTCTATGTAATGAAGGCTGATAAGAGCTATGTGAATTTTCCTTCTGGTTATGCACTAATTCTTGCCTCACTTAATTCTTAATTGTGAACTGTAACAGTAAGAGAGATTAAACAAGGAAACAAATGACCCAGCAATGTAGTATTTGATTCCTTGTTTTCAGTCAAAGTATTTTTCTAAAACAATTGTTGGAACAAAATTGGAAATTAATGATTTGATAATGCAATTAACGGATGAAGTTTTGTTCCCTGAAAAGACTAGGTTAATCTGGATCACAATGAGCACTTTGAGTGTTAGTGGCTGTCAATGAAATTGAAAATTAATTGTACATATTGTCATGCCAGTAATTAGAAAGATTCTGAAGGTTTTGTTGCATCTCCAGAATGTCTGGCAATTTATTTTTATAGGTCATAGGATATCATTTGTCATGTCCACTGGATGCTAAAACAGATTTTAGTGTGAATAGTAATTTTATGTTTTGACATTTGTTTTGCAAGAGGGAAAGGGAAGAGGTCACTTGTTTGATTTTATTCATTTGCAGACACCCAAACAGACTGATCAAACCTGGCTCTGTGGCATGGTAACTTTCACTGCTGTCTCCATGTGAAACGACCCTGAGTTGGCCTCAGTTTTAGATGGGTAGACTCTTATGTTTAGACCAAAGGCTGTAAAATCAATTTGTATTTGAACATAAGCTAAAAACCTCAGCTTTGCAAATAGACTAATCACAATGAATCATAACAGGAATAAGGTAAGAAATTTTTTTTCCAGGTTTACTCTTAGTCAAGAATATCTATGATTTTCCAGCGATTGCATCAAACTCTTTAAAGTCTCCTCTAAATCTTCAGATAAGGTTTATTTTTTCATCACGTTTATAATTTGACTGTGTTTCTGCTGCCTTCTTCTCTCAGCAGTCTCTGTTGTGTTCCAGATGCACAGCTTATTAAACACTCACTCCTGGAATCCCATGTCCTGCACTCAAGAAGGTGTGTTTGTGGGTTTTTTGTGTGAACATGCTCAATTACAAGGCAAGGTGCAGTCCCCCAAGTTGATTGACACATTTCCCACTCTTTTAAGACATTAATTTGCTGCTGCTTCTAGTTAAACTGAGAGTGCCAGAGAGAAGGAGTTTATATGTTTTTTTGATGGACTGATAAATGAATCGCATACCTGGAATACCCCTTGACTTTGCACTGTAATTTAGCAACTTGTATTCTCTCTCTGCAATAAAATATTTTTGCAGTTTATGTGTCTCAGATGACAGTGCCTAAAAATAAGGTTCTTAAAATCAACTTTAGCTTCCAAAAGAAGTCATAATATTGTTTAAGGCTTTTTTTTTTTTTTTTTTTTTGACAATGTCAGTAAATATTAGTCTTAATTTTTAGCTTCCTAAATAAATTACATGGGCTTTTTCAGAAATATTGAATTAAAACTCCAATTTCAATAAAATAAAAGTGAAAGTAATAAACTTTCTTTCCCAATCTGCAAAGAAATAACAAAATGTCTATTGGCCATGTACATTTTTTAGGCAAATTTTCAGGCAACTTACACTATTTTGGAAAGTTATGTATTCATGACTATGTTCTGTAACCAAAGCATTAGACCTTTCTACGCATGTACTAGAAGTATACTTCTAAGTTAAACAGATAGACCCGAGACATAAATATGCCAATATACTGTAACCCATGGCAATGTATATGTATACATTTTCACTAAAGCCTAAACACTGAACTGTGGAAGGATTTGCAAAAACTACATGGGAGTAGTAGAGTGGGAATTCTAGGGTCCAGTCCTAGACCTGCATTTCCTATGTTATTTAACTTTACCTACTTGATGTAATCTTCTGTTTCCAGATAGAAGAGATAGAAAGCTCTTTCTCCTTCTTGGAGGGAAAGGGGAATACTGGACTTACTTAAACATAGTTATGTTACATTTATATAGGTATTCCATGTGTGTATGTACTAACTATACCTTTTTGTAGTATGTTACTATACTTTCATAGGTAAACTTAGGACTTTCAGTGAAATACTCCTTCAAAATTAGATTATCGTCACTAAACAAAGCAGCTCATGCTTTTGGAGAAGATATTATTAACTGGTTTGCATGGTCCTGTGGAACATACGGCTCTTAAGGCAGAAAAAGTCACAGAATTTGGATTAGCACCTCGTACATCTTCTTGTTTTTTACAGAGAAATCTATGTGCATTTAAATGAATTTATGTTTAGGCAGACAGATGAGAAAATATTAAGTTAAAAATCAGTAGGGAAGCCATTAATACACAGATAGTGGTAAAAATTGATTCAGCTTTCTGTCAGCTCATCAAACATGGGATTTTGGAGGTACAGCTAAGCACTTGGTACTGGTTTGGATTAGGCATGTTCAAGAACAGTTATTCCTTTCTTATTTTGAATCAGTTTTTGAAAGATTTTATAAGCCTGAGAGGTCATTCTTTGTCTAGTGAAACACATCAATTTTCTACGTACTGTTAAACTTTCTTACAACCTTACCCTGCAACAAAAATGAAGGTAGCTTACACCTGCAGATATGAATGTGTACACTTCATTAGATAGATGAATGGTCCCATGGGCCAGGCACATTTCAGTGCTGTTAAAATACACTTCTATCAGAATGTGTGATAAATTAGTCATGAGCTGGTGTGAGACACAAAGTTCAAACACAATGGATCTTAAGAAACTAATTTCTACTTCGCAAGGGTTTACTTTTCTCTAAAGTGCAAACCTTTCAGCCTTAAGGATATCATTCGTAGCTCTTTGCTGTTGTACAGAATCATAGTATTTTTGGTTCATCAGATGCACCTAATCATGTACACTGTCCTTACCTGGACCTGTAAGTGAACGCTACAGTGGGTATCAGCATTATAGTGTTTCATTCATCCAAGAAGCAGTCTTGCTGGACTCTGGTCCTCCAACCTCCTCCATTTCCTTCCATGGAAAGGCAGAGAGGAAGGAGAAACTTCTCATCTTCATATGGAACTACCCAGAGATCCAGGCCCTCCAAGCTACTTACAGACAGAGGTACCCTTTCTGAATTTGTCGTATTAAACTGCAATCATCCCTTGGAGTGCCCTCCACAGGTCTTGTCATAAGACAATCACTTTTTGTGACATTATTTTACATGTACAGAACCTGCAAAACCTGCAAATTCTTGTTATGCCATGCCAAAAAATTCAATACGGCTATTGTACATCTCTTGCCTGACACTTCCAATATGGAATTTTTCATTTAGAAATGCTTTTATTACACAGATCAAATAAACTACTGCTTTCAGATTATTTGACTTGATTCTTTATAACTTGCAAGGGGATTGTACCTCTGAGAAATTCATTTTCTTGGCCACATACCATAAAAGACTTAGAACATAAGAATGTTAGAAACTTATAGAATGAGCACATGTAAAATGTGAAAACACAGCATGGGTTGGTAAGAATGAGGTAGTAGTAAAAGCAGGAAAATTACTGTGCCATTACTGAACTCTCAACTTGCTCTGCTTAGATGTTGTCAGTCTGCAGCATACTGTGTGCTTGCTGTGTGATACTACACAGAGAAATTTGTAAGTACAAATATCATTCCTATTCATAATGAGCATAAACACCAGAATTTGCAACCCTTTTAAAAAGAGTTAAAACTCTAGTTTTAAGCACAACAGGGAAATAAGAAGGTTATCTTCTGTGGGCTGAGCAAGGTTTTATTTGTTTGTTTCTCTTTGGGGTATTTTATGACTCAAAATGGTAAGAATTCTGTTTTGCATTAAATTCAGATTTGTCTTTTTAAAATGTTTAAACTGCTTTAAATTTAAAAATCTAAAAAATAAAAGCATCCACACCACTAGGGAAACCCTGTCAGAGGCACCAGATGCTGGACTTGTACATATAAGCAGTCATTCTACTTCTAAGATCAATTCTTATGACAAAACTACTAAATTTTTTTTTTTTTATGTACTTTTTTTTTTATACCAGGAACTCATACAGTAAGCATTTCTTCTTTCAAGTACAGTTTCCTGTTCACAAATTAAAATGCACTGTATGATAAGTGCAGTTCTTATGACTAAGTGTTGTTTAGGCAATCCCAGGCCTGATCACTTCTTAGTCTCTTGTGTGGGTATTGACCATGATTGAAAGAGTTTGTGTTCTTGATCCGGTTATCAATGAAATGTATCCTTTTCATATGAAAAAACAACAGTATTGTCATGTCTCCAAGCAACTGCCTCAGAGAAGCAAAGTTTTGAATGTAAGCTCTGAAAGTCAGGTGGAATTTTCTCCTTCTGAGTGTTTTGATACCTTAGATCTGTCCTATACTCCACAAAATATTTGTTGTGAACAGCCTTATAGCTGGCCCATAGTCAAGGGACAGCTAGCAGTAGTTTTTCACAATAAAAAATCCTCTTACATAGAAATACTTTTACTATTTATTTAATCAGATGAAATGTTGTTTCAGTATAGCTTGTATTGAAGATGAAACATTGACATCGCTTGAGCACTGGAAAAAATTGCAACACGATAAGATTTACAATGCCATCCCAGAAACATCTAACTGATGTCAAATGGTTGCAAGCATTTGTCTTAAACCATGAAAAAGGCAGAGCTGTAATACAATTAATGCATAATCTTATCTTTGTAAATATATTAAATTTTAGTATATTGGTTAATCTCTATTGTGAATGATAATTCACCTTATTCCTAAGGCCAGTTACAACAGATTAGTGATCAAACTATGTTTTCCATTTCAAGCAGTCTGACAAAACATATTTTTCTGTTTCTTTTCTGTTCACACTGAATTCATTTCTGTAAATATATATATCATTAAATCAGTACTTTTTCAAAATCTTTATTGAACTTGAAGAGAGAACTTGACGGGAAGTCTTTTTAAGAGGCTTTTTTGGTTACTATCAATCTAATCTTATGTTTAAAGATGTGTTTTCAAAATCCTGCTAGGATTTGGTATGCCTTGTGTTTAATGACATTTAAATTCATTTCAGTTCTCCAGGCTTAAGAGCATCACTACTTGCACTTGAAGTTTAAGATTCATTTGGACCAAGTATGATTAATATTAAATGAAATAAAATAAACAAATGAAAAGCTCAACTTTTTTTTTTTTCTAGAAAACCCCAAAACTTTTTGTGATCTTTCTTATTTCTTGTCTGACCCAAAAGTTGTAACGCTCATATATTTCCATATTAAAAAAGAAGTATTATGTTGGCTTGTGTATCTCAGTTTAATCCTAAAATGAATTCTCAGGACAGATGGGACATGTAAAATTCAATATTAAAAGCTTTTCTCTTTATGGAAACACAAAATTTTGGAAAAAGAAAGCAAATAAAATTTCATTAGACTTTAAGAGACTCATTACAAACATATAAACTTAACACCTTTACAATTTTTTTTTCTTTTTCTTTAGAATTCAAAGCATATAAAGACTACAACAAAATCAGTAGTTTATTACCACAAGCTGCTAAACAACTTTGTTCATTGTTTCTGTGAAGTTCAGCACTATGTAGACATCACTGTGAGCACTGTGGAGCTATGGACTGAATGTTCAGGAGCTACCCCTGTGAGATTTTCCCAGACCTGAGATTAATTTCTCTGTCTAAGTGTTAACCATGTGAACTGTGACACTCTAGCCAGTAGGACTATTTGTTGCAAGATTAGCATGTGTACTTTGAGATAGCTCTGCACTGTTCTAGGGTCTACCAATATATCAGTAAAACAGTAAACATGGTTCACCTTCTCTTTCCTGTAATATTAGTAATTTCTTCTAGATAAGCAGCTTGCTATCACTGAAATCCTAATTAAAGTCCATTGCTGTGGGATTAATTATTGTCTACTTTGTACTTCTGTATTTGTACATAACAAGGCATATTAAGTTTACTTTTTAAAGTTTCTTAGAAATGTTGCCTATAGCTTACTGACGTATGTGTAGAGTCAGAAACTGCTGTAAAGGAACAACAAGAAAACACTTCCTTCTGGCACACTGTAATGGAGCAATCAGGACAAACACCAAGGACATAAATTATTTTACTCTTGAACAGATTTCACAGTGAAAATGCACACCTTTGATTTTTTTTATCACTTGAAGTAAATAAGGCTCCTTGAGTGTCTGTTGTGATGATGGTATTTAAGATGATTTTGGAATATCATTAGTGACATATTTCTGTATTTTCAGCTTTATAGTTTCTTCTGTCAGTAGAGAACTGGTCTCTGGAACTAAAGTTGAGACACACAGAAAAAAGTGCTTGCACATCTCAATTGAATTAAAAAGGTTTTGTAAGACCCATAAAAAAGTCTAATGCATGAACTAAATTTAATTGGTTAATTTCATAAATATTCTGAAGTGAAAGCTCAGCAGCAGTCCTAAATGTTATTAATAAAACAGATGATCTCTGTATTACATGATTTGTGAATATTTATAAGTAAACTTTCCTAAGCTTGACTCATAAACAAATTTATATTTTAATTATTTTAAGCATAACCAGAACCTCTCTTTTTCTCCAGCAGACTGAATTACTCCATCTCTAATGCTATGGTTTAATTTCTTTTAAAAATATGAAACAGTAGTTTTTTAAATTTTTTTCAATTTTTTTTTAATTACTGTATTCATTCTAGAAAAAATTATTACTTCAGATAGCTATGAAAATAAAATTGTCATCATATTCACATGCTATCACATACAAATATTGTCAGTCTGATTCAAATCTACTCCCTCTGTAATGACAATACTTCTTTCCTATGGAAGCTTAATTTAAAAGACTGACCATTAGTGCCATATTCTTACACACTGGAAATCTATATTGTGATTTTTCTGCATGCAGTTAGCACTTTTCCCATACTAGTGATAAAAATTAAATTTAGATCATATATATCAAAGTAGGTGTTAAAAGAAGTTAGGAACCTGATTACCTGTTGAAAAAGTGTAAATTTTTCTTTGGTAAGTGCCACAATGACATATGTTGACATTTTTAGGTATGCACAATTACTGAATAATTTTTATTATTCATATAAATATCCAAACACATTTTTAAACCTCTTAGTCTCCTGTTTTCTTTGATATTTCTTTTTATTTAATTAAATTTCACGGTGGCTTAAGTACACCTCTAGCTTCTGTATTATGGGAGAAGGGATAGCAGGAATCATGATATGGAAAATAATACATGACCAAATTCAAGTAAATCAGTATGAGGTAATATTCACCTTTATGTCCGAACTAACACTACTTCATCCTTCAAGGCAATACTCGTGACTGAAGGCAAACCTTTCATACTCAGCATCCTAAGGTATGTTACACCTTTTTGTTTCAAGGACTTGTTCTTTTTCTGACTCTGCTTTTTATTGTTAATTGATCGCTCCCTTTACATGATTCATGTAAGAACAAAAATATGACAGCAATGCAAAAATCTACCAGTAAATGAAAAAAGCTAAAACAAAAGCAATTTGCAATAAAGAAGTTGGTTTGGGAAACAAACTTGAAAACAATTATCCCTTTAAATTAACTTTCTAGACTCACATACTTTAGACCTACAGCGCAACAGAAAATCAGTTTATGTGGGAAATCTGACTTTTGGATCAGTTCCTAAGTTTTGTTTCTTTATATCTTGGAGGTCAAAGTACTCTCTTTTTTTTTAGTAAGGTACAAAACCATTGGAAATCAATTAAAAGACTTCGACTTCAATGAAGCTAAGTTTTGTAAGAACATAGTGCTCATCGCTTGGACTGTAAGAAGCTGTCATGCCAGCTAACTCTCACAATTTCATTATCAGTATTTTGGCTCCATTTCCCCATACTGCTTGCATTCTTGTTCTCTCTTCACAAAAGATATGTTTCCCACTGTAAAAGCGTAACTCGCACTTTTTTTTTCATCCCCTTGGTAATGCTGTAGACATTCCTAGTGTGAAACAAATAAGTAAATAACATCATCCTGGAGCAAAATCATGAAAGGTCTTGCTCTTGTTTTCATCTGCCCTGGATAGCTTGTTTTACAGATTGAACCATCTCACATTTCTGAAAAATATCACAGAAGACTAAAGATGTTCAACACAAATTTAATTTCCATGGCAAAATCATAAGGTTAAATGAAGCTGGTTTACTCACTGGAAATTTCTGTACATGCATCTTGCACCCTTTTTCCTGCTTCCTTTACCCTTTAGTTTGCATGACATTGTAGGTAGCTTAAAGTATATATTCAAACAAATTTATTCCTTCCAGTAATTGTTTGGTATCTGTTTGCCCTTGTTGCTTATCTCCCCCTTGATTTCGGTGATGTCATGAAACACCATCCGTTGCCATGGCAATGATCAGCAGTGTGTGGCATGAGCTGCGATGATTACAGGTCTGCAATGCTGCACTGTTTTTTCCAGTCAGTTCACAGAGACATCTTTTGTATATTCCAAGTTGTGTTATTAACATGTTTAAACAATTTTGTGACTATGTAAGTGCCTGTCACTGTAGAAAATACATTCCCCAAAAGGTTTCCCATACACCCATTTGTGTCCTGTGTTTTTGCCTTCGAGTGGCATTACCTTATATGTGTGAAGAAGGGCATAGGGAAGGGTTAATTTCTGGAATGAAGTAGCATTTAAGTCAATTCTTATTCCTAGGCCTAGAAGTAAACAGGCCTAAGCAGAAAGAATGGGGCAAGTATTAAGTAGTTATTAAATGAGGGGGAGAGTGCGATGCAGGGGGCTTTCCCTTAACAAACACCATCTCAGAAACCCTCCTCTATTTTTCAGTTTCTTTTCTTTTCAAGAACAAAGGTTGAGCTGTGATTTACAACCCACAACCATGTGCTGAAAAGAGACAATTTCCTGATGACATGTCTGCCTGTGGAAGAACTCTGATTCTACTGTGGAGACACACAGCTGCGGCTGAGACTCTCTCACGTGGCATGTAGCAAACAGTTCTTTTTAAGCTTATTTAGTTGAGGTTTGCATCTCAAGGGAAGGTGGACAGAAAAGCTCATTCTGCTTAATATTGGGGTCATTAATGCCTCATACCAAGATGTAGCTGTGAGCTCTCATGCACAATTTATTAACATGAAATAAGCTCAGCTAGCATTTATCTGCACTTTTGCATTGGGTTAGCAAATTCTTCCATCAAATTGTTCCCAAAAGCTTGCCAAGCACAGTAAAAAAAACCCCAAAAAAACCCAAAAAAAAACCCCAGCAAACATGAAGTTTTCTGCTTGCCAAGTGTTTCCCTAAATCTCCCCCTGCAAACTTTATGTTACTGTATGTACTATCTATTGGAAAGGTAGAGGAAGAATTCCTACAAATTTTCTATCGATTCATTGTCCTCCATTAAGTGCATAACTGAATTTCCTTTTTCATCACAAACCAACCAAAAATCCTTGTTAATAGTATTGAACAAAACCTGAAGAAGTGAGAAACAATGTGGTGCAGAGGTGCAATACTTCTGTACCTTAGCCACACTGTCAGGGAAAAGATCTCTGCATGACTTTGTATAAATCCTTCCTCTTTTGAGAGCCATGTAACTCTTAAATTATGTTTAGCAAATCATGTGGTGCAAAAGACAGGATGCATACAGCAAAAAGGGGTGGTGTACTCCTGCAGCATGTCTTCCAATTTTTGTTGCAACCAAAATGTTGCAAAAACAGAGAGTTTGCTCATTTGAGACAAAAGTACAGCATATGGCGACAACGAGATTCACTAACTGAAGAAAAAACTTTGCATTGCTTTCTTAATTCATCCTTTACTCTCAAAATGGGAGACTTCAGCAAAGAAACCTGCCTTTTTTAAAAATCAAGTGAGCCAAGGAATTCATCTATATGTTCTTTCTTCTGCAAAAATCCTACAAGACGTGACCATAAATATGTGATGAAATCTGTGAATTAATTTGGATAATTCATATTACTCTTTTAAAAATCATTGGCAAAATAAAGCATTTACTGTTCCTTTACTGAAATCAAAGATATTCTGAGGTAAGCAGTGATCCTTATTTATCTCTAAGAGAAACAAGTTTACATTGAGATCACTGTACATTTAAAATTATATGATGGAATTCAAAATTATTTCTAATTTAACCACTGTCTCTCATTTTCTTCTTTTGTTCCTTGACAGTACAGAGATGAACTGCTATGAGAATTAGTTCAGAAATAACTTTTTGTTGTCCAAAGGACATGAACTTTTCAAACACTTTTTTTTTTTGTTTTGTTTTGTTTTGGTTTTGTTTTGCAGGGTTTTTTTTGTTGGTTGGTTGATTTTGGTTTGTGGTTTTTTTGGTTGGGATTTTTTTCTTTTTAAGCAAAGAGAATTCACTTGTTTATTTCCACTAATTCTTTATACTCCTAGGCATGGACAAGTGTCTGCTCCTGGACAGCAGGTGAAGGATGCTTTCTGTCATTTATTTCCATCTTCTCTGTCATAAAGAATACCCTTATGTACCCTATGGTAAGCTCTCCTCTTTCTTCTAAATTTCTGTTCTTCCTGAGTCTCAATAGTATATAAATGGGAATTGTGTGCTTGCATATAGAGAGAGAGAGAGAAAACAACAGTATTTGTGCATGAGAGCTAGTCATTAATTTATTTGGGATTTTGACATAAAATTGTAACTAGTCATGTATCTAAGACTATTGATGCCCTAACCCGTTAATTAATATTACAATAGAATGAAATCATAGAACTGTCAGTGATTATTTCCCTGTCTAAATGTTTGGCATTTAATCAATGACGTGAGACTACACCAAAATCTAGATACTGATGTAAATTAGCCTGGCTTTTTCCACTGAATACACATTTTGGAGTTGTATTTCTTGTCTTTTCCAGCACATGTCCTCTAGAAGCAAAGAAGTTAGTGTTAGTTTGTTTCTTTATTAAGTTAGACCTTTGCAGGCCTCATTAGATGATAAATGTTTGCAGCTAATGGTCCATCAGCCATCACAGTTCAACAAAAACATGGATTATTCATAAAAGGATGCACTGTCTGGGGCCTCAGTATCTGAAAGATGTAACCTAAAGTAACCTAGAGGTACAAAAAGTCTAAACTGCCCCGTGCCAGCAGAGCTGGCATTGGCAGATCCTGGTTCTGCTGCATTGTGCTCTTGCTTACAAGCTACAGGAATAAAATTCTTCTGTCCTGACTGAATCCCAGTTGCAATTCCAGTTATTTCTGCAACAGCCCCTTACCACTCAGGAACAAAAAATACTTGTTCAAAATACTGTCTGAGTGTAGGCTGGTAGTAAGTCAAGCTAGCAGGAAGGGGTAGCTTCCAAACACAGGTTAATACCTCATTACTTGGGACACTGAATTGAGGATCAGGTAACTAACTACCTGATGATGTTCATGAACTTGTACTGATGAAAGAGCTCAAAAGAGAGTATAGAAAGCATCATGCCTATGCTCTTTTCCTTCATTTTCTTAAGATCATTTCAAGCAATTTATCATCCACTTGCAAAAAAACATGTTGGAAATTTTCAGTGTGTCTTGTGGCTGTGATTAGCTGGAGTTCTAAGTGAGAAGCAAATTACTGTAGCCTATTAGCATAACAAACAATACTAAATATTTTGCATTTTAACAGGAATTTTGTTAAATAGGATAAATGAACCAATACATATCTTTTGTTAAAATTGAGGCTCTCAGTAATAGTTGTGGCAAGAAAATTTTGCTGTTTACATTCCAGTTAAGAAAGTATGCTCTTCTCTCTTGCCATGGAGTAATTTATTATGTAACTATCACAGTGCTCCTAGTCCCTACCAAATCTCGTTTAAGACTTGCTAGATGATCTGCTGGTCTATACCATAGCAACATGGAAGTCTCTTAACATTATTACTATATCAACTACTTACTTTTGGGAGGGAGATATAATGTGCCAATGGTTTAAAAGATTTTTCTTTCCATGTCAGAACTAGATGAATCCACAGGAGAGAATGACTTGAAATGTATCATGTCTTCCTCTAATAATGATGCTTTATCTCATTCAAATGAGGAAAAGTGTTTAACGCAAGTGGCTGTCTGCATGAAAGATATTATTATATGGCACACTTGGGATTTCCTTAAAGGCCTATATATTTTAACTGGGTGCCTTGGATGGTGTTAGCTTTTTGACTGAAGTATTGACGTTTTCTCCTAAAGAACAAACGGTATCATTTCAGCAGATAGGCATACTTCACTGTTTTTTCTTTATATTTAATTTGTCAAGTACCTCTCTGTAACCAAAAATTTTTGCATTGATTTTTTGCTTTGTAAAAAAGGTCTCTAGCTTTTTTTTTCTGTTTACAAAACCTGCCTATTTTCATATAACTTATGTAACTGCTAGCTGTTAATAAACATTGCCCTTATAAAAAAGTAATGACTTAATCTCTAATCTTGGCTAAAATGACAGATGTAAAATAACAATACTTATAAATTGCTACTTTCAGATATTTTTCCTTTTGCTTTTATTTCCTAGGACTTCATCGAGATAGTACTCAACTCCTGAAGACATACAGCAAACACATCTCATACAAAATTTCAACTACAAATAAATATATCTGAGTGTCAAAGCAGGATCTTCTAGCTATACTTTGACTTCAGGGTCCCTTTCAACTTGTTATTTCTCACATTAGTCAGAGTATTCCACTGAGTCTATTAAAAAAATAGAGCCATATTGCAGGTTACATCAATAACCAAATAGTCAGCAGTTCTAGCTGTCTTTCTTTGTTTTGAAATCTCTTCAGTAATTTCCTCTCTGTGAGAGCATTAAGAAAAAAAGTCTTTTTTCTTTTTTCTTAATTATAACCTCATTCAACAAGGAACTATATATTTTTTTTTATCTCTAGAATGCATATTCTTATTTATAATTCCTTATGAGGGTTTTGTACCACCAGGTATTTAGCAACTTTAGATCCTAATGCAAACAGAACATAAAATGTAAGCTAGAAATTAGACCATTTTCCAGTGTCCAAGAAAAGAGGCAAGCAGCTTTATGAGGTAAGGCAGTCACTTCATCTAAGTAACCATGATATTTTCAACAGCTGGAATTTTCATATATTATTATTATTATTAATCAATAAATACAACAAAAAATCCAGACAAACAAACAGACAAAAAAAAAAAAAATCAATTAAAATTTATGTTGAATGAATTTTTTCAATCAATTTTTTAAGGATAATTGAATTTTAGTTATATAAAGCCTACCTTTAAGGAAAATAATTATTAAAATTAAACCAAAAAAACCAACAAAATGAAACAAACCCACAACATAACAAATAGTTAAATAAATTTTGAGTTAAACATGCATGAAATAAAATGGTTTTTGAACTTATCTGGAACATACCATGTCAAGTTAATTCAGTATAATTTGATATTAGTGTTTTACCTCAGTTCTTTTTACATGGAAGGTATGAGCACTCAGATGAATTCTGTGCTCAGGTACTTATGCTGTGTTATGAACATATGATCTAGCTAAGAGAGACATTTAGGAGCACTAGGTTCTTGAAATCTATGTTAAGACAGCAAGATTAAGTTTATTTAAAGAAATTTTTTTTGCCAGTTCAGAAAAGTGTTTGTTCAGAAACATTTTGTTTATTATTGAAAATGCTGGAATATTTAGTTTTTATGGAATAGATAATTTTTCATATCTTTTTAAAGATATATTCCTAAAATTCATATGAAAAGTTAAACTTTTCCTCCTTGATTCTCATCAGAATAACTATTTGCAATTTTGTTTAGTATTACTTATTTCCAGTCCAGTTAGATGTAAAATTAAGAGAGTTCTTGTCCTAACAGTAAAGTACCCCAGGGAAGACAAAACCTCATCATAGAATAATAGAATGCTTTAGGTTGGAAGAGATCTTTAAAGGCCATCTAGTCCAACCCCTCTGCAGAGAGCAGGGACATCTTTAACCAGATCAGGTTGCTCAGAGCCCCATCCAGCTTGACCTTGAATGTTTGCAGGGATGGGGCATCTACCACCTCTCTGGGCAACCTGGGACATATCTAGTCTAAATCTAATCTCTTTTAGTTTAAAACCATTACCTCTTGTCCTGTCACAACAGGCCCTGCTAGAAAGACTGTCCCATCTTCGTTATAGTCCCCCTTTAAGTACTGTAAGTCTGCAATGAAGTCACCCCAGAGCCTTCTTTTCTCTAGGTTGAACCACTCCACTCTCTCAGCCTTTCTCCAAAGGAAACTGCAGCCCATGGAGAGCCCATGCAGGAGCAGGTTCCCAGCAGCTACTGCAGCCCATGGAGGGGAGCCCACACAAAATCAGGTTTTGTGTCAGGAACTGTGGCCCACAGGGCACCCATGCTGCAGCAGTACATGCTTGAATGAGTGTATTCAATGGAAAGGACTCATACTAGAGCAGTTCATGAAGAAGTGCAGTCCATGATAAGGACTCATGTTGGAGAAGTTTGTGAAGGACTGTATCCCATGAGAGAGACCCCACACTGGAGCAGAGGAACCACCTCAGGGAGAGGGAGAAGGGGGTAGAAGAGTCAAGAGTGGAGTTGAGCTTGGGAGTATGAGTATGGGGGGAAAGTAATATTAGTTTTGTTTCTGTTTCTCACTATCCTACTCTATTTTTAATTGGTAATAAATTAATCCTCCCCAGGTTCAGTCTGTTTTGCCCAAGACAGTAGCTGGTGAGTAATCTTTCTGTCCTTACCCATGAGTTTTTGCATTTAATTTGTCTCCCTGTCCTGCAGAGGAGGATGTTGAGAGAGGAATTGTGTGAGCATCAATGTTAACCCATCACAGATTTACAGAAGAGAAGAGAGGTGAATAATTATTGCATACCTAAAGTGTGTGTTTGGCTTGCATTTTTCATTTTCTGTGTTCATATCGGTACTTTTTTCTGAAAATCTAGTTATGCTGGAAAAGGGTTATGTTGCATCATTTCAGTCTTTTACAAGATGGTTTTAGTATTGACTTGTTTCATTCACAAATCCTTAATCTTTCCATTAAAACTTCATTGATTATTTTCATTACTTACAGGTTTGTAAGCTTCAATAATGCAGTAGGTAAGAAAGAAGCCCTTCTTAAGACATGCAAAGTTATTTGATGCCCTGATCACTGGATTGAAATACTGTAAATTATTGGATAGTTTATGTTCTGAATTTCAGTTTTCCTCACTTTTCATTTAGTATTCTCCATTCCCACCCAGTCATTAATATGTTTGGCAACCATTATTATTTCCATCTTACCTAAAAAAGATTTGAAACTTTGGTTCTACAACAGTTCACACTCCCACATTCAGCTATTCTCTGCTGAAGAGTTGGTTCTACTGCCTCATACATACCTCAGTCCTTTCCTGGGTTCCATTCCACACCTGCCCCACAATCCCTGGGTGATATGTTCTGCCTCTCTTGACCTTTTCCTCTCCACCTAATATGGTTCCCTCTGGAGGAACCAGAAGGCCAGAGAAGCAATGACCCTTTCCCCCAAGCTTCTGCACTGCAGAGAGAGCAGGCAAAGCATCTTCTTGGGGTGGGAGGGAGCAGAGAGAATGGGAGAACTGCCAGGCTCATTAGAGTCCCCTTTTGACAGCTTGTAAAAGCAGCAATAGGTTGCTAAACTGGAGTTCATTCTGTTTGCAAAACAGATCTAGTGAGATGCCTTCAACCTGAGAGGCAGTAAACTAGGACTGAAAATTAACCTAAGGAGTTTCCTTTCTTCTTCCCAATAATTATTGATGTTTTGTTCACAGTTCACACACAAATGCAGATTTTATTTTCAAAGTCCGTTCACATGAACAGAAGGTAACTTACATTAGACAAAAGGAAAAAAATTGCAGTTTTTCTAGGTGATAAATCATTTTGGGGATGTTTTCTCCTAAGATAGCAGTGTTTCAAACAAACACCAGTTGCCTATTAAGATACAGAAACAAAGCAAGTAAACGGATCTTTTTTTTCTATATTCAGTGAGGTTTGCACCACTCTTAAATCTATGTTTAAACACTCAAGTCATATTGCATGAAGAATTGATCACTAAGTCAGATAAGGAAAAGTTGCCTTGAACTAAAATACTGGACTGATAGCTTTTTGTCTAAAGTTTTTCACTCTTAACTAGTTCCCACAATAATAGACAGGATCGTAGAAGAATTGGGGTGTAGGCCTATTCTACTACAGCAACTTCTATCCCTGTTCCTTCCTGTCTTTTGCTATCAAAATCTAGAAGCTATGCACTAGCTGAAGGCCAGACCTTGGGGAAATGTATTTGAAATTCAATAGCAGTCATGAGGTTGATATACTGAAAAGAGATTTTGGTATGTTTGGAAAGCAATAATAAACTGCAAGTGATTTCAAAAGGCAACTATTAAAATGCTTTCATAAGGAAAAGAAAATTAAATTAATAAAAATATCACTTGCAAGAATAAAATCTTATAAAATAATGGAGGCTCAGTATGAAGTGAAAAAAAACGTAGACTGAAAGGGTGGAAAATATGGAAAATACTAGAACTTGAATTGTCCTATTAGGAGACAGCTAATGTGGCCATTCTGGAGACATATCCACATCATGCTAATCTTTGTCTGTCTGTCAGAAGAATGAATAACACCTCTTTCTTGTTAAGAAAAGAAGGAAAAAAAAGGAATTGTTTGGGGTTTTTTTCTATTGTGTGTTAATGTCGCACTGTCTCTCAGGATTTCAAGGTTATTCTGAGGAAACTCAGATTGGCAAAGATGACTGAGGTTTTTTGAAAAGCACAGAAGTAATAAAATTAATTTAAAAATTAATAAATATTGCAACCACAGGCAATGGCTTGTCTTTTGAGACCAGACAGGAATTATTTCACTTCCTTGATGAATAACTTGATTTTTGAACTTTTATCTCTTGTTTCAAAAGTACAAGATATGTGATATAAAACCGGACAGCTAGGATGACCTAGAACCCTAGAGAAATAAATCTGTCTCAAGTATTTTTTATAATTGTCTGTTGCTAAAACAGTTGAGATCCCATCAACTCTACTGCATGTTACCTTCTTACATGGGTGCTGCTGGTCACCAGAAGATACTTCTGATTCCTATGATACCAAATCATCCTAGACCATAGGGTTTCTTCAGATTCATGGGAGAAGTATGCTGGGGAATGAGGCACTTGTAGAGCAGTTCAAATACCTGAAGTTTGCTTCACATATCCCTGTGTAACAAATGGCTTGATATTAATCATCGATCTTGAAAATCACCCTTAAATCAAGTGAGATAAGGTAATATATAAGTTAAGGTATTATTTTACTACATCCAAAATAGTAATAAACTTGGAGTATACATTAAGATAGAAGTGAGGCAATTAAAAAAAAAAGACTCATTATTCATTTTCACAGAATCACAGAATCACTCGGGTTGGAAAAGACCCTTGGGATCATCATGTCCAACCATTAGCCCTACTCTACAAGGTCACCCCTAGACCATATCCCCCAAGAGTTGGTTTTATGTCAACATTATGTTTTGAATGTCTGTATCTTGATTCACAGGGATTTTCTGGCATTGCAGGCTGTGCACCTCAGATAATGGCATTCATTTCTGAAGCATGCTGGTTTTACAAACTATTCTTGTCTTCTTCTCAGGGTCGTCCAGAGGTTCTTCTTAAATTTGGTGCTTCACCATCAGAACATACTCCAAACACCAGTAAAACCACTCACTGTCTTCCTCTGCTGACAGAGACTACAGTTTTGTATCATGTTTCTTTCAGTAGCACACTGCCCAACTCCCATAATATTCTCCAGTCGATTTTTCCCACACGCATGCACCTTCTCCAATTTTTCTTAGCTCTTTTTGGTTGAGGTTGGTCAGAAGAGATGCCATCCACTTTGAAAGATGATAGATATGGAGTGGTGGAGTTTTCAAAGGTAATTTTCAAAGTTTGTTGTACCATGGGAAGGAAAAATTCCCTATGATTTTGATACTCTGATTTTATTATGTAGCTGCCATTCTATGAATCCCAATTAGAGATCAGAAGGGGAATTTTGGCATAGGTCAGACTGGTAGGATGACCAGAAAGGATTTTGTTCATCACTGTAGCAAGTAGTCTGCTTTTCAGCATTGTCTAACAACTTTTACTAAAACTGTCCTCAGCCTTCACCTCTTCCTAGATTTGTGTCTCCTTCATATTCTTAGAACTGTAAGGACAGAACCAGTTGAAATATTTTTGTACTTTTTCTGTTGAAGTTAAATAAACTGCAGCCTCATTCAGAAAGTCAAAGGAATGTAGGATATTGATGAGGACCTTGACTGAACTTTTCTCATGGCTGGTATGGTTTTGGATTATGACCTATTGTTATAGTTCTTAAATGTGTTGTAAGCTAATATGAAGCCTTTGTCAGTCTATATTGTACACAGCTGGTGTTATATGTGTTCCCATGAACTAAACTTCTACATCATTGTTGCGTGCAACAGTTGAGACTCAAGTAGTTTCATTCTATTTCTGAAGCTGCATTAATATAAAAAAGGTTTGTAGGTGGCAGACTTCCCAGGACAGATGGACAACATCTGTCATTTACACTAGGAGCTGGTTTGGGTCTGGAGTGCAGGGTGTCATTCTTGTTAGTAGTTAATATTTGCCTAGGTATTATAGACTGAAGGCTTATATCACGTACAATGCTACCGACTTGAAAGGACATATTTGAAAACAGCATTTGAGAAGTCTGCTGAGTATGGAGTAAATATAAATAAATGAAAAGAGGAAAATACTCAGATTTCTTTAATTTGGACTATATGTTTGGAAAAATATGAGCAGTATATATGTGTGATAAATTGTTTTATTTTACATATTACATCTTGCAGTTATAAAGAATCATATATTATAGCTACTTAGGTTTTCACTAACAAAGAGATTATATGAAAGTCTCTGAACATTGAAGAAGAGCATTAAAAACAGAAGGAAACTGTGTAGTATGACCTGTCAGTATAATATTGCAGTGATATATATTAACTCATTGTTTCAGGACTATGAAGTGTTCTGATTTATTTCAGCACAAGGGCTTTGTGCTTATTTAATCATTTACATCTATGCACATTGGCTTTAACAATAGCAGATTACAGCCACTGCATCTAACTACTCATTTATGTTGAATTTATAGTTGCACAACACCTGCAATAAAGCTGGAAAGAAAACTAGACTGAGGCAGAGGAAGAGGAACCTTGTGTGGAAGGGTAAGATACAGGAAAGGGGGTATGCAGGAGGATACAGCTGGATAAGGACACGGGAAAAGAGAGATTACATTTCCTGTATAAGAAGAGAAAATGTGAAAATGTAAGTGCCATTAAGAAAGAACATGAAGTATATGCAAAGAGGAGCAGCTGAACTGAACAAAATATTCCAAGACTCCTGTTAGATTATTCAGTTCTATCCTTTGCTATCTCAGACACACATAAAAATCTATAGAAAAGGAGTAGGTGTCATTTTTTTCTAGCCTTGTAGCAGTGCCAATAACATGCTGAGGAAGTCCAAGAGGCAAGAACAGGAAGCATAGTTACCAGTAGAGGATTTAATTTACCTTCCTCCAGATTGGAGAAAGGTGACACTAAAGCATGGTGGTAAGATTGAAGTTTTAGATACAAATCATGACTCCATAATGTATTAAAAAAAAAAAAAAAGAAAGAAATCCAAAATCCAGCATAGCTGTACACAGTTTTCAAAAGGGGAATCACAAGACAATGAAGAAACCAGCAGGAGCAGTCAAAAAAATATTGGAAAGACACATGGGAGCCGTATTGAAAGCATAGTGCATACCATGTTTCAATACAGAATTAAGAAATGACAAAGAGAAATAGCTAAACAGCAATGTAAAGAAAGTTAATAAATTAACAAGGCAATTTTCCAAAGAAAAATAACTTTTGTCCAAGAAAATATCGCAAACTCCAACAGACATAGTGTAAAGGCCATCAAGATGGACTACTAAAACGTCTGAAGAATAACTTGGAAAGGTTCAAAAATGGATACTACACTTTTTTTTTTCATCTACAAAAGAAAGAGGAAGCTTTCCAGGGAACCTGCAGAGATAATAGAAAAACTGAAATATGGAAAGAATGTTCTAAGTAGACAGAAGTTATAACCTTGATTTTTCTTTTTCTTTTTTTCCTGTCCATGTTAACTATGGAGGAATTTGAAGGCACCCTTCTCTTCAGAGCATGTGTCAGAGGCTTTATCTAAAATTGAAGTATCAGAAGAAAAGGTTATGGATCAAGGAGATGATGTGAGCAATAAGAATTCACCAGGAACTGATGGCTTCTGCCCCAGAGTTCTAAGGGAACTAAAGTGTGAAATAGCCAAACCGCAAACTGTGGTGTATAGAAAACTGACTCAGTGTCAGAGGACTGGAAATAATATTGAACAATGTCAATATTAAAAAAAAAAAAAAAGGATAGCTCCAGGGGAACTACAAATGAATAAAGACTGGAATTAAGAGACATATGAGTAAATATGCGATGTCACAAGCCTACTGGAGTTCTTTGGAAATATTAACATTAGATAAAGAATATTGGACTACCATTCCTTCAGATTTGCAGAGTGCATTCACTCATGTACCTCATCAAAGATTTTTAAGAAAACTAAACAAGGAAAGCATTTTTAAGGGTAAAGGGTAATCAAAAAGTACAAAACCGAAGACAAGAGCAAACTAATAACCTTCCTTGCAGTGGAGAAGCTCCATAGGTATCTATGCTAGGTTCTTTGGTGCTCAAAATACTCACATGCATTCTGGAAAACTGTGGTGAATACTGAAATGACAGAAGTTGCTGATTCTGTTAAGCTATTCATGGTAGTAAAGATGATGTCCATCTGGGAAAAATACAGAAAGTGAAGAACTGTGAGCTGAACTGACAGCTGAAAGGCATTGTAGACAACTGCAAGTTGGGTCAAAATCCCTGCCTGAACCACTTTGCCTCTAAGGTACAAATCCTATCCTGCAGCAGGAAGAATGCAGCATATGTTAGAAGTCACCTCCCTGATTCTCCGCCTCCTAGGTTCTCAAATTTCATATTCCGTATTTGTACTGCAGCCACATTGAAACAGCTGTAAAATAACTGTGCTGGACCTGGTCCCTATTCACACAGTAGAAAAAGAATAACCATTAAAGGAGGAACAAGCACTTAAACCAAAGCCTGCTTTTGAAAATGTGGATAATTTGTCTTTTCCTCCCAGATCCCCACTCATGGCAGCTGCAAACATGACTCACTTTATTGTGACTGTGTTAAGATACAACCATTATCAGTATATTTTTATGATGTTCAAAATACAAATCTCTGAAAGATTCTTTATTTTTTTCTTCTTTACATATAAAGTAGAGAGCAAATTGACAGAGCTAAATTACTTGCTTTTTATATATGGTAGCTCTTAATTGTTGTGTGATATGGTTAAAAGCAGCAAAGAATACACTGTCAAATTACTTTGCTTTACTGATTGGAACCCAAACTCTATGAAAAGGCTGTAGAAGCAAAGTGCCATAAGGGAGAGTGAGACAGAAATGACCATCAGGTATAAAATTAGAGTAGGAGCATTATGCATTGACTGTGAAATTTCTGAAATAAATTATTTCATGGATAACTTTCCATATCTACTTTTAAAGCAACATGGAAACTGATGATGTAAGATATTGGCACTAAATGAATGCACTGCTCAGGTGGAAACATTACATCAAATTGAGAATTTTATTTTAGCTGCCACGGATTTATTCAAAACAACTACAGTGTTCTGACACTTTTCCCTTCTAAGTTTAAAATCAGAGTTGTTAGACACAAGTAAATCAGTAGAGTTAAAAATACAGTTCTTGGTCAGAAGCACTTTCACCTACATTTTTGTTTTGTACTATTATTAAGCTTCATAAACTCCACACTTAGGCATCTGTTCTGAAATTGGGTGATCTTTTTGTTGCTGTTGGAAGACAACACAACTGGAAATATCAAAGTAGACCATTATGTGTGTGTTCATGAGGATGCGTGTGTGTGGATATAGAAAGTATTTAACACCTTCCAAGAACATCCTAATTTTCACTTTTGATTGCATTTTATGAGAATTAATAGTCTACTTAGTGTGGCAAAATTCAGTGGTTGATACAAAAGAAAAATTTTCAAGAGAGTGGACTCTCAGTATGCCTAGACTTTATTTCTTAAAAATTAATTTCAGCCAAGTTCTTTGGTAGAGTGCTTGATTCGGTATGTAGTTTAAAGACATTTTGTTGGGCAATGAGGAAGGATGAAGAACTGTCAGTCATGCTTAGTTGCACAATTTTCATTACTCTCTTAAAAATATTTTGATGGAAACTAATATTGCAAATAAATGTCTGTCCTGATGCTCCTATTTGTTTATGGTATAAGTGCAGGATTAAACTCAGTTGGATTATCAGGAGCTATTAACTGTGGAGAGAATACTCTGAATATTCTGACTTTTTATATTTCTTCATCTTCACATTTTTATAGCTCATTAGTTGTAGAACTCAAAAGACTTGCTGCTTCAACAGATGTATCTGCATTGCTGTAACGTGTGGCAGGTGTTTCATGTTTTGTAATGGTCTATGTAGATTATGACTGTAATCAAGCCTGGAGACCAAGTACTATATACAGTGAGCACATATGCACATAATGATGCAGTCATACATTTTGGTTTAGTCCTGTGGCAACAGCAGTGGAATTTAAGTTGCAAATGAGATTTAGGGACAAAATTAAGATTTGTTCTACATTTGTAATCATGGCAGAGATGTGTCAGGGCTATGTTCACATTCACATCTAGTGCACTTAAGTCATTAATTCCTCAGTTAATAACTTCCTGATTATTCATCTAGATAGATGAGGCAATGGACTAATTTGAGACAATGGACCAATGTTAGGCCAAGTGATTGACTGGACTCCTAGGCACCTTCATTATTATGTTCTTGAGTAGTTGCTGCAGCCCCTTTGGCTGCCCTGGAGATCCACTCCAGGCAGATCCCACTGTACGCAAACCACCCAGTATGTTTCAGTGTGTAGACTAACATCCTAAGTGGAGAATTTTGCCATCCTAGACAGACACATCCCATCCAGACACTCCCAGAGAGCTGCTGATGCAGCATTTACCCTTGTACAGGTAAATAAGTTGTAAATAGTTGTTGAAAACTGCTCTACAAGTGCAAAAGTGGTTATGTAAAAAATTCTTTGTACAGTAAAGTAGTTAGGAGATGTTTTGTACATTGTTAAAGTAAATAATTAACAATAGATCCTACATGTAGAGAAGTCTCACAGAATTGTGGACCAGATAGGTAAAGATTGAGAAGCGTGGCAGTTCAGGGAGTTTCACCTGATCCATCTGAAAGCACCATGAAATCTCTTACACTGTAGTTTCTGAAATATGTTCATGAGCTGAGCTTTTTTGAAATTTAAATGAGTTGTGAAAAATCAATGTCCATCGTTGTTCCTTCCTGAAAAGTACTAACTCTATTACTTCTTTAATGGTAATGACTTGTATTGTCTATTGTGAAGTACACTTTAAATTGTAGCACCACAACTTACACAATAACCAAATCTAGGTATCACACATTTCAGATGGAAATTTTGCAATAAATCTAAATAAAAATGTCATTATTATTACATTTTAATAGTATCCACATTTATCAGTACCCATAGTACTTTCAATAAAGAAGCATTCCATACTTTTTTTCCTGGTTTGAGGAAAAAATCTCTATTGAACATTCAAATCTATAAGTGTGTAATAGACTAACTTGTACAGGTAAATGTGCGAGACAATTATAACTGGAAAAAAGTCCATATCACCCTCAGTGATAATTAGCCTAGAAATAAAGCTGAATAGAACAAATACAGCTTTTCTTTTATTGACCTTTAGTATTTCTGATTAACTCAAAATTGACTTTTCTTTTACGCTAGTCTAGCTCCATGAAACAGAGTTGTAATTGGGCAATGCACCGTATTACTCAGAATTAAAACGTTTATACAGAAGGAAGAATGAAGTTTGGGAGATGTGGCAAGATGTTGCATTTATCTTATTTTATGATTATTGAACTAGTTCTAACTAAAACTAATCTTTTTGGGAGAGAAGGATGTGATAATGAAAAGAATTTATGCCATTAAATTCTTTTAAAAAGAAGAGCTGAATGTAATGGCATAAAGAGTCTTTCTGCTGCTACTTACCCTTTCAAAGACAATTAATGAAGCTATTAGGAGTCAATTTAAAACAAGCAAAGAGGTGAGTCTTCATGCAAGATTTAGCAACTTTTCCAGAGATTGTTGTGAAAATTAGATTACATTAGTTCTAAAGACCACTTCACGGGAAGAGAAATTCTATCAGGGCCTTGAGTTTATGTCACTCAAAAGGTTGGAAGGTATTAAGAGAAAATAACTTTTATTCTTACCCTGGTTTTACACTTTCCTAACTATTAGTACATGCCTACTCTGCTAATTTGTTTTCTCTTGCACGTGGAAAGAAGATATATCTCTAATATACCCTAATATATTAATATATATTCTCAGAGCCCTCTCTGAGAATAAAGTTAATAAAAGATATCAAGGTGAAAAAACCCCAAACGTATCCAAGATAAAAAGCTGTGGGGGGTGGGGTGTGAACAATCAGAAGCACAGACTGAACTGAAGGTCAAAGGCTCAACATTAGAAGAATGAGGAACCCAAAAGATAACCTGAAAACCAGATGAATCCCCAGCATCATGCCCTGCTCTCTGAAAGGAGTCTGAGAAGCCGGCTGATGGACACAGCCAGAAGAAAGATTCTGAGGTGGATGAATCACTGGTCTGACACATTTCTGCTAAAGTGTGTTATGAGTTTATATTGTACAGCACCGTCTGCTATCTGTGTGTAACTCAAAATAGTTTCCAGTGGGACATTACTTACATTGGAAAAGACAAAAAAGGGTGATTTAAAGTCAATTGTCTGTGTCAGAACAGGATCTTCTTTCTTAGAAAAGAGATTAATGATGTACAGAACTCTGAAGGTAAGAAACACATGAATATGTATTCCTTGGTTATCCAGGTACCCATTACAAGTGGTTGATATGTCCAGCCACAGACCTTTGGGCTTTTTTTGATGGTTTGGGGTTTTTTTACAGAAAACTAAGAAGTTTTTCAGTGACTCAGAGGGGTCAGTCCATTTTAACTTACTTCTATGAAGAATGTGTGAAATATCCAAGATAGTAAAAAAAATGGAGCCAGGTATTTCACTGGTGTTAATAAGCCTTACTTTAATTTGCACCACTTATATCTTTGATCTTACAATATCATTAGGCAGCTACAAACTGTCCATTTTAAAGATGACACATTTTTGTCTTAAAACACTCAGACAGTAAAGATACTCATGGATCTTTTTTCACTTGCTGAACACACATGCCAT